>SJYV01051045.1:53566-67391 GCA_006410875.1 Neotragus pygmaeus
GGGGTGGGAGGTGGGAGGGGGATTCAGGATTGGGAGCTCGTATACACCTATGGTGGATTCATGTCGATGTATGGCAAAACCAATACAGTACTGTAAAGTAGAATAAAGTAAAAATTAAAAAATAAATTAATTAATTTAAAAAATCATGTCATCTTCAAACAGTGACAGTTTTTCTTCTTTTCCAAAAATTTAGATTTATTGTTCTCTTTTAAATTATTTTTTATTGGAATGTAGTTTATTTATAATGATGTGTTTCGACTGTACAGCAAAATGAATCAGCTACATGAGTGAAAGTCACTCAGTCTTGTCCAACTCTTTGTGACTCCATGGACTGTTGCCCACCAGGCTTCTCTATCCATGGAACTTTCCAGTCTAGACTACTGGAGTGGGTAGCCATTTCCTATTCCAGGGGATCTTCCCAACCCAGGGATCGAACCTCCGGTCTCCCACACTGCAGGTGGATTTTTTTTAATTTATTTATTGGATGCTAATTACAATATTGTATTGGTTTTACCATCTGAGCCACCAGGGAATCAGCTATATGTATACACATATTCCCTCTACTGTGGATTACCTTCCCATTCAGTTCACCACAGAACTGTAGGTTCTCACTAGTAATCTATTGGGTCAACCAAATGTTCATTTTGGTTTTTCTTTAACACCTTATGGAAAAACCCAAATGAACTTTTTGGCCAACCCAATATTTTACATCTATCACAATCCCAATCTCAATTCATCCCACCCCACACAGTTCCCCTTTGATGTCCATACATTTGGTCTCTACTTCTGTGTCTCTATTTCTGCTTTGCAAATAAGATCATCTGTACCATTTTTCTAGATTCCACATATATGCATCAATGCTATATTTCTCTGACTTACTTCACTCTGTATGACCACCTCTAGTTCCATCCACATCTCTATGAATAACTCAGTTTTCTTTCATATTATGGCTGAGTAACATCCCATTGTTCATATGTACCGCATCTCCTTTATCCATTTCTTTGTTGATGGATAATTAGATTCCTTCCATGTCCTGGCTGTTGGAAATAGTACTGCAATGACTACTGAGTTTGGTAGTCGGTTGGATTGTGGTTTCTCTGTGTATATGCCCAGTAGTGAGATTACTGGGTCATATAGTAGTTCTATTTCTAGACTTTTTAAGAACCTCCATGCTGTTCTCCATAGTGACTGAATCAAGTTACATTGCCGCCAACTGGACAAGAGGGTTCCCTTTTCTCCACACCCTCTCCAGTATTTACTGTTTATGGACTTCTTGATGATGCCCATTCTCACTGGTATGAGGCAACATCTCATTATGGTTTTGACTGGATTTTTATTATTTTTAATGTTGAATTGCATGCGCTGTTTGTATATTTTCGCTCTTCTCTCTCTTTTTAAAATTTATTTGTTTACTTTTGGCTCTGATGAGTCTTCATTGCTGCATGGGCTTTTTCTAGCTGTGTGCCTTGGGTTTCTCATTGCAGTGACTTCTCTTGTTGTGGAACATAGTCTCTGCGGTGCAGGGTCAGGGTTGTGGAGCATAGGATTAGTTGCCCCATGGTGTTGAACCCATGGCCCCTGCACTGGCAAACAGATTCCTAATCACTGGAGCACCAGGGAAATCCTGGGTATTAATCCTTGAAGGTTGCTTCATTCGTAACTATTTTATCCCCTTTGGTGGTTTGCTTTGTTTATGGTTTCCTTTGGTGTGCAAAAGCTTTTAAGTTTAATTAGATTTCATTTGTTTATTTTTGTTTTTATTTACTTCATATGAAGAGGTGGATCAAAAAAGATCTTACAATTTATATCAGAATGTTCTGCCTATGTTTCCCTCTAAGAGTTTTATAGTGTTATCCCTTACATTTAGGTTTTTGATCCATTTTGAGATTATTTTTGTGTATGATGTTAGAGAAGGTCCTGATTTTTTTTTTTTTTTAACAGAGGAAAACAACCTTTCTTTTTTTAGGTGACAAATCTATAATATAAAGAAAGGATAAGACACCGTTTCTTAATAATTCACTTTCTACATGTGCAATATGGAACATTTGAGTAGAAAATGATAACTGCCCCTCCATTAGCTTCAAGTTTCCAAGAATCTATATGCACTGAGGGGCAGTTAGTACAATCAGGGAATCATTGAGAATAAGACATTCTATGAGGTTTTAAAGTATATTAATGACATTCCAATACATTGCCTTCTTAGTTAAAAGGAAAAATGTTTTCCTCTCACTTATTCAGTAAATTGAGAGTTATTTTTAAAGTTCTCTCCATATTTAATTCTGAGAAAATAGACTCAACGTTTTAGATTCAAAGTAAAGAAGGATGGAAGAAAAGAAAAAAAAAGGAAGGGAAGGAAGAAGAGAAGGGAAGGATGAAGTAGGAAAAAAATGAAAATGGAGGCTGGGAAATTAGGATAAAAGAAGGGGGAATAAGGAAAAGAAAGAGATGAAATAAGTAAGGAAAAATCTTTAAATACAAAGCAATAAATCAAAGATCAGATTTCACCCAACATTACAACAAATACAAATTTTATTCTAAACATCATATTGCCTTTGTTCCTTTTAGGAAGTCTTGATGTGAAGATCTGGCAGATTCTGATTAAGAAGATTATTTTATTCAAACGTTCCTTTGGCTTTATACTATTAGCCAATATAGCCAATACAAAGGCTTTTTATTTGGAAAAAAAAAAAAAAAACCTAAAAAAGTCATTGTGGTAGTAACCCTAAGGATGCTATTGAGACCTTTATTAACTACGTTGGAACATATCATTTTTATGAAAACTTTCTGAAGGAATTTCTTGACTTTGCAATAACAAGGTAAGATATATATATGTATTTTTCTTTTTCTTTAAATATACTAAATCATATAAGTAATGATATCACCTTTCTTTTTGTTCTTTCTTTTTGTAGCTGTCCAGTTTCTCCAATACCATTTATTAGAGAGACTATATTTTCTCCATTGTATAGTCTTGTCTACTTTGCCATAGATTAATTGACCATAAGTGCATGGGTTTATTTTTGAGATTTCTATCCTGGTCAATGTTTCTGGTTTTCTGCCAGTATCATACTGATTTGATGACTGTAGATTTGTAGTATGTGAGCATAATTCCTCCAGCTCTGTTCTTTTTTCTTGAGATTGCTTTGGCTATTTGGGGTCTTTTGTGTTTCTATAAATTTTAAGATTTTTGTTCTAGTTCTTTAAAAAAAGAGAGAGAGAAAATGCCATTGGTAATTCAATAGGGATTGCATTGAATCTGTAGATTGCCTTGGGTAGTATAGTCAATTTGAAAATACTGATTTTTCCAATTGAAAAACATGGTATAGCTTTCCATCTGTTTGTGCTATCTTCAATTTCTTTTATCAGCATCTTACATTTTTCAGTGTACAAGTCTTTTGCCTCTTTAGGTAACTTTATTACTAGGTATTTTATTCTTGTTGATGTGACAGTAAATGGAATTGTTTCCTTAATTTCCTTTTCTGAATCTATTGTTAGTGTACAGAAATGCAATAGATTTCTATATTAATTTCGTATATTGCAAATTTACAAAATTAATTGAGCAAGTCTAGCATTTTTCTGGTAGCATCTTTTTGGGATTTTTTATGTATATTATCATAATCTGCAAACAGTGACAATTTAATTTCTTTCCCAATTTGGATTCCTTTTATTTTTCTTCTTTTTGCTGTCACTAGGATTTCAGAACTATGTTGAATAAGTGGCAAGAGTTGACACTTGTCTTCTTCGTGATCTTAGAGGAAATATTTTCAACTTTTCACCATTGAGAATGATGATAGTTGTATGTTTGTCATGTATGGCTTTTATTGAGTTGAAGTATGTTCCTTCCCTGTTTGTCCACTTTCTGGAGGACGTTTATCATAAATGGGTATTAAATATTGTCAAAAGCTCTATATGCATTTCTGCACCATTTCATTAGTGTCCTTTGTAACTTATTTTCTATTTTCAATTTTATTTACTTGAGCCCTCTGTCTTTTTTCTTGATGGATCTAGCTAAAATCTTATCAATTTTTTTCGCTTTTCAAAGAATTAGCTTGAGTTGCACTGATTTTTTTTTTCCATTTTTATCTTTGTCTCTATATAATTTATTTTTGCCCTGATCTTTACCATTTCTTTCCTTATACTGACTTTGGGTTTTGTTTTTCTTCTTTCTCTAGTTGCTTTAGATGTAAGGGTAGACTGTTTGAGGTAAGATTATAGTGCTATAAATTTCTCTATTAGAATAGCTCACACTAATGAATATCTGCCAGAACTGCTGCCACTAGTATCTTTGTCCCCAGAATGAGCCACAGCTATCTCCACAGGAGATCCTACAGTACTGGAAAGTAGTATACAGTCTCTCATGACGTCCCTGCTTTTATCCCTGGGTCCTGGTATACATGAGACCTTGTGTGTGACCTCCAAAAGTGGAGTTTCTGTTTCTCCAAGTCTGCTGGAAATCCTGCAGTCAAACCCTGCTAGCCTTCAAATCCAGATTCTCTGGGGGCTCCTCTTCCCATTACCAGACCCCCAGGCTGGGAAGCCTTTTGCTGGGTTCAGACCTATGAGTCCTGTTGGAGGACTTCTTTGGTATAATTATTTTCTTGTCTGTGGGTCACCTAAACAATGGATAGGGCACTTGATTTTTTTGCTACCATTTGATCCAACAATCCTACTCCTGAGCACGTATCTAGAGATAACTATAATTTGAAAAGATTATGCACCCAATGTTCATTGGACTGCTGTTTACAGTGGCAAACATAGGGAAACAACCTAAATATCCATCAACAGAGGAATGGACAAAGAAGGTGTGGTACATATATGCAACAATATTACTAAGCCATAAAATGAGATATTGCCATTTGCAGCAATATGGATGGACCTAGAAATTCTCGTACTAAATGAAGTAAGTCTGACAGTGGAAGACATATCACATGATATCTCTCATATGTGGAATCTAACTTGAAAAAACTGAACTTACTTACAAAATAGAAACAGACGTTCAATTATCAAAAACAAAATTTTGGTTACCAGAGGGGAAATTTGGGGGAGTGAATAAATCAGGATATTGGGATGAATATACAACACCACTATATATAAGATAGATGGCCAACAAGGACCTATTTTATAGCACAGATAACTCTAGTCAATGATCTATGATGACCTATATGAGAAAAGTTTCTAAAAAAGAATGAATGTATGCGTGTGTATGTATATACTGACACATTTTGCTATGTACCTGAAACCAACACAACATTGTAAATCAACTATATTCCAATAAAATTAAATATTAAATAAATTCTTTTATGTGGGATGCTTAAGTCTCAGTGGGCCTAGTTTAGGTAGGTAGAATGTGGGGTCTCCAGAAAGGCTATCAGGGTACAACTGGCGCTTTTAGAGTGTACTTTGTTACTGTGGCTGTGTGTGGACAGTAGGTGTGTTTGAAGGACAAAGAGAAGATAGATTGTGGTACCCTGAGCAGTAGAGGTGGCTCAGAAAGTGGAAGAATCAGGCCCCAGGCCCTGGAACCACTATCATACTTCTCAGACAAAGCCAGATCTCACAGGATGTACAGGGATTGCACATACCACATATAAGAACATAAACCACAATGATGGGGGATGCCTCGCCCCCTGCACCCACCCTGTTACCTGCTTAGAGAACCTGAGGCTGGGTTAGGTCTTTGGAAGGATTCTGGCCCAGAGGCTATGGAGGGGAGGGTCCTCCTGAGGCCAGAATGGGGCTTTATAGCAACAACAGAAGGTGTCCTTCCACCCTTACCCTTGAGGGACAAGAGGCCCTGTAAGTTATTGGAGCTCATGATCGCATTCACATGGAGGAAGCTGAAATCTTTTCTGACTCTGCTGTTAAGCAATTAACCACAGATGGGTCAGTGCTACTGGGGGGGAAACGTTTAAGGTCAGAGAAATGAAGTCACTCTCCTTTCCACACTCCTGCCCTCCAACCTTTAGCAGGCCTGCCACTGGTGAAACCTAGTCAAAAGTTAGCTAAGAAAGGTACCCTACAGGAGTCAGGCCCCACTGAAGACAGAACAGAGCAGAGCAGAGCAAAGGGGTGTGGTGGATGCCTCTGAGGGCTGGCAGGCCTGGCAACTGCAAATGCCTAGTAAGAAAATTCTTCTAACAGAACACAGTTTTGAACATTTAATTCAATAAAGCTTCCCGCCTCCCTGCGTTTTTTTCTAGGATTCTGGAAACTGGAACCAGTGTGTATTTTAAGTATGAAACAGTGATTTAAACATGAAAAAGGCTTTATAAGGAATTCTCTGGTACATGAAGAAGCTTGATTCGAAAAGGTAAAGTTGTGGCAGTAGAAGAAAGGAAATACTTATTGGAAAATTATCAGAAGATAATTTAGAAATTGGGATTAAAAAAGAAATGTCCTGTGGTTTATACTCTCATTTTTTTGCACAGCCCAACAAGACCCAGGGAACAAGGTTGTTTTAATTGGTAGTTATGTTTTCTATGTAAGATAAACAAGGAATAAGCAGAAAGTGATTGCACTCATTGAAATTTTTAGGTGAATCAGAAATAAAAGTGAAATGTTCTTTCTGCTATCCTGAGAAGAAAATGCCCTTCAAATACAGATCTGGAAAAAAACTATACCACATAAGAAGGCTCTGTAAATATAGAAGCTCAGTTGGTATTTTTCAAACTGCTTAATGCTGCTGACTGGACATCTTTCCATGACAAACACCAGATGGAAAAATCAGTTGAGAGTCACAAGCTGAAGATGACTTCATTATAAAATGATCATTTACTCATAATTATCCAGAAAAGCCCCAAACCCTACAGTGTTTTTGTAATAATACTTGTGTTACCAAAATATAGCAAGAGTATACTTTTGCTAAAAGTTTACATTCTAATCTGTGAAACTTAATTATTCTAATATGGTAAACACATAAAATGCTTGTTTAATTTTAAAATTGGAATTTCAATTTCCAGTAACACATTTCCCCATAATACCATTTACAGTTGTTCTTCTAAACTGCTGTTTACAAAAAAAACTGTAATAACATAGCTTTTCTGATTAACCAAACAAGTGATGATCAAGAAGACAAAGTGACTGGCTTAGTCTCATCCTATATAAACAAAAAGCTTATTTTTTTTCTCTATAGCTGTGCATAACAATAAGATGCTTTTAATAAGTTTTAAAGACCTAGACCCAAAATCAATTTAGCAAATGCCTCTTCCAATGACCACACATCATGACATGTTTGCATTGTTATTTGGTGATAAATAAAATAAAAAGATCTATCACTGAAACTTAAATAAGGGAGATTGGTTGCAAAAACTGCAACATTCTAAACTTTAGTACTATACAGTCAACAGTTTGAAACAGCTCTTCCAACCAAACATAGTTGGATTGTTTCTCCAGAGAGGAAAAATTAATAGCTAAAAATCATGACCTTTCGCTTTTGACATAAATTCTAAGAAGTGAAATGCAATTGGAAAACTGGTGAAACCTTAAATTATTGCCATAGAGCAGAACAATAACCATAGATCTATAGTAACTAAATATATACACCCAATCTTGGGTCACACATTTCCTCTCAAGCTTATATTATAGCTGACCCAGTGAATGTACTGTTCCATGTTTTCATTCCAACTGTACTGCTGCAAAATAAAACTTCAGTTGCTGACTCCCTAGATAATGCAAATTGTATATATGTATGATTTCCAGAGAAAATAAACCTTTATAAGTATAGAAAATTTGTTTTGTCTGACATTTTAATAGCCCGTACTTAGAAGTTACTTTGCACAGGCATTACTTCAAAATATTACAACTCCAAATCTTGAGGAACAGATTGATGGCTTCCACAATATGTTTGATAAAATTAGAAAATTATCACAAAATGTTGGCATATATATAAGTTTTTTGAAAGAGAAATGTGTATCTTTTGTTATAGACCATGACTTTTAGCAACAGTTTATCACATTATCACTACTAAAAGTACAAATGAATTTATAGCTTAATTATAGTACAACATAATATGATCATATCATTTATAATCCATTTATGATTATAATAAAATATCAGACATATGCAAATACCAGAAACAAGTCAAATCAGTAACTTTTTAATTGCCTTCAACAACCATGCTTCTGATAAAGGAATAATTAAATTAATACCTGTATACCAAATGAGTTTGCAATAAAGAGTTAATGGCCCTTTTCACTACAGTGTAAAAATGTAAATCCAAATAGTATTCAATGGCACAGAAGAGCTCACCAAGCTGCACTCTTCATAGCCCTTTAAGAATAAGAGCTATAATGTTATAAATCCTGGAGAAAAAGGATATCCCAGGATGAGAGAACTGATGAGTAACAAGCCAATATACTAATGCATCATTAAAATCCTTCCTGTAAAAGAATGAAACATACTTTATCATAAATTCCATAATCTTGGCTAAACATTTAATATAAAATTGTCTTTAGCGTCCAAAACATAGGGGAAATACACACACACACACACACACACACACACACACACACATGCACTCATTTAGTTCATCTTTATGATCTTCATATCCTAGCCCTGTAACATGCCTCAGCCTTTGAACTTCAAATTTCACATCCATTCATTGGTAATAGGCATGTCATCACATCTGTTTATTGGCTATAGGCATGTCTCCGTTTTAAAATGAAAAGAAAATATTAAAGGAGAATTTATATTTTTCGGCCTCCTCTTAAATTTTATTATCTTATTTGCAAGAGATTTAAGATGCCATAATTCTCTTAGGAAGTGAAATATATCATTAATTTTAAATGTGCATGTTATTAATAAATTATTTCAAGATAATGAGCTGTTATTAACCTGAGCATTTAACTCTCTATTCTTGACTTTCAAGATGATATACTTGAAAATGGACAATTTTCTCCTTCTGAAGCCTATATTTAAAAAATGACACAAATGTACAAAATGAATAAATGCAGAGAACCAAAGAGGACATGTGGATATCATCATAGATATTTCAGAGGGAAGACCAAAAATAGAGGGATATGTGCAAGTCAAGAAATAGAGTGGAATTTACTATGAGAAGTTTCCTATCTCTGAAAGATGAGTCAGCTCTCCCATGAGAACACTGAAGTGTCTCTGGGCTCAGAGGTAATAGATGGAGAGAGAAAGAAGTAACTCTGGGAGAAAGCAATAATTTAAGGGTCAGTATTTGAAATGGTTGTGCCAAGTTGCACTGAGTCTCCTTACACAGAGCCTAGACAGTCCAGAATTTGTCTTTTGGGGAAACAACAGCAGCATGCTTTTTACTAAAGCAGTTAAATGAGATATCTGGTGGGAGATACAGTAAGAAACTAATGGGGATATTGAAATCTTGAATAAAGCTCTAATTGTTTTGATGTGTGACATGTAGCTCACACCTTGCTTGGTAAATCTACGTAGATACCAGGTGTTCCTAGTGGTAAAGAACCTGCCTGTCAAAGCAAGGATGCAAGAGATGTGGGTTCGGATGGCAACTGACTCCACTATTCTTGCCTGCAGAATCTCATGGACAGAGGAGCCTGACAGGCCACAGTCCATTTGGCTGCATAGATTCAAACGCAATTGAAGTGACTTAGCACACGTGCACTTTACTCAAGTGCACAAGTACTACAGTCTGTTCAAGGGAGAGGCATAAATAGAACTATTTGTACATTTATAAATTCACCAAAGAAAACCATATGTGCTAACCATTCTTTGTTCTTAAGTATGAAAAATAAGATCCTCAGATCTGAAAAAATTAAGAGCCTCAATGAGAAATACCAACATAAACATAAAAGCTGACTGTAGAGGAAAGAAGATAACAAGTAAGAAAAATATCTGAGAATAAATGTGCTTAGGTGATTAGATTTAAATCTGACACAAAAGAAAGAAGAGGAAAAAGAGGAGGAGGGGGTCTGTCCCAGTATGTAGAGTAGAAAGATTAACAAAAACTGAGGAAAAAATATGGAGTTCTAGAAAAAGAAAATTAAGAGAAAAGCAGGGGAGGAATTATTCAACATCAGAAGGATAAAGGGAGAGAGAATATGAACTAAAGTTAGAAGTCTAGAGTTAATGATTCAACAAGTGCTCAATATCTAATGAAATATATTTTCTTCAACTATCTTTGTGAAAAATGTAAAAATGCCAAGAATAAGGTTACTGTAGGTTTCCAAAGAAATGAAACAACTTATTTAAATAAATCAAACTGAGACTGAAATAGAAAATCTCAAATGACCTAACTTACCACTTAAAAGAATTAGAAAAGGAGAGGGCAAAAACACCTAAAGTCAGCAGAGGGAAGGAAATAATAAAGATCAGAGAGTAAATCAGAGATTTAAAAAATGGGTAAAAAAATCAATAAAACCAAGAACTGATTCTTTGAAAGGTAAACAAGATTGATTGACAAATCTCTGACTAGACTCGCCAAGAAAAGAGAGAAAAGCCAAATAAACAAAATAAGAAATGAAAAAGAGACATAACAACCAAATACTGCAGAAACACAAAAAATAAATAAATAAGGGAATACTATGAACAATTATATGGCAACAAATTCAACAATTTAGAAGAATGGACAAGCTTCTAGAAACATCATATGTGTGTTAGTTGCTCAGTCATGTTCAACTCTTTGTGACCTCATGGACTGTAGCCCATCAGACTCCTCTGTCCATGGAATTCTCCAGGCAAGAATACTGGAGTGGGTTGCTCTTCCCTTCTCCAGGGGATCTTCCTGACGCAGGGATCAAACCCAGGTCTCCTGCATTGCAGGCAGATTCTTTACCATCTGAGCCATCAGGGAAGCCCCAGAAACATACAGTCCAATAAAATCAAATCAAGTAGAAATAGATAATTTAAATAGACTTATCACTAAAAGTGAAATAGAATCTGTAATTTAAAAACTCCCTACAAACAAAAGTCCAGGACCAGGCTTCATAGGTGAATTCTACCAAATATACAAAGAACTTATACTGATCCTTCTTAGTTCCTCTAATAGATTAAAAAGGAGGGAACACTCTCAAAGCCATTCTCTGAAGCCAGCATCACCCTGATATCAAAACCAGACAAAGGAACTATGAAAAAAGAAAATTATAAGTCAGTAGCTGTGATAAATATAGATGCAGAAATTCTCAACAAATGTTAGCAAACAATTTTAACAACACATTAAAAGGATCATACACGATGATTAAACAGGATTTATCTCAGGAATGCAGTGATTTTTCAATATCTGTTAGATGAAAGCACAATCTATGGAATAAGAGAAAATACTTGAAATTTTTATGACTGATAAGGTCTATATGAATAGCTCATACAACTCAATGAATAAAAACTAACCTAATTGAAATATGGGCAGAAGACCTAAATAAGCATTTCTCCAAAGAAATACAAACAGCCAAGAGGCATGTGAAGAAATGCTCACTATCACTAATTATTAGAGAAGGCAAATCAAAGCTACAAATGAGCTACCATCATTAACAACTCTACAAATAACAAATGCTGGAGACACAATGAATAAAAAGGGAACTCTTCTACCCTACTGATGGGAATGTAAGTTGGTACAGACCCTGTGGAAAACTGTATGGAGGTTCCTAAGAAAACTAAAAATAGAATTACCTTATGATCTAGAAAACCTACTCCTGGCATGCATCCAGAAAAAAACTCTAATTCAAAAATATGCATGTACCCTATTTTCATAGCAGCTCTATTCATAATAGCCAAGATGTAAGCGTCTTTTAATTTCATGGCTGCAATCACCAGCTGCAGTGATTTTGGAGCCCCCAAAATAAAATCTGACACTGTTTTCCCATCTATTTGCCATGAATTGATGGGACTGGATGCCATGATCTTAGTTTTCTGATTGTTCAGCTTTAAGCCAACTTTTTCACTCTCCTCTTTCACTTTCATCAAGGGGCTCTTTAGTTCTTCTTCACTTTCTGCCATAAGGGTGGTGTCATCTGCATATCTGAGGTTATTGATATTTCTTCCAGCAATCTTGATTCCAGTTTGTGCTTCTTCCAGTCCAGCGTTTCTCATGATGTACTCTGCATGTAAGTTAAATAAGCAGGGTGACAATATACAGCCTTGACATACTCCTTTTCCTACTTGGAACCAGTCTGTTGTTCTGTATCCAGTTCTAACTGTTGCTTCCTGACCTGCATACAAATTTCTCAAGAGGCAGATCAGGTGGTCAGGTATTCCCATCTCTTTCAGAATTTTCCACAGTTTATTGTGATCCATACGATCAAAGGCTGTTCAAATGCTTGGAAGCATTATTGAAGTGGTTAAATTTTTCACCAATATCTACTTGCATATTTGTAACATTTTTTTAGCAAAATTGAGGAGATCGACCCTGGGATTTCTTTGGAAGGATTGATGCTAAAGCTGAAACTCCAGTACTTTGGCCACCTCATGCGAAGAATTGACTCATTGGAAAAGACTCTGATGCTGGGAGGGATTGGGGGTAGGAGGAGAAGGGGACGACAGAGGATGAGATGGCTGGATGGCATCACGGACTTGATGGACGTGAGTCTGAGTGAACTTGGAGAGATGGGGATGAACAGGGAGGCCTGGCATGCTGCGAATCATGGGGTCACAAAGAGTCAGATACGACTGAGTGACTGAACTGAAATGAAGGAAATTATTACATTATTTGAAATGATTTCACTGTGCAAATTTTGCTTGTCAATTGACAGGGAAGATTCTGATGATTCTCAAGATTTATGATGATTTATTAACTGCTTTAAGCCAGTAATCAGTGTGAACTGGATCCATATAAGCGATTTTAAGAACTGACCTAACTATGATATTTGGTCAGATACATTGGTCTAGTACATGATACAGTGAGTGTTATTGATTCCTTTCAGTCTCTCCTTATTTCACCAGTGGTTATAAGAAATGAGACTCATGTGTTAACCATTAAATAAATAAATTATATATATATATATATATATATATATATACATATATTTGTGATCATGAACAAGGCCCTGTTAATCTACTGCAATGACTAGAATCCACACATGAGCCTTGAGTACTTAAAAAGTAGAGGCTAATTGCCTAAAAACTAGTGTTCTCCAGAGCAGAGCTGCTCATTGTACTTTTGTACTATTTAAAGTATGAGTTGGAAAAATTTTAATCTAATGGTATACTTGAAAAAGTAAAGACATTTAAAAAGATGAAGTTAGCCCTTGTAGAATTTAATTTTTTGGATGATTCTATCAATGCAAAGAAATAGAGGAAAACAACAGAATGGGAAAGACTAGAGACCTCTTCAAGAAAATTAGAAATACCAAGGGAACATTTCATACAACGATGGGCTTTATAAAGGACAGAAATGGTACAGACCTAACAGAAGCAGAAGATATTAAGAAGAGGTGGCAAGAATACACAGAAGAACAGTACAAAAAAGATCTGCACGACCCAGATAATCATGATGGTGTGATCACTCACTCAGAGCCAGACATCCTGGAATGTGAAGTCAAAAGGGCCTTAGGAAGCATCACTACAAACAAAGCTAGTGGAGGTGATGGCATTCCAGTTGAGCTCTTTCAAATCCTGAAAGATGATGCTGTGAAAGTGCTGCACTCAATAGGCCAGCAAATTTGGAAAACTCAGCAGTGGCCACAGGACTGGAAAAGGTCAGTTTTCATTCCAATCCCAAAGAAAGGCAATGCCAAAGAATGCTCAAACTACTGCACAATTGCACTCATCTCACACGCTAGTAAAGTAATGCTCAAAATTCTCCAAGCCAGGCTTCAGCAATACGTGAACCATGAAATTCCTGATATTCAAGCTGGTTTTAGAAAAGGCAGAGGAACCAGAGATCAAATTGCCAACATCC
>SJYV01051045.1:68104-85272 GCA_006410875.1 Neotragus pygmaeus
AGAGATATTACTTTGCCCAAAAGGGTCCATCTAGTCAAGGCTATGGTTTATCCAGTGGTCATGTATGGATGTGAAAGTTGGACTGTGAAGAAAGCTGGGTGCTGAAGAATTGATGCTTTTGAACTGTGGTGTTGGAGAAGACTCTTGTGAGTCCCTTGGACTGCAAGGAGATCCATCCAGTCCATTCTAAAGGAGACCAGTCCTGGGTGTTCATTGGAAGGACTGATGCTGAGGCTGAAATCCTCATTGGAATAGACCCTGATGCTGGGAGGGATTGAGGGCAGGAGGATAAGGGGACAGCAGAGGATGAGATGGCTGGATGGCATCACTGACTCGATGCACATGAATTTGGGTGAACTCCAGGAGTTGGTGATGGACAGGGAGGTTGGCGTGCTGTGATTAATGGGGTCGCAAAGAGTCAGATACGACTGAGTGACTGAACTGAACTGATACTTATCCTGATGTAAAGATGTTAGCAGACCATTTCAGACAAGAAGGATTTTCAAAAACAGTTTCTCTTTGGAATCCATACAGTGCTTTGGACATGAAGCTGTGAGGCACATATTATAACTAGAATTCCAGTTTAGAAATGCAAACTAAACTGATGAACAAGAAGTTATTTCCAGTGTATAACTGACCACTCTCATGTTTTGCTAAGCTATCATTAAATACCTGGACATCTGAGTCAGGGTTATAAAATGGAAATTATAAAAATGGTCTGCAGTTTGCTAAGAGAGTGCAATGCACTTTGAGTGCTTTATCTCATTTAGACCTTGCACAAACTCCTGAGGCGAATAAGGTTTTGGTATTTCACACCTCGGGGAAAAGACCACAGACTGGTAAGTGACTTACCCAGGCCACACTCAGCGAGTGAGTATCTGAAACAAGATTTGAACTGAGGTTTTCTGGCTAGAGTACACAGTCTTTCTTTAGTCTATCTCTGCTTCCAGTACCAGAAACATTATTTTCTCCCTAGAAGCGTTTTTTCCTCTCTCTGTACTCTAAGTACATGCATAAGGTTTCATATAATGGGAAAATAGTATTTTTCACATGCTTGACATGAAAAATTGGGTAATTGTTACTGTTACTGTTGGGCTTCTCTGGTGGCTCAGACAGTGAAGAATTCTTCTGCAATGCAGGAAACCTGGGTTCAATCCTTGGGTTGGGACAATCCTCTGGAGAAGGGAATGGCTACCTACTCCAGTATTCTTGCCTGGAGAATCCCATGGACAGAGGACCCAATGGGGTCTCAAAGAGTCAGACAGGACTGAGTGATTAACACTTTCACTTTCCCTACTGCTTTTGTTAGGGAAAAAAACCCATAGAATCTTGGCTAGTTGCTTTGCTTTGGCTGAAAAACTTCATTCCCATATACATATTGGCATTCCAATCTTTTTCTAAATATCACCATATCAGTGTGGACTTCATGGAAATCAGTATAAAAAGCATTATCCTTCTGCCTCTAATTCAATTCAGTTCAGTCACTCAGTCATGTCCGACTCTTTGCAACACCATGGACTGCAGCACACCAGGCTCTCCTGTCCATCACCAACTCCTGGAGCCAACTCAAACTCATGTCCATCATGTCAGTGATGCCATCTAACTCTCAACTTCTGCCGTCCCCTTCTCCCCCTGCCTTCAATCTTTCCCAGCATCAGAGTCTTTTCCAGTGAGTCAGTTCTTCACATCAGGTGGCCTAAGTATTGGAGTTTCAGGTTCAGCATCAGTCCTTCCAATGAATATTCAGGACTTATTTCCTTTATGATTGATTGGTTGGATCTCCTTGCAGTCCAAGGGACTCAAGAGCCTTCTACAATACCACAATTCAGAAGCATCAATTCTTAAAGGCTCAGCTTTCTTTATAGTCCAATTCTCACATTCATACATGACTACTAGATAAAACCATAGCTTTGACTAGATGGACCTTTGTTGGTAAAGTAACGTCTCTGCTTTTTAATATGCTGTCTAGGTTGGTCATAGCTTTTCTTCAAAGAAGCAAGCCTCTAATTCTCTGTCCCCTTAATTTTATTTTTCTTTACAGCACTTTATAGTATTTACACTGATATACTGTATCTTATTCTGCCTTTTTAAAAAAATGTGTAGTCCCACTAGAGTGTAAACTCCATATGAACATGGATTGTGTGTTTTGTTCACATATATATTGTGAACATGACATGAGACAGTCACGAGACACTCTGGACATTTAGCTGGTGCTGCAAAAACATATCCTGAATGTATAAAAGATTTTATCTTATGTTCCCACTTGGATAAAAAATAGTTACTTTTACAAAGGGAGTTCAACCTGGTGTTCTGTGACAACCTAGGTGGGTAGGATGGAGTGGGAAGCAGGAGGGAGGTTCAAGAGGGTGGGGACATACGTATACCTATGGCTGATTCATGTTGATGTATGGCAGAAACCAATACAACCTTGTCAAACAATTATCCTCCAATTTTAGAAACAAAAGAAGAAATAGTTATTTTTACACTTGAATAGCCATGGACAATACCTTTAAAACAAGCCAGATGTTGATGCTAAGTAGAAATGGTTGGGAGAAATTGGAAGGTTGCCCACAATGTATATAACTTTGGGAAAGAAATACTTGAAGATTATACCCAACAAAGGCTTACAAAGGAAGCAGGAGGTAAACCAATATTTTACAATGCAATATTTTAAAATATTAAGTAAATAAGAGTCACTCAGTTGTGTCCAACTCTGCAACCCCATGGACTATACAGTCCATGGAATTCTCCAGGCCAGAGTACCAAAGTGCGTAACTGTTTCTTTCTCCAGGGGATCTTCCCAACACAGGGATCGAACCCAAGTCTCCTGCATTGCAGACAGATTCTGTATATAAAGGTGGACCATTTATTCTAAATTCTCATGTCTCTGTACATTGTGGCTATAGTAACCAGCAATGTAATCTTACATTATCATCTCCATGTACAAATGTATTTCAGTTCTGTATACTACTACAGGAGGGACCTATCTCCGCACCAGCCTAATATTAAATGTGTCCGTTTCCTTCCTGTCACTAGCACTTAGATTTTGCTGCATTTTACACTTAATGTTAAAAGTTTCTTAGAATATGCTCCTACAATGAAAAACTATATTCTATGCAATTTTTCTTTGCACTGGTGTTTTAAACGTTATAATACTGAAAATACATTGAAAGCCTATGCTAGCATATCAGCACAGGCTGCAGAGTTTTGTTTTTTCAAAGATGTATTATACAGCAATGGTACATGGAGGACATAATTTCTCACACAGTACAGACTTAAGGAGTTTAAAGAATAGTGCTTTACGGTGGGGCTTCGAGTAGTGTAAATGTAACTAAGATTACTCTTTATTCCACTTGCCCAATGTGATCAACTGGTGAAATTTACTAGCTGATCATAGAGCTAAGAGGGTAATAATGATTATTAACAGCAACAAGGGAGTTTCAGAGAAACTAAACAAAATGAAATACACTTTAGTTTGATGTTGCTCTAGAGTCTGGAAAAGTAAGTAGATATTTATGCTGGCTAAAATATGAGCCAAAACACCACAACCTTCAGTCAATTGCATTATAAAATAGAATGTATATAGTTACATTAAGATGGTAGTACATGCCTGGAAAATCCCATGGACAGAGGAGGCTGGTGGGCTGCAGTCCATGGGGTCGCTAAGAGTCGAACATGACTGAGCGACTTCACTTTCACTTTTCACTTTCATGCATTGGAGAAGGAAATGGCAACCCACTCCAGTGTTCTTGTTTGAATGCCAGAGACAGCGGAGCCTGGCGGGCTGCCATCTATGGGGTCGCACAAAGTTGGACACGACTAAAGTGATTTAGCAGCAGCACATGCCACTTACACACTACTTAAAATCTCACATAGTTACATGGTACCACAATCCATAGCCTTACAGCAAAACAACTCAAGGTAAATAACTAAAATCTCCAAGAGAAAGATGAAGAATTATATGGTGAAACTCATGAGCACCAGTATTTTGTCACCCCAAAAGTTACAATGTCATTCCTACTGCTAGGGCTGGAAGCAAGTAGGAGTGGATTAGACAACACTGTGTGAATGAGTTTATTCTGCTACAGTCATGTGTCTCATCTTATAACCAATGTTTCAATGTACACGGGAAAGTCAAACTACCTGGGTCTAATTCCTGAACTCAGGATTTACTACAATTAATTGGGTCACTTTGAGGAAACAATAAAACATCTTTGGACCTTGGTTTATTATTTGTAGGAAAGAGAACATAACAGTTCCTGCTGCCTTGGGTTGCTGTGAAAATTAAGTATCAAAATCCTTGAAAAGTTCTCAATTTTTACCTTGCATGTGGTAAGCACTCAAAAACTGTTAAATGTTTTTATTCATACCCAAGGCAACATATTCTCAGAGCATTATCACTAAGTTGTATGCTCAACAAATCTGCTTTGTTCCTAATACCTTTGTCCTATTATATAGGAACATGCTTGGAAACTCCAAAAACATCCCATGCTAGGTTCACACCAAATTTATTTTGTCTATATGGGCATTCTTTTTCATTTATCTTTTTTAGAATTACTACTTTTATTGCCCTATACATTTTATTGCCCTTTTATTGCTGACCTATTGTAGAACGTATAGTGACAAAATTTTAGATGAATGAGAAATTCCAATTTTAGACACTTTCTGTAAGCATCCATCTATAACTAAGACCTAATTAAATGGGATATAACCAATCCTTACAGAAGTACTTTTTTTATTTTTGGTTAACATTTCTCATCTACTCTGATTCTATTGCTATGACCATGTTTTCATCTCTCTTTTTCTCTGTTCATTCCTTTCAATTCACATACTAACTGAAAACAAATATTACCATATTAACCCATAATTAAGACAATTCAGTAACTTCCCATTGCTCTAAAGATAAACACTGTAAGGTCTTTCAGGTCTGCCTCCTTCCAGTTGCTTTGGCTTCTGGAAGTAGGATCATCACTGCTTCCTGCTCTCAGCCTTGCTTGCTCCCCTTCAATCCCTCGAGCCCACTGTAACTTTCCTGCCACCAGACTGCGCAAGTGCTCTTTTTTCTGATTTCTCTCACAGCTCTTTTCTTCCTCTTCTACAAGGTCATATTCCATAAAGCAAGAAGGGGCAACACTCTCTGTTTCTCCTATATATGTATTGTGTGTGTGTGTATAATTGCATCTTGAAAATAATGAAATACCCCTCCCTAATTAAACTGTAAGCTTCATGAGGGCAGAAACCGTATCTGTCTTTGTGCTGCTTTTTTATATTCAGTGCATGGCATAATCCCTGGCATACACTAACAGAAAACTGTGTTGAATATCTGATAATATATCTGATAATATCTGATAATATACATATAATCCAATATATTATTGAATATCTGATAATATATAGCATGCTGTGCTTAGTCACTCAGTGGTGTCCGACTCTTTGTGACCCCATGAACTGTAGCCCAACAGGCTCCTCTGTCCATGGGGATTCTCCAGGCAAGAATATTGGAGTGGGTTGCCATGCACTCCTCCAGAGGATTTTTCCAACCCAGGGATCGAACCCAGGTTTCCCACGTTGCAGGCAGATTCTCTACTGTCTGAGCCACCAGGGAATCCCAAGAATACCAGAGTGGGTAACCTATCCCTCTCTCCAGGGGATCGTCCTGACCCAGAGATCGAACCAGAGTCTCCTGATTTGCAGGCAGATCTTTACCAGCTGAGCTAACAGGGAAGTCCAGTGAAAGTGTTAGTCGCTCAGTTGAATCTGACTCTTTGAGACCTCCATGGACTGTACCCACCAGGCTCCTCTGTCCATGGAATTCTCCAGAAAAATTACTGGTGTGGGTTGCCATTTACTTCTCCAAGATAGTCAGATAACTAATTTTTTTTTTAAATATGAAATGTGAACACCTCCAAATGCCTTCTAAATATCTTCACTTAGGAATTCCTTGAGCAGAATATACATGTAGTTTACTTCTATTTACTCTACGTCAGCCAAATAACATCTTTCATATAGCAGATTTTTTTAGCTGCCTTAATTATTTTCTAAATAACATGGGATAAATAAGCAAATCAAAACTCAGTGCACAGTTAATTTTGATAAATATACTGCAAATTTGAAGTGTTTTTTTTTTTTTTTGCCACAACAACACAACTTTCCAAACTACACATATTCCAGAAACTTTTCCTTACCAAGTTCCTTATAGCTGTCAAATTACATTTCCATTTCCCTGGTCAATTAAAATTGTGAACATTAAGTACTTTTTACTCTTTGTTTTGAATTTAGCTTCATATTCAGTCAATAGTTATATTCAAACATGATTTCTCTTCATCACTACTTCATTACTTTATAGATGTTCAACACCTCACACTTGAATTTTTGAAAGTTTTTTTTTAAAATTCTCTTAGCCATAGGTTGTGTCTATTAATAGATGTTATTTTAACCACATCAGTCTAACTTTCATAGAAGTCAATTTCAACAAGCTGTTCTGCTAAAAAATGGTCACAATGTCTTATATTTGATTTCCTAAAACCAAAACACCTCTTGCTGATTTTTAGTACTCTCCAAGTTGTCTTTTCTCAGCATAGATACCTTCCACTGTTTAAGACCACGTTTCTACCAACATGCCACTTTTATTCCTGTACTATGTTACCTATAAACAGTGTTCACCCTTACAAATTGTTAAGGACACAGATTTATGTCTTCCTCACACAGGAGATATTCTCTGCCCTTTACAATTCTCATTTCAGTCTCCTGAAAGTTCAGAGCACAAATCTCATTCCATTATATGTTATTATCTTTACAAAATTTTCCCTCTTTTATCAACTATTGATACCCATGGTCATAATATAGACTTGTTATTACCATTAGAACCCACCTGCAATATCAGTTTTAAGCACCCAGCCCTAAAACCATCACATCCTATGTCTTAGCTATATCCCATTAATATCCTTTTCCAGCAGTTGTTCCACCTCCCTGGGAACTAAACGCCATGAATCCCACCAATTTTTCATGGGCAATCACCTTGCTTCTGTGTTTATTTCCTACCTCCCTCTATTAAATTCCACCATTTGCCATTATAATTTATCCTGAGAATCTGAGAATATACTCTTGTCTTAATCTTCCTCATAGTACTCCTCTGGGAAAACCTCAAACCTGGTTAAACCCAAACATCTGCTAAGTCTGTGTGCGGTAAAGGGATCCCCATGTGCTTCCCTTTCTTTGAGAGAAGCTGAGTGATTTGCTTGCCCAACAGAAGTGTCATTCTTCTGTTCTCTGGTTTTCTGAAACCAGGCCACAGGACACCTTGCATCTTTCCCCAAAATTTCTTGGAATGTTTGCTCTTGGAAACCAGCTACCAAGCTGTGAGAAAGCCCAAGTGATCATGTAGAAAAGCTTACGTGGAGAGGAACTACTGATCCAGCAATACTGGCCCACCGGGATCCTGGCAGGAGTCACCCATTTACCAGTCTTGAGTAAGCCACTTTGGCAACGGGTCCTCCACACCATGTGAGCTACCAAAGCTGATGCTGCACAAAGCAGAGATGAGCCATACTTTCTGAGCTCTGCTTAAAATTCACGTCTGTGAGCAAAATAATGATTGTTGCAATTTTAAGCCATTAAGTATTGAAGTGGTTTGTTCAGTACTAATCAATAACCAGAGTATCTTGCCTGCATGCATGCAGATTAACACCACTAGAGAAAAGCACAATCATGCTGACTGGCTTTGATTTAAATCTTGCTCACAAAACTGAAGCAGCTTTTGAGGATTTCAAGTAGTAACAATGAATTGCCTTATCCACTCACTTTCTTAAAAGAATGCCACCTATCTGCTTACTTTCTTACAAGAATGTATCTTATATTTTCCTCTCTCCTCAAACCTGAAACACCTTTCTTTTCCTTCATTTGCTAATCTCATTTCCAGTTTTTCTGGTAAAGAAAAAGCAGTTGGCACATAATTTTCACAACCTCCTATCATCGCTTCTACCTCCTAGCTGCTTATAGAACAAATTATTTTCTTTCTATTAATATTCCTACTCCTTCTCAGTCTGTTTTTTTGTTCTATCTCTACTCCCTTTACTTGTATTTTTAGAATTCCTCAAGGGTAAAACCATGGACTCCTTCTTCATCTCTACTCACTCACTCTCTTGGTGTCCTCATTCAGTCTTATGGCTTTAAACACCACTGAAATGATACAGCTTAATTTACAGACATGGCTCAAAGATATTGTAGGTTTTGATTCAGATCATGGAAATCAAATGTTGCAATAAAGGAAAGCACACAGATTTTTTGGTTTTGCAGTAAATATGAAAATTATGCTTATACTATGCTGTAGTTTATTAGGTGGGCATAAACATTATGGTTAAAAATGTACATACCTTAAAAGATAATTTACTGCTAAAAAATGCTGCCAATTATTTGAGGTTTCCCCAAGTCACAATATTTTTTGCTGGTGAAGGATCTTGCCTCAGTATTGATGGCTACTGATTGATTAGGGTGATAGTAGCTGAAGGTTGGGGTGATTGTGGCAGTTTCTTAAAGCAACAATGAACTTTGCCAAATCTTCCTTTCATGAACAATTTCTGCATAGCACGCAATGCTGTTTGATAACATTTTATACACAGAAGAACTTCCTTCAAATTTAGAGTCAATCCTCTCAAACCCTCTCTCTGCTTAAACAACTGTTTATGTAATGGTCTAAACTATTTGCTGTCATTTCAACAGTCTTCACAGCATCTTCACCAGGAAAAGTTTCCATCTCAAAAAACCAATTTTTTTGCTTATTCATAAAAAACAATCCCTAATATATTCAAGTTTTAACATGATATTGTAGCAATTCAGTCACTTTTTCAGGCTCCATTTCTAGTTCTAGTTTCTTGCCATTTCTAATATATCTGCAGTTAATTCCTCTGCTGAAGTCTTGAATCCTTCAAAGTCATTCATGAGGACTGGAATTAACTGCTTTCAAACTCCTATTAATGTTGATATTGTCATGTCTTACCACGAATAACAAATGTGGTTTATGGCAGCTAGAATGATGATTCCCAGAATTTTTTCAGTTTACTTTGCCCAGATCTATCAGAGGAATCACTAGTTATGGCAGCATAAATACAAAGTGTATTTATTAAATAATAAGACTGGAAAGTCAAAATTACTCATTGATTCGTGGTTTGCAGAATGGATGTTTTGTTAGCAGGCATGAAAACAACATTAATTTCATTAAACATCTTCAGCAGACCTCTTCAGTGTCCAGGTTTATTGTTAAAAAGAAGTCATATTTTGGAAGCAATTATTTTTTTCTGAGCAGTAGTTCACAATAATGGGCTTAAAATATTAAGCAAACCATGCTGTCAACAGATAGTGTCATTCAAGCTTTGCTGTTCCACTTATAGACTACAGGCAGAGTAGACATAGCATAATTCTTAAGGGCCCTAGAATTTTCAAATATCCTACAAACCATGGTTCAACCTAGTCACCAGTGCATTAGCTACTAATAAGAAAGTCATTCTTTCCTTTGAAGTTTTGAAGCCAGGCATAGACATCTCCTTTCTGGCTATGAAAGTCCTAGATAGCATCTTCCAATAGAAGGATATTTTGTCTGTATTGAAAACCTGTTGCTTACTATAGCCACCTTTGTTAATGGCCTTAACTAGAACTTCTGGATACCTTGCTGTGGTTTCTATATCAGCACTTGCTGTTTCGCCTTGCAATTATATATTATAGAGACAGTTTATTTCCTTAAACCTCAGGAACCAACCTCTGCTAGTTTCAACCTTTTCTTACATAGTTTCCTCAGCACTCTCAACCTTCATAGAATTGAAGAGAACTAAGGCCTGGGTTGGAGAAGGCAATGGCACCCCACTCCAGTACTCTTGCCTGGAAACTCCCATGGATGGAGGAGCCTGGTAGACTGCAGTCCATGGGGTTGCTCAGTCAGACACGACTGAGCGACTTCACTTTCACTTTCATGCACTGGAGAAGGAAATGGCAACCCACTCCAGTGTTCTTGCCTGGAGAATCCCAGGGATGGTGGAGCCCAGTGGGCTGCCATCTGTGGGGTCGCACAGAGTTGGACACGACTGAAGCGACTTAGCAGCAGTAGCAGCAGCAAGGCCTGGGTTATGCTGTGGCTTAAGGGATGGTTGTGGCTGGTTTGATATTCTATCTAGACCACTAAAACTTTCTCCATAGCAATAATGAAGATATTTATTTTATGATTTGTGTGCTCACTGGAGAGGCACTTTTTATTTCCTTCAGGGAATTTTCCTTTACATGCCCAACTTGACTGTTTGACACAAGAGGCCTCGCTTTTGGCCTGTTGCAGATTTTGACATGCCTTCCTAATTAAGCTTAATCATTTCTAGCTTTTGATTTAAAGTGAGAGATGTATTACCCTTCCTTGTACTTGAACACTTAGAGACCATTATAGGATTATTGTAATGAGCCTAATTTCAATATTGTTGTATCATATTCAAAAGCAGAGACCTTACTTTGCCGCCTAAGGTCCATCTAGTCAAGGCTATGGTTTTTCCAGTGGTTACGTATGGATGTGAAAGTTGGACTGTGAAGAAAGCAGAGCACCGAATTGATGCTTTTGAACTGTGGTGTTGGAGAAGACTCTTGAGAGTCCCTTGGACTGCAAGGAGATCCAACCAGTCTATCCTAAAGGAGATCAGCCCTGGGATTTCTTTGGAAGGAATGATGCTAAAGCTGAAACTCCAATACTTTGGCAACCTCATGCAAAGAGTTGACTCATTGACTGATGCTGGAAGGGATTGGGGGCAGGAGGAGAAGGGGACGACAGGATGAGATAGCTGGATGGCATCACTGACTCAATGGACGTGAGTCTGAGTGAACTCCGGGAGTTGGTGATGGACAGGGAGGCCTGGTGTGCTGTGATTCATGGGGTCACAAAGAGTCAGACATGACTGAGTGACTGAACTGAACTGAAGGAGAGGGAACTCAATAGTCAGTGGAATAGTCAGAACACACACACACATTTATCTGTTAAATATGCTGTCTTATATGGGCATGACTTATGGTGCTCCCAAAGAATTATAACAGTAAAGTCAGCATAACAAATATAATAATAATAATGAAAAAATCTGAAATATTGCAATAATTACCAAAATGTGACACTGAGATAGGAAGTAAGCAAATGCTATTAGAAAAAATGGTACTGATGGATTTGCTGTAGGCAGGGTTGCCACAAACCTTCAATTCCTACAAAAATCCAATGTCTGTGAAGTGCAATAAAGCAAAGTTCAGTAAAAGGAGGTGTGCCTGTTTATCTCCAACCCTGATCTTTCCCCTACATACCAGCCTATTGAAATATATGCATGATATTTACTTTACATCTTCACTTTGATGGAAAACCTGCAGCTAAAACTTCACACACCTCAGATTAAACTCTTCACGATATGCCTCTCAAAAGCTTGTCCACCAGCTTTTCCTATTTCAGTCAACTACAAATTCTCGTTTTTTCAGGTCTACCTATCAACCTTGCCATTATCTTTGAGTCTGCTCTTTCTTTCCTGTCCAATAACAAATCCAGCAATGAATACTATCAACTTGATCATAAAAACAGATCCAGATCGGCTATGTCTTTAGCTATGACTCTCTCTTAAGATACCATCATTGGTCTTTGTGTTTCCTATATTAGGCTGTCAGTAGGGGGTTGGGAGAAAGCCAAGGTTTTTGCAACACAACAGGCCATGAAATCATAAAAACTCTGGAGTTAGATCATATCATCAGATCATCAGATCCCTCTTCTTTGTAACACCCTCCAGAGACTCCCTAACTCAGTAAAACCCCAAGTCCTAAAATGTCCAAAGAGACACGTGATTTGGCCCCTTCTGAATCATATCCCACTTAGACTTCCTTTCACCTACTCAAGTCTAGTTGTTATGTTCACTTGTTTTTCCAGAATTTCCAAGTTCTACATCTTGAGCTTTTGTGTTTGCTATTTTTTGCCCAACCTAGAATCTTTTACTTGCTGTCAGTTTCCTCACATTCTTCAAGTCTTTTTCAAATGTAAATTCCTAATCACCCTACTGAAAATCAAAACATCCTCAGTCCTGTTCCCTGTGGTAGCCTTTAGAGGTTAGTTTTCTCCACAAACCCTATCCCCATGTTGTAGGGGATATTCAGTTTTTCATCCTACCAACTCCCTACAGTGCAAGCACCATCATCTGTTTAGTCTATTTTATAAACTGCGAAATCCCCATCATGCAGAGCAGTACAGGTGCACAAAAGTATCTGCTTAATAAAAGAATGTACATGCATCAGTCTTACCTTTCTCCTAACTACAAATCCAGCTCCATGTGGATCAGTCCTGTGCCATCTGCTTCACCAGTGCCCTCATGCTATCACACACACTTTTAAGGATACGGTAGTTACCAATTGAAGGCAGACTTCCAGAGAATAGCAAGGAGAGATAAGAAGCTCTTAAATGAACAATGCAAAGAAACAGAGGGGGGAAAAATAGAATGGGAAAGACTAGAGATCACTTCAAGAAAACTAGAGGTATCAAGAGCATAATTTCATGCAAGGATGGGCACAATAAAAGACAGAAATGGTAAGGATCTAACAGAAGCAGAAGAGATTAAGAAGAGGTAGCAAGAATACACAGAAGAATGTATAAGAAAGGTCTTAATTACCTGGATAACCACAATGGTGTGGTCACTCACCTACAGTCAGACATCCTGGAGTATGAAATCAAGTGGGCCTTAGGAAGCATTACTATGAACAAAACTAGTGAAGGTGATGGAATTCCAGCTGAGCTATTTAAAATCTTAAATGATGATGCTATTAAAATGCTGCACTCAGTATGTCAGCAAATTTGGAAAGCTCAGCAGTGGCCACAGGACTGGAAAGTGTTAGTACAATAGTGCTCATGTCACATGCTAGCAAAATTAGGCTCAAAATCCTTCAAACTATGCATCAGTAGTACATAAACCAGGAACTTCCAGATGAACAGGCTGGGTTTAGAATAGGCAGAAGAACCAGAGATCAAATAGCCAACATTTGTTAGGTCATGGGGGATAGCTAGGGAATTCCAGAAAAATATCTACTTATGAATTGAATGCATTAAAGCCTTTGACTGTATGGGTCACACAAACTGTGGAAAATTCTTAAAGAAGTGGGAGTACCAGACTACCTTACCTGTCTCCTAAGAAACCTGTATGTGAGTCAAGAGACAACAGTTAGAACAAGACACAGAACAACTGACTGGTTCAAAATTAGGAAAGGAGTATGACAAGGCAATATGTTGTCACCTTGCTTATTTAACTTCTATGCTGAGTACATCATGAAAGATGCTGGGCTGGATGAATTCCAAGCTGGAGTCAAGACTTCCAGGAGAAATATCAACAACATCAGATATGCAGGTAATAACACTTTGATGACAGAAATCAAAGAGAAACTAAAGAGCCTCTTGATGAGGATGAAATAAGAGAGTGAAAGGCTGGCTTGAAATGCAACATTTAAAAAACAAAGATCATGTTATCCTGTCTCATCACTTCATGGCAAATAGTGGAAACAAATGAAAGTAGTGACAGATTTTATTTTCTTGAACTCCAAAATCACTACAGACAGTGATTGCAGCCATGAAATTAAAAGACACTTGCTCCCTGGAAGGAGGACGATGAGGGAAGGAAGATGATGAGAAACCTAGAAAGGATATTGAAAAGCACAGACATCACTTTGCCTACAAAGGCCTGTATAGTCAAAGCTATGATTTTTCTAGTAGTCATAGAATTGGGCCATAGCGAAAGCTGAGCACAGAAGAATTGATGTTATTGAATTGTGGTGCTGGAGAAGACTCTTGAGATTCCCTTGGACAGCAAGGATACTAAGCCAGTCAATCCTAAAGAAAATCAACTCTAAATATTCATTGCAAGAACTGATCCATTGATGCTGATGCTCCAATACTTTGGCCACCTGATGTGAAGAGCCGACTCATTGAAAAGACCCTGATTTTGGGAAAGATTGAAGGTGGGAGGAGAAGGGGATGACAGAGGATGAGATGGTTAGATAACATAAATGACTCAGTTGACTACACTAAAGCCTTTGACTCTGTGGATCACAAAACACTATGGAAAATTCTTAAAGGGATGGGAATATCAGACCACCCTACCTGCCTCCTGAGAAATCTACAATCAGATCAAGAAGCAACAGTTAGATGTGAACATGGTACAATGGACTGGTTCCAAATTGGGAAAGGAGTACATCAAGGCTGTATACTGTCACCCTGCTTATTTAACTTATATGGAGAGTTCATCAGGCAAAATGCCAAGTTGGATGAAGCACAAGCTGGAATCAAGATTGCTAGGAGAGATATCAATAACCTCAGATATGCAGATGACACCACCCTTATGGCAGAAAGAGAAGAGGAACTAAAGAGCCTCTTGATAAAGGTGAAATAGGAGAGTGAAAAATCTTGTTTAAAACTCAACATTCAGAAAACAAAGATCATGGCATCTGGTCCCATCATTTCATGGCAAATAGATGGGGAAAAAACAGAAACAATGACAGACTTTATTTTCTTGGGCTTCAAAATCACTGCAGATTGTGACTGCAGCCATGACATTTAAAAAAAGCTACTTTCTGGGAAAAAAAAAAAAAAAGCTATGACCAACCTAGACAGCATATTAAAAAGCAGAGACATTATTTTGCCAACAAAGTCCACATATTCAAAGCTATAGAGAAGGCAGTGGCACCCCACTCCAGTAAGCTTGCCTGGAAAATTCCATGGATGGAGGAGCCTGATAGGC
The DNA here is from genome assembly GCA_006410875.1 of Neotragus pygmaeus. Lineage (NCBI taxonomy): Eukaryota > Metazoa > Chordata > Mammalia > Artiodactyla > Bovidae > Neotragus > Neotragus pygmaeus. The sequence goes on from SJYV01051045.1 coordinate 82,873, forward strand.
TGCAGTCCATGCAGTCGCAAAGTGTCAGACATGACTGAGCAACTCTGCTTTCACTTTTCACTTTCATCCACTGGAGAAGGAAATGGCAACCTACTCCAGTGTTCTTGCCTAGAGAATCCCAGGGACGGCAGAGCCTGGTGGGCTGCCATCTATCGGGTCGCACAGAGTCAAACACGACTGAAGCAACTTAGCAGCAGCAGCAGCAGCAGCATGGTTTTTCCTGTAGTCATGTATGGATATGAGAGTTGGACTATAAAGAAAGCTGAGCACGAAAGAATTGATGCTTTTGAACTGTGGTGTTGGAGAAGAATTTTGAGAGTCCCTTGGACTGCAAGGAGATCAAACCAGTCAATCCTAAAGGAAATCAGTCCTGAATATTCATTGGAAGGACTGATGCTGAATCTCCAATACTTTGGCCAGCTGATGTGAAGAGCTAACTTATTAGAAAAGACCCTGAGGCTGGGAAAAACTAACGGTAGGAGGAGAAGGGGACAACAGAGATGAGATCACTGGATGGCATCACCAACTTGAAGGACATGAGTTTGAGAAAACTCTGGGAGCTGGTGATGGACCAAGAAGCCTGGTGTGCTGCAGTCCATGGAGTCAGAAAGAGTCAGACGCAACTGAATGACTGAACTAAACTGACTCAGTGGCGATGAACTTGAGCAAATTCTTGGAGAAAGTGGAGGACAGACAATATGACTTCCCTGGTGGCTCAGACGGTAAAGCATCTACCTACAATGCGAGAGACCTGCGTTCAATCCGTAGGTTGGGAATATCTCCTAGAGAAGGAAACGGCAACTCACTCCAGTATTCTTTCCTGGAAAATCCCATGGATGGAGGATCCTGGTAGCTAGAGTCCATGGGGTCACAAGAGTCGGACACGACTGAGTGACTTTTCTTTCTTTTCTTTCACAGCCTGTGGAGTTATAAAGAGTTTTATAAGATTTAGCAACTGAACAAAAAGAAGTTTTATAGAAACAGTTGATTAATTGCAATCAAACAAAATTAGTAGAAAATTAGTAGGGCCTACAGGATGCTATTAGCAGGCTTAAAAACATTTATTGCTGCATCAATGCTCATTTCCAAAAAAATTATTTTCCAGATTACAAGATATGCTGGCGGATAACATTTCTCAAACACATACAGTGAATATACAGTTATGATTTCAAAAATCAAAATTTATGTTTTACTAAAACAATGAGATTATGTCATTTGAATTATTGAGACAGTTCTTTGACAACATAAAAATACTGAGTAACTTTTATACATATGAATATCATTTGTCTCATTTGTTTCTAAAACTTTCCATCACTTGACTTTTAGATTTTAAATTCTATAGTAAATTATAACCTAAAACTTATTTCTCACTATGGACCTATCAAATAACAGGTGGTGTAGATGTAGAATTGAGTATTCATAGATTGTGTTTTTAGAGGAATTTTTAAATTCCCAGTGTTTGGTTTTGGGGCAAATATTATTCTGCATGCCCACTCTCCTGTAGAGACAGAGAATGGATGTGATGGGAAAAGTAGAGTTTGGTAGATTTCTGAAAGCCTGGTCTGAAATCACAGAAGTAATCAGTATTACTACTAAGTGCTAACATTTAACTCATAAACACAAACTTATTTGTCATTGTGTGTTATTTTGTTTTGCTGTAGTGTTAAAGCACCTGATATGTCTCAGTTAATGCTTACTACAACATAGAAGAAAATATTATTCTATGAAATCCACAGATGAAGTAACTGAAGCCCAGAGAGTTAATGTACCTTACTCAAAACCACAGAAAATAGGAAATGGCTAGGTTGGAATATAAATCTAGGGAGTATGAATCCAGAGACAGTGATCTTATATATTATACAGTGTTGTTCCTCTGATAGTAAATACAGAACACAACACACCTCACACACACACACACACACACACAGAAACATATAAATAACTGCAGATGATGATTGCAGCCATGAAATTAAAAGACGCTTACTCCTTGGAAGGAAAGACATGACCAACCTAGATAGAATATTCAAAAGCAGAGATATTACTTTGCCAACAAAGGCCTATCTAGTCAAGGCTATGGTTTTTCCATTGGTCATGTATGGATGTGAAAGTTGAACTATGAAGAAAGCTGAGAGCCGAAGAATTGATGTTTTTGAACTGTGGTGTTGGAGAAGACTCTTGAGAGTCCCATAGACTGCAAGGAGATCCAACCAGTCCATTCTAAATGAGATCAGTCTTGGGTGTTCTTTGGAAGGACTGATGTTAAAGCTGAAACTCCAAAACTTTGGCCACCTCATGCGAAGAGTTGACTCATTAGAAAAGACTCTGATGCTGGGAGGAATTGGGGGCAGGAGGAGAAGGGGACGACAGAGGATGAGATGGCTGGATGGCATCACCAACTCA
>SJYV01051045.1:87197-176066 GCA_006410875.1 Neotragus pygmaeus
TCACTTTTCACTTTCATCCACTGGAGAAGGAAATGGCAACCTACTCCAGTGTTCTTGCCTAGAGAATCCCAGGGACGGCAGAGCCTGGTGGGCTGCCATCTATCGGGTCGCACAGAGTCAAACACGACTGAAGCAACTTAGCAGCAGCAGCAGCAGCAGCATGGTTTTTCCTGTAGTCATGTATGGATATGAGAGTTGGACTATAAAGAAAGCTGAGCACGAAAGAATTGATGCTTTTGAACTGTGGTGTTGGAGAAGAATTTTGAGAGTCCCTTGGACTGCAAGGAGATCAAACCAGTCAATCCTAAAGGAAATCAGTCCTGAATATTCATTGGAAGGACTGATGCTGAATCTCCAATACTTTGGCCAGCTGATGTGAAGAGCTAACTTATTAGAAAAGACCCTGAGGCTGGGAAAAACTAACGGTAGGAGGAGAAGGGGACAACAGAGATGAGATCACTGGATGGCATCACCAACTTGAAGGACATGAGTTTGAGAAAACTCTGGGAGCTGGTGATGGACCAAGAAGCCTGGTGTGCTGCAGTCCATGGAGTCAGAAAGAGTCAGACGCAACTGAATGACTGAACTAAACTGACTCAGTGGCGATGAACTTGAGCAAATTCTTGGAGAAAGTGGAGGACAGACAATATGACTTCCCTGGTGGCTCAGACGGTAAAGCATCTACCTACAATGCGAGAGACCTGCGTTCAATCCGTAGGTTGGGAATATCTCCTAGAGAAGGAAACGGCAACTCACTCCAGTATTCTTTCCTGGAAAATCCCATGGATGGAGGATCCTGGTAGCTAGAGTCCATGGGGTCACAAGAGTCGGACACGACTGAGTGACTTTTCTTTCTTTTCTTTCACAGCCTGTGGAGTTATAAAGAGTTTTATAAGATTTAGCAACTGAACAAAAAGAAGTTTTATAGAAACAGTTGATTAATTGCAATCAAACAAAATTAGTAGAAAATTAGTAGGGCCTACAGGATGCTATTAGCAGGCTTAAAAACATTTATTGCTGCATCAATGCTCATTTCCAAAAAAATTATTTTCCAGATTACAAGATATGCTGGCGGATAACATTTCTCAAACACATACAGTGAATATACAGTTATGATTTCAAAAATCAAAATTTATGTTTTACTAAAACAATGAGATTATGTCATTTGAATTATTGAGACAGTTCTTTGACAACATAAAAATACTGAGTAACTTTTATACATATGAATATCATTTGTCTCATTTGTTTCTAAAACTTTCCATCACTTGACTTTTAGATTTTAAATTCTATAGTAAATTATAACCTAAAACTTATTTCTCACTATGGACCTATCAAATAACAGGTGGTGTAGATGTAGAATTGAGTATTCATAGATTGTGTTTTTAGAGGAATTTTTAAATTCCCAGTGTTTGGTTTTGGGGCAAATATTATTCTGCATGCCCACTCTCCTGTAGAGACAGAGAATGGATGTGATGGGAAAAGTAGAGTTTGGTAGATTTCTGAAAGCCTGGTCTGAAATCACAGAAGTAATCAGTATTACTACTAAGTGCTAACATTTAACTCATAAACACAAACTTATTTGTCATTGTGTGTTATTTTGTTTTGCTGTAGTGTTAAAGCACCTGATATGTCTCAGTTAATGCTTACTACAACATAGAAGAAAATATTATTCTATGAAATCCACAGATGAAGTAACTGAAGCCCAGAGAGTTAATGTACCTTACTCAAAACCACAGAAAATAGGAAATGGCTAGGTTGGAATATAAATCTAGGGAGTATGAATCCAGAGACAGTGATCTTATATATTATACAGTGTTGTTCCTCTGATAGTAAATACAGAACACAACACACCTCACACACACACACACACACACACAGAAACATATAAATAACTGCAGATGATGATTGCAGCCATGAAATTAAAAGACGCTTACTCCTTGGAAGGAAAGACATGACCAACCTAGATAGAATATTCAAAAGCAGAGATATTACTTTGCCAACAAAGGCCTATCTAGTCAAGGCTATGGTTTTTCCATTGGTCATGTATGGATGTGAAAGTTGAACTATGAAGAAAGCTGAGAGCCGAAGAATTGATGTTTTTGAACTGTGGTGTTGGAGAAGACTCTTGAGAGTCCCATAGACTGCAAGGAGATCCAACCAGTCCATTCTAAATGAGATCAGTCTTGGGTGTTCTTTGGAAGGACTGATGTTAAAGCTGAAACTCCAAAACTTTGGCCACCTCATGCGAAGAGTTGACTCATTAGAAAAGACTCTGATGCTGGGAGGAATTGGGGGCAGGAGGAGAAGGGGACGACAGAGGATGAGATGGCTGGATGGCATCACCAACTCAATGCACGTGAGTTTGGGTGAACTCTAGGAATTGGTGATGGGCAGGGAGGCCTGGCATGCTGTGACTCATGGGGTTGCAAAAAGTCAGACACGACTGAGTGACTGAACTGAACAGTCATCAAAATAGTACGGTATTGGCACAAAAACATAAATAGGGATCAATGGGGCAGAATAAAAAGCCCAGAAATAAACCCACACACCTATGGTCGATTAATTTACAGCAAAGGAGGCTAGACTATACAATGGGGAAAAGATAGTCTCTTCAATAAATGATGCTCAGAAACTGGACAGCTACAAGTAGAAAAAAGAAATGAAATTAGAACATGCTTTAACACCATACACAAAAATAAACACAAAATGGAACAGACCTAAATGTAAGGCTGAATACTATAAATGTTTTAGAGGAAAACATAGCCAGAACACTATTTGACACACGTCACAGCAATATCCTTTTCAATCCATCTTCCAGAGTAATGGAAATAAAGATAAACAAATGAGACGTAACTCAACAACAACAGCAATAAAACTTTTGTACAGCAAAGAAAACCACAAGCAAAACAAAAAGACAAGCCACAGAATGTGATAAAACATTCACAAAGTAACTGACAAGGAATTAGTCTCCAATATTTACAAACAGCTCACATAGCTCAATATCAAAAATATCAAACAACTCAATAAAATAATGGACAGAAGATCTAAATTGACATTTCTCCAAAGAAATATAGATAGCCAAGAGGCACATGAAGTGATGCTCAGCATCACTAACTACTAAAGAAATGAAAGTCAAAACTACAATGAAATATCCCCTCACACCAGTCTAAATGGCCATCATCAAAAAATCTACAAAAAAATAAATGCTGGAGAGGGTGTTGAGAGAAGGTAACCAAGGTAATCTTCCTACATTCTTGGTGGGAATGTAAATTTGTATAGCTCTCATGGAATACAGTATGGAGGTTTCTTAAAAAAAAAAAAAAAAACTTAAAAATAGAGCTACCTTATGATCAAGCAATCCCATTCCTAGGTATATGTCCAGAAAAAACATGATCTGAAAGGGTACTTGCACCCAAGTATTCGTTTTAGCACTGTTTACAATAGTCAAGACATGAAGGCAACCTAAATGCCCACTGACAGATGAATGGGTAAAGAAGATGTGGTACACACAGTGTGGAATACTGCTAAGTCACTTCAGTCGTGTCCGACTCTGTGCGACCCCATAGATGGCAGCCCACCAGGCTCCCCCATCCCTGGATTCAGCCATTAAAAATATTAACCATTAAAAAGGATGAAATAATGCCATTTGCAGCAGCATGAATTGACATGAAGATTATCATACTTAGTGAAGTAAGTCAGGAAGAGAAAGACATATCATATGATATTACTTTTATGTGGAATCCAAAAAATGATACAAATAAACTTATTTACAAAACAGAAATAGACTCACAGCCTTAGAGAATGAACTTACAGTTGCCAGAGGGGAAGGGTGGGAAAGAGTGATAGATTAGAAGTTTGGTATTAACAGTACACACTGCTATATTTTAAATGTATGCAATCAACAAAATCCTACTGTATAGCACAGAGAATTCTGCACAATGTTATGTGGTAGCTTGGATAGAAATGGAATATGTATGGCTGAGTCCCTTTGCTGTCCACTTGAATTTATCACAAAATTGTTAATTGGCAATACTCCAATATAAAATAAAAAGTTTTTTTTAATAGTTAACAAACAATGACATACTGTAAAATATATATATATATAGTTTCTAGAAATAAAAATTATATTTATGCATATTTGTTCTAAATGCAGAGCTATTGGCATTTAAGAAGGCAGAAATGGTACAGAAATCATGTATGATGCAGGAAAACTTCTATCCATGTTAACTGTGCACTGCATGATGGAGTTTCCCCTTCATACATCATCAGAATTGACAACCTTCTCACATTTACAAATGCTCCTGGGATGGAAAATGCAACCCCAAGGATGGAAACCAGCTCATTTCTCCTTTCCCTATCAAGAAATTGCCCAAGTGAAATGTACAAGTCAATGTGAGTCTGCGTAATTCTTAAAAGCTATGACAAACAAAGATTTCCCACATAAATAGTACTTAATGTTAAATAAGCCTCACATTTGGGAATTTCTGGTATTCTCTACTGAGTTTAGGGATTTGATTTAGGTCATACCTGAATAGTCTAGTGGTTTTCCCCATTTTCTTCAATTTAAGTCTGAATTTGGCAATAAGGAGTTCATCATCTGAGCCACAGTCATCTCCCAGTCTTGTTTTTGCTGACTGTATTCAGCTTCTCCATCTTCCACTGCAAAGAATGTAATAAATCTGATTTTGATGTTGACCATCTGGTGATGTCCATGTGTAGAATCTTCTCTTATGTTGTTGGAAGAGGGTGTTTGCTATGACCAGTGTGTTCTCTTGGCAAAATTCTATTAGCTTTTGCCCGGCTTCATTCTGTACCCCAAGGCCAAATTTGCCTGTTACTCCAGGTATTTCTTGACTTCCTACTTTTGCATTCCAGTCCCCTGTAATGAAAAGGATATCTTTTTTGGGTGTTGGTTCTAAAAGGTCCTGTAGGTCTTCATATAACCATTCAACTTCAGCTTCTTCAACATTACTGGTTGGGGCATAGGCTTGGATTACCATGATATTTATTGAATGGTTTGCCTTGGAAACAAGCAGAGATCATTCTTTCATTTTTGAGATTGCACTCAAGTACTGCATTTCAGACTCTTTTGAACATGATGACTACTCCATTTCTTCTGAGGCATTCCTGCCCACAGTAGTAGATGTAATGGTCATCTGAGTTAAATTCACCCATTCCAGTCCATCTTAGTTCGCTGATTCCTAAAATGTTAATGTACACTCTTGCCACTCCTGTTTGACCACTTCCAATTTGCCTTGATTCACGGACCTAACTTTCCAGGTTCCTATGGAATATTGCTCTTTATAGCATCGAACTTTGCTTCTATCACCAGTCACATCCACAACTGGGTGTTGTTTTTGCTTTGGCTCCATCCCTTCATTCTTTCTGGAGTTATTTCTCCACTGATCTCCAGTAGCATATTGGGCCCCTACCGACCTGGGGTGTTCATGTTTCCTATCTTTTTGCCTTTTCATATTGTTCATGGGGATCTCAAGGCAAGAATGCTGAAGTGGTTTGCCATTCCCTTCTCCAGTAGACCACATTCTGTCAGACCTCTTCACTATGTTCTGTCCATCTTGAGTGGCCCCACAGGGCATGGCTTAGTTTCATTGAGTTAGACAAGCTGTGGTCCGTGTGATCAGATTGGCTAGTTGTCTGTGACTGTGGTTTCAGTCTGTCTGCCCTCTGATGCCCTCTTCTCAGCACCTACCCTCTTACTTGGGTTTCTCTTACCTTGGATGTGGGGTATGTCTTCACAGCTGCTCCAGCAAAGCACAGCCACTGCTCCTTACCTTGGACGTGGGGTAGCTCCTCTTGGCCACTGCCCCTGAACTTGGACGTTGAGTATTTCCTCTCAGCTGCTCTGCACTGTCATGAGGCTGCTGCTTCTGTGGTCATTTTAGAAAAGGAAGAGGAACCAGAGATCAAATTGCCAACATTCTCTGGTTCATCGANCAGCTGAGCGACTGAATTGAACTGAACTGAACTACTGAGTTTATTAGACAGTAGCTCATTGCACTTTCTTCCCCTTTGTTTGTAGTAAGGTGTAAACATGAGATTAGGGTTGCCCTTTCATGAATTTCATACCTATAATACACTGTCTATCCTTGTGTCTACTATAAATCCATATCTCATCATAATCCATCATCCCCTTACCAAAAAATGAAACAGCTTATCAGAATAAAGAATAGAACTATATTTGCAATTAAGCATCAGTTCAATTAAGTGAGTGAGTTCTGGAAAGAAATATAGTTTAATGAACACCTCACACAGTGCTTAAAACCAATTGGGTTGATAGTTCTTACCACCTTGGTGTCTCATTCCAAGATTTACAATGACATAGGTCCCCTTTTTAGCAAATTAAACCTTATGTCATGGCTTCAAATTAAATCCAAACTTTTTCTTCTTTCCCTACAGAAGAAACAAATTGGCCCCACATGCCAGTAGTTGAGGGGGGCTGATAGGAAACAGATTAAAATGAGAACTCCCCAACTAGAAGGCGTCACATGGCCAAGTCAACTGGGATAAACAGTCAAGTCCACTTAAGGTTTCACATTAAAAGACTGGTAAAATATAGAGAATTTAAATATAAGAATTTTTCATACCACATAAAACTGACTGGGTGCCAAAACTCTACATTTCTGTGCTGTGCAAGCACTTTATGGGGAATGTGTTTTTTATTCCATTTTTACATGTTTGTTATGGGTCTGTTTTGCAAAGATTGCCCCAAGCCTAGGTAATAAAAATAAAAAATGCACACAAATGGCCATGATTAACGCACAGAACAATCTATGCTTCTATGTATGAAATGTATAATATTCCTGTCTAGATATTTCAGTGCAGCAAAATGTGTGGAGGTCACTCAATGTTTCAAAAATTTATTGTAACAGAAGATCATGCTGTGGAATTGTCCTAGAATCCTAGCACACAAAGATCTTAGTTTCGTATGCTTATTTTGCCTATAAAATACTGTGAATCTCTTTCTCATGAATGTTGCTTGGTATTAATGTCGATATCAAGGATTAACAGGAATTGCTTCCATAGTAATCTGCAAATATGACACATGTATGAAAGATTTTTAAATGTATTGCTAGATTATTATCTTAAAATGAGTTGTAGTATACTGATCACTATGCAAATAAAACACTGACTTTAGAGGACATTGATTACCAAATATGTGTGATGCTTTCCAATGAAATTGGAACAAACTGGTTAAAATATTCTGTAACCAGTCGGTAAAGTGGTGAATTTCTGGATTAGTCATTTTTTGTAGAGAGTTTTATTTTCAGGATGTACTTCAAAATACGAGTGTGTGTTTTATCACCATTAAGATAGTAGAGTTGTTTAGTGCTAAGTCATGCCCAACTTTTTTTCAACTCCGTAGTCCATAGCCCACCAGGCTCCTCTGTCCATGGGATTTCCCAAGCAAGAATACTGGAGTGGGTTGTCATTTTCTTCTCCAGGGAATCTTCCCAACCTAGGGATCTGACTCACATCTCCTGCATTGCAGGCTGATTCTTTACCACTGAGTCACCTGGGAAGCTCTAGATAGATAGCTATGACAGATCATGGAAGCACTTTATGAAAAACTTGAGGTAGAGAAAAGTAAACAATTTAAAGCAACTTGCCATAGGCATGTTTGTCCAAATTAGGTACTGCACAAGTCTTGGAAACTGCCATACATTTGTATTTTCATCATAGCTTTGTATGTCTATTAAGTATCTCATGAAAAAGCTGCTCTTTTTTGTGTGTGTGCACATAGGTACAATGTAGGCAAGAGAAGGCAGGCATTTCAGAAGTGAGATAAGTATCCCTATAATGACTAAATGCATGGTGAGTAGATGAAATCAGAGAACACAGATTATTTTTTGTTCTCTTGCTTTTATATGGAATGCTTTACAAAAAATCTCAGCAGATTTTTTTTTTTTTTTCAAAATCGAAATTTCATGGCAATGTACACACACACACACATACACATGGCACTTTGGGATTTTGAGCTAAATTATAAGAAACTAGTATCTAAAAGTGAGAGTTTAGGAAATAAGATATAGAAAAGAAAAAGGGTTTCAGCATGTTATAAACATATATTCCTACTCAGTTTCTTCATTCAGAAACTTTTGGCTTTCATTTGTAGTTAAATTCCAGGTTTAGTTTATTCCAGCTCCATAAACTGGTAGTGTATTAAAAGATCATGCCATTTGCCAATTTATTTGCCATTATTTGTTTTGGAGTTACACATGGATTGCTATAAAGGTTTATCTCTTTGTGTTAGAGTATGGTCTAAATTCAACTTTTGTTTCACAAACTCATGGATGGAAGCAACGTTGGATGGAAACCCCACATTGGGTTTCTTTTACTAAAGAAACTGTTTCTGAAACTGTTTCAGAAACTTATTTGTTTCATTTTTAACAGATAAGTAGTAAGATATTTGGAGACAATAACTGAAACCTGATTCATCTCAAATCATGCAATTTCATGACCACACACACACACACACACACCATTTTAGGACAGATATTTCAATGACGATATTTTTGTTGTGGTCCACCACTAACATCAGCAACAAAGAAGTTATCCTTTGGGTTTGCCTCAATTTCTGAATCATTCCTGAATGAGTTACCCCACAATTTCTTTCAGTCATTGCAGGGAATCCTGTGATTGAAACTGTCAGGAGTTCTGTGAACAATTATTTTCTGTGGCTCCATATCACTGTACCCACTAAGCCAATTTTTTGTTCTTAATATTGAATCAGATCTTTTACGTGTGAATCAAAACTTCTTTAAAGCCAATTTTTTGTCCTTAGTATTGAATCAGATCGTTTACATGTGATCCAAAACTGCTTTATATCCATTTCAGTATAGCCCATAAGTTGAAATGAGAAAAACCTTGCTGTCCTAGTTTCTTTTCTATATTTTAGCTGGGTAAGTTTTTCTAAAAACTTTCTTCCTTATAGAGGAGCTAAAAAGAATCACGTAGCAAAGAATGAACTCTTTATATTCCAATTAATTGGGTAGAAAAATGTAGAGCTGTGTCCTAGTAATACTAAGAACAGGACATCAAGAGAAAACCAAAAATTGTGAAGTTATGAATGAAATGCATTGTCTGCTGTTTCAGCTGGTTTTCCTCTGGCTGTTCTTCCACAGCATAAAATTGCTATGTCCCACCAATACAGTGCACTGGCAGAGAAAGGACTAGTTCAGTAAATCTTAATTTTGGAACAGATTCTCCTTTGACAACTGCATTATTTCAGGTCATGTTAGTTCCATCACAGAAAGTGAAGCAAAAAGCTGCTTCAAATCAGACACAGGCTCTTAGATTTTTTAGTATTGCCAAAAGTCTGTGACTTCTAACTAGACATCATCTGCTTGCTTTCACAGGGTAGTAAGTGATTGCCTACTTAGATGCTATGGATCTGGGAGGGAGTCCTCTAGGAATATAAAACTCATTTAGGTTTGCACTCATTGTTTGAAGGACATAAAAAGAATATTTTTTCAGAACAATTACAAAAAATGTCTTCCTCTATAAGACCTCAGGAATTAAAATATTTGTTGAGTGTGAATTCTGGCAGCAACTTTCTGAAGAAGGCATATCTGTGAAGTAAAAATTTGCATAGAATTTTTCCTGAGACTAGTTGTTTTAGAAGAAACTTCAAACTTCATTGTTATTCATTAGTTCACTAAGATGTGTTTTATTTTTCTAATTACTCAGATTTGGTTTCTTTGTATAAAGCAGCAAAGCTAATATTGTCAACAAAAGACTAAAAAGAAATGCAATTTATGAATACTATGGAATATATGTAGGATAAGTGTCTATTATTTCTATGAGATAATCTTTCTGATTTAACTATAATATTGTCAGAAATATATATGTATATTTAAATTTTTTTAGTATTCATTCATTCATTTATTTACTTTTCTGCACTGGGTCTTAACTAAGTTGTGGCATGTGGTATGTAGTTCCCTGACCAGGGAATGAAACTGGGCCCGCTGTATTGGGAGTGCATAGTCTAAGCCAAAAGGACCCCCAGGGAAGTCCTTGTCAGAAATATGTTATAAATTAACATATCAACCGATGCTTCCCTGGTGGCTCAGCTGCCTGCAATGCAGGAGACCTGAGTTTGATCCCTGAGTTTGGAAGATCCCTTGGAGAAGGGAATGGCTACCCACTCCAGTATTCTGGCCTGGAGAATTCCAGGGACTCTATCCATGGGGTCACAAAGAGTCAGACATGAATGAGTGACTTTCACTTTCACTGTCCTTTCACTTTTCATCAGTTATTATAACTGCAAATATAATTTTCCACATATAAAATTTTGGTAATAGGTAATTTTTCATAATAATTTTTCATTATTAATTATCCCAATACTTTTTTATATATTCTAGTAAATGTTCTACTTTAAAATATATGCACTATATTCCCCAGTTGACAGAGGCCAGGGGATGGTTTAAGAGCTAGTGAGATGTCCACAGCCCCAGCTTGAGGAGTAAAGGGGACAAGGTGGCCACGAGATCTCAGAGCTAGGAGTGCACTGTGGACAGAGTATCTGCCTAGAACTGCTGACATAAGGGTAGAGACCTGTATCAGCCATGGTGCCAGTGCAATACATTTCATAATCACACTCTCTCCCCACTGGCATGGGCTGACCTCACCTCAAGCCAAAGGACAGGGAACCTGTTAATGTTGTGTGTATGGTCCATTGTCTTCAGCCTTAAAGTAGAAGGGAGAAAAGAAAAGATTGGATCAGGAGCAACAAAGATGCAAAGAATTGTTTGTTTTATACTCATAGACATTTATATTCATGGATATTTTAAGATCACTGAGAGTGATTGTTTCTTTTGATATACATATCTGAGGTTGATATGGATGCTTATTTTCAAGTAGAACATGCTACATACAGATACACTTCTGAGAAATTTACATTCATATTACCTCTTAAATCTTCAGTCACTAAGTCATGCCCGACTGTTTGCGACCCCATGGACTGCAGCACACCAGGCTTCCCTGTCCTTCACCATCTCCCAGAGTTTGCTCAAACTCATGTCCATGGTGTAGCCATGTTTACTTATCCCCATTTTCATTATCTCCATTTGGCAGACAAAGAAACTGAGGCAGATAGGTCAGATTTCACAGCTAGACTGTCCAGTTAGAATGCTTAGCTAATAAACTCTTAGATAATAAAGTCTAGTCTATGCTGTGTAGTAGTTGTGAAAGCCCTGTGATTATTGCATTGACCTAAGTAGAACAGAATTCAACATACTAGCTGCACTTTTATTCACTATTAGAAATACCTACATATGTTAACACAGTATTAATAATACATAAAAAACAATATACTTTTATTCAGTGAAAAGTATTATTTTTTATATTCCAGAATTTTCACTGGCTAATGCAATTAAAGCCTGAAGACATACAAAGTTCAAAGACTTATTTATAAGAGAGATATTTAATTTTATTGCAACTATTTGCTTTAGTTATAACTGAGAGTATGTAAAATTATTGCATGGGACATTCTTATATTAAACTCCAGTGTTTACCTGAAATTCAAATGCACCTGGCTTTTTATTTGCTAACTCTGGCAACTTGAAGATGAATAGAAGTCTAACCCTTGGAAAATATGGGGAAAAAACACTCTAGGCAGAGTGAATATGAGCAAAGAGACTTGCACATAAAAGTGTAGTTGTAGGTTTACCCTGGAGTATGTATTCAGAGAAGAAGCAGTTTGGCTCAGTGAGGCCAGTTCATGATGTCCACAAGAGGGAAGATGAGAAAATGTGACTGCAAATATGGTTTGAGGTCAGATAATCAAATAATTATACCTTGTCAAAAGGAATCAATATGAATAACACAGAGATTTTTAACTAGTAACAGGTCAAGATCATCTTTGCATTTTTAGAACCATAATGTGGAGAGAGTGGGGCTTCCCTGGTGGCTCAGAGGTTAAAGCGTCTGCCTGGAATGCAGGAGACTCGGGTTTGATCCCTGAGTCAGGAAGATCCCCTGGAGAAGGAAATGGCAACCCACTCCAGTACTCTTGCCTGGAGAATTCCATGGAGGGAGAAGCCCTGTAGGCTACAGTCCATGGCATCGCAAAGAGTCGGACATGACTGAGCAACGTCACTTCACTTTTATGGAGAGAGTGTTAAAGGATTAACCAAAGTAAAAGGGGGAAGACATTTTAGAAGGTTCTTGGAATCATCCAGAAAAGAGATGTAAACAGCCTAAAGTGCAGTGTAATGAAAAGAAATATTTATTCTTTATATAAAACATGACGAAAGACTTTCTCCTCTTTAGTATTCCCCCCAACCCCAACAGTTTTGTTCACATAATGGCTTATAAATTTTGTCTGTTTCTTGGGACCTGGCCTCTAGTGACTACTATGNGGTGTAGCCATGTTTACTTATCCCCATTTTCATTATCTCCATTTGGCAGACAAAGAAACTGAGGCAGATAGGTCAGATTTCACAGCTAGACTGTCCAGTTAGAATGCTTAGCTAATAAACTCTTAGATAATAAAGTCTAGTCTATGCTGTGTAGTAGTTGTGAAAGCCCTGTGATTATTGCATTGACCTAAGTAGAACAGAATTCAACATACTAGCTGCACTTTTATTCACTATTAGAAATACCTACATATGTTAACACAGTATTAATAATACATAAAAAACAATATACTTTTATTCAGTGAAAAGTATTATTTTTTATATTCCAGAATTTTCACTGGCTAATGCAATTAAAGCCTGAAGACATACAAAGTTCAAAGACTTATTTATAAGAGAGATATTTAATTTTATTGCAACTATTTGCTTTAGTTATAACTGAGAGTATGTAAAATTATTGCATGGGACATTCTTATATTAAACTCCAGTGTTTACCTGAAATTCAAATGCACCTGGCTTTTTATTTGCTAACTCTGGCAACTTGAAGATGAATAGAAGTCTAACCCTTGGAAAATATGGGGAAAAAACACTCTAGGCAGAGTGAATATGAGCAAAGAGACTTGCACATAAAAGTGTAGTTGTAGGTTTACCCTGGAGTATGTATTCAGAGAAGAAGCAGTTTGGCTCAGTGAGGCCAGTTCATGATGTCCACAAGAGGGAAGATGAGAAAATGTGACTGCAAATATGGTTTGAGGTCAGATAATCAAATAATTATACCTTGTCAAAAGGAATCAATATGAATAACACAGAGATTTTTAACTAGTAACAGGTCAAGATCATCTTTGCATTTTTAGAACCATAATGTGGAGAGAGTGGGGCTTCCCTGGTGGCTCAGAGGTTAAAGCGTCTGCCTGGAATGCAGGAGACTCGGGTTTGATCCCTGAGTCAGGAAGATCCCCTGGAGAAGGAAATGGCAACCCACTCCAGTACTCTTGCCTGGAGAATTCCATGGAGGGAGAAGCCCTGTAGGCTACAGTCCATGGCATCGCAAAGAGTCGGACATGACTGAGCAACGTCACTTCACTTTTATGGAGAGAGTGTTAAAGGATTAACCAAAGTAAAAGGGGGAAGACATTTTAGAAGGTTCTTGGAATCATCCAGAAAAGAGATGTAAACAGCCTAAAGTGCAGTGTAATGAAAAGAAATATTTATTCTTTATATAAAACATGACGAAAGACTTTCTCCTCTTTAGTATTCCCCCCAACCCCAACAGTTTTGTTCACATAATGGCTTATAAATTTTGTCTGTTTCTTGGGACCTGGCCTCTAGTGACTACTATGAGCCCTGAACTTTCTTGGAACCATGAGGGAGAAGACAAATGATCCCTTGATAAGCGCACTGGCCAAGGCACTTAGTGAGTGCCATCTACTTGAAAGACTATCCAGGGACTACCACAGAAAAACAGGAATCTAAACAATGGTCAAGTCTGTCAGCATAGTTTTTTCTCTGCGATATTTGATTTTAACTTTTAAAATGACTTCTTATAAATGCATTCTGTAAAATCTATTTCACTCTCTTCAAGTAAACCAAAATCACTTCCTCGTTATGTCCACCACATGCCTTCTTGAATGGTCACAAAATAAAAGTGAAGCAACAGGTGCATCTGACTCTTTATGACCCCATGGACTCATTGAATTCTCCAGGCCAGAATCCTGGAGTAGATAGCCGTTCTCTTCTCCAGGAGATCTTCCCAAGCCAGGGATCAAACCCAGGTCTCCCACATTGCAGGTGGATTCTTTACCATCTGAGCCACGAAGGAAGTCCAAGAATACTGGTGTGGATAGCCTATCCCTTCTCCAGGGAATCTTCCTGACCTAGGAATTGAACTGGAGTCTCCTGCATTATAGGTGGATTCTTTACCAGCTGAACTACCAGGGAAGCCCATACATTTAAAAAAAAAAAAAAGATTAAATTTAAATATCAAGTTGATCATAACAAAAATACTTCTAGAAAAAAATCCTTCACATGAAATGGAGGTGGTTTTCTGTATTTTCATTTTCTGTGAAGTAATCATGCATGGGAAACACATGATCCTTTTTTATTTCCTATACCAGTGGTTCCCATACTTTTCAGGACCAGGGATTGGTACTGTGGAAGACAATTTTTTTCACCGGCTGGGGGTGAAGGAGTGGTTTCGGGATGATTCAAGTACATTACATTTGTTGTGCACTTTATTTCTATTATTCTCACATCATTTCCACCTCAGATCATTACGCATCAGGTCCCAGAGGCTGGGGACTCCTGGCCTACACAACTCTTAAAAAAAATCATACTTTGATGCAAAATACAGAAGTTATTAAAAAACTTTATGTACTTACTTCACAAAATATTGTTTCAGTATTGTGCTGTTTTAAAAGATGCTTTTTAAAGAAGGATCAGAAATCAATGAAGGTCTTAGTTTTATTTCGTGGCATAACAAAACAAGAATCAATATGAAAACAAATGGATCAAAAGTACCAAATAATACTAATAAAAGCTGCATTCAGTCAATAATGGGACCAAGAGAGATTGTGTACTGAGAACAAGTAGAAATAAGAAGAGTTTATATCCCATTAATACAAGAGAATTAGCTGAGCTTTAACCCTGCGTAACCGAAGTCAGTTCAGTGACCTTTACACCTTGTTGAGTGTGTGAATGTTTCCCACAAGAAAAAAAGTCCATAGTCCCCGAGACAAAGATCTGTCCATTCATTAAAACAAAACGAGAACATATTTTGATATGATTCCATTAAAAATAATACCTTGTTCTAGCCTGTCAAGTACCCATCTCTGTATGTGATGCATAAAAAAAGTAAGGATGGATTCAATACTAACTACGTGATGCTTACTTTCCTTCAATGATAATTGTCTTAATGTCTGTTTTAATCAGTATTAACTACGAGCAATAACATGCTTTTAATTATGTTTTAAACGAGTCCTTTATTGGGCTGTTTAGGGAAGCAAATTAGTCAAAAGGAGCTGTTAATCAAAAACGTGTTACTGGCACAAAATAAATGTTCATTTAAGGAGCCATTTGAAATAAACCTGGCTCATTGCCTCTGACAACCTGCAAGGACACCAGGGCCTCCTGAGGATAACTCCTTCAGTACTTGCCTGGATACGCCTTGCTGCTCAGAAGTTATAAGGAGAAGCATTAAGCAATTTAGGTCATTCATCAGCTAACTTTTACTACTGTACTCAAGAAAATGAGCCTCCTAGGAACTTCACAGCAGATCTATTCGTTCATTAGCTAAGTAATATTGAGAGAGATGTTCCTGTCACCAAGAATGGAAAAATCTATTGCACTGAATTTTACTGGTATCTCTTTTGTCTATGAGCTGTCTTTTCAAATTCCAAGGTATTTAAGTTGAAAAACTAGCATAATTATCTCTGAACACTTTTCGTATATATTCATTTCCTTTTATTGAATGATCTCTGGCCAGAATGTACCACTGGGCAAGATTATATATTTTATGTGACTCTCCAGCCTTAGTACTGGGCTTTCTCACCATTATCCTCTATTAGCAAGATGCAAATTGTTATGCAACACTGGAAAAGATCTCAGAGCAACTGTTTTGATGATTTAATTCCTCAATTTTAAAATAACTTAAAACTATGTGATGTTAACTAACAAAATGATCTGTGGAGATCATTTTGCAATGTATACAGATGCTGAATTATTGTATTTTACACTTGAAACTGTTATATGTCAATTAAACCTCAATAAAAAGTATTTGAAAAAATATGGTCCACTTGCCCTAAGGAATTTTGTTTACAATTTACTATTCTATCCTCCATATTTGAAGGTTAAGACTACTAAAATGTACATGCATACACTAATATATTTAAAATAGATACCCAACAAAGACCTACTTTATAGCACAGGGAACTCTGCTTAATATTATATAACAACCTAAATGGAAAAATAATTTGAAAAAGAATGGATAAATGTATTTGTATAACTGAGTCACTTTACTGTACACCTGAAACTACCATAACATTGTTAATCAACTATAATAGGAAATAAAAAGTTAAAAAATAACTAATTATAGTTACATAATCTATTGAATGCTATACTTCTTGAAAATGTTAAAAAGATAATTAAAAATGAAAGCTTAAAAAAATCTAAAAATGCAAGATAATGACAACAAAAACAACTACTAAAAATTAGATTCCCTCAGTGAGTATTTTTCCACCATATTAATATATTTTTGGAAATCCCATCTTCAAAGTAGAACTACTCCTTTTTGAAAAGCTTAACTAGGTATGTGGCCACTACAGTGATCTTTGTACAGCTTTAGCTCACCGAGAGGCTTGGCATGCAATGAGCAAGAATAAATGTGATTGAATGTTTTCAACACATCCATATATCAAGCACCTACTATATTTCAGACATTGAGTAAGTATGAGGAATTCATAAGGAAAGTCTAAGACATAGCGAGCTCTTCTCACTGAGCTGTACAATCTCATGTAGGGTTTAACAGTCTCCTTTCTCAGTCTACAGCACTAATTCAATATAGCATTAAGTAAGCTGAACAATACTGTTGGAGGGTGACACTATCTGTGATATCTATTTGCCACTTCCTGGATTTCTAGAAAGGTTTGACATAGTCATAGACTTTCCACCATGCACTTTTTCTTTTGTCCCTTTCTTTGTGTGTGTGTGTGTTTTTTTCCGGTTTGATATTCAGTCTTTAAGTGAAGGGAGTCAAACAAGAGTGAATATTCTCTTATACCCCCAGATGTGGCCCAGTTTGCTGACTGGAGAGGGAAGGCTGGGAGTCTGGTGTGCAGATAAAAGCTTGGTTGGTATCGCAACATGGTTCTCTTTAAGGAATAGAAAGCGTAAGGTGGATTTTATTCTTTTTTTCATTCAGAAATGTAGTAGCAATCTAAGGCAAAGATACTCTAAAATGATTCTAGGGCATTAAGATGTAGTCTGATCAAAAGATGGAGCCTGAAATGCTTAAACTCTCTGAAGTGATTTTCCCAGTCAGATGAGGAGGCCAAAATTAAATAAATAAGAAAATTACTCTGGAAAAGAGCAAAGGCAGTCAAGTCAAGACATCCTAAGGTTTGTTTTGCCTACCTCAGAAATGACATGAATGACAAGGAGAATCACTAACAGTATGTTCAAAGTACATCACAGTTGTAAAGAATGGAGTCTTTCATATTGACAGTCAGACCCCAGAGGCTTGATGAATATGAACTGGCCTGCATGGGTCAGATGTGGAGGTCAGGGGTGGAGTAGGGTCACTGTAAACCTGGATGAAGTTTTGCTCCCATAAAGATTAGAAGTGAGAGAAATCCTTGAGACATCTTGAACGGGTTTATTATTACCTTACACCCTGGCTGTTCCCAGAAAAATAATGACTCACATTAGTAGAGCCCATGCTGTGTGCCATTTTGGTGCAAAGTGTTTTATAAACATTATCTCATTTAATTTTCTCTCTAGGTAGCTCCTATTTTTGTCCTCAAATTAAAGTGATTGAACTGGTATTTTAAAATATTAAGTGATTTCTCAGTCATGCCTCAGAGATAGGACTTGAACCCAGGTCTCAAATGCAAATTCATAGCTTGTAGACCAACCAAGGGAAGCTGCCAGACCTGTATCAACCTGTGAGATGAGTTTGTAATGAGCTTTGATTGTTTTATTCTAGTGAGATGTTGTGGTTTTTCTGACTGGAACACAGCCTATCTTATCCTGGGTAATGTAGAAACTTGACTCTTTGCAACCCAATGAATCGCAGCATGCCAGGCCTCCCTGTCCATCACCAACTCCCAGAGTTCACTGAAACTCATGTCCATCAAGTCGGTGATGCCATCCAGCCATCTCATCCTCTGTCATCCCCTTCTCCTCCTGCCCTCAATCCCTCCCAGAATCCGGGTCTTTTCCAATGAGTCAACTCTTCGCATGAGGTGGCCGAAGTACTGGAGTTTCAGCTTTAGGATAAGCCCTTCCAACGAACAGCCAGGACTGATCTCCTTTAGGATGGACTGTTTGGATCTTCTTGCAGTCCCAAGGTCTCTCAAGAGTCTTCTCCAATACCACAGTTCAAAAGCATCAATTCTTTGGTGCTAAATTTTCTTTATAATCCAACTCTCCTTCCTACATGACCACTGGAAAAATCATAGCCTTAACTAGATGGACCTTTGTTGGCAAAGTAATGTCTCTGCTTTTGAATATGCTATCTACGTTGGTCATAACTTTCCTTCCAAGGAGTAAGCCTCTTTTAATTTCATGGCTGCAGTCACCATCTGCAGTGATTTTGGAGCCCCCTCAAAAATAAAGTCTGACACTGTTTCCACTGTTTCCCCATCTATTTCCCATGAAGTGAAGGAACCAGATGCCATGATCTTNTTTCCTTCTAAGGAGTAAGCGTCTTTTAATTTCATGGCTGCAATCACCATCTGCAGTGATTTCTTGCCTCCTATGTTTCTGGGCTCAGGCTGAGGGTGCCCAGCCCTCTCTGCTGCTAACTCTGGAAGCAGCGAGTGATCCAGGCGTTTTTCTTCATTGCACCATGAAGTGAGTGACGGAGTTTCGAGAAGAATCAGGACCCAACTCTGCTCTCAAGGAGCTTGCAGTATGGTGGAGGAATCCAAGCACATAAATACACTCTTCCTCACACCCTCCCCTTACCTTTTTTGTATTTATTTTTCTGACCATTTATATGCAGAGTGTACACTATGCCAGGCACATAGAAGACCATTCATGTTTGTGCCTGAAAGAATGAGTGAATGCAAAATTCTACAATCTGACCATCCATAATTCTTAATTCAGGCCAAAGCACTGAAGAAATTTTAAACCAAAAAGGCTTGAGTAACAGTTCTGAAAAGGAATTCATTTGTACTGTTGTTTTATTATTTCTTTGCTCTCTGTTTTTTGTTTTTAACTTTTAATGAATTTATTTTTAAATTTATTTTTATTGAAGTATAGTTGATTTACAATATTATGTCAGTTTTAGGTACACAGCAAAATGATTCAGTTATGCATACATATATATCTATTTTTTTCTGATTCTTTTCTCATAGGTTATGCATCCCAGTATTCACAGAAGCACTATTTTCAATAGCTAAGACATGGAAGCAACTTGAATGTCCATTGACAGAGGAATGGATAAAGAAGATGTGGTATATACAATGGAATATTACTCAGTCACAAGAAAGAATGAACTAATGCCATTTGCAGCAACATGAATGTACTTAATTATCTTACTAAGTGAAGTAAGGCAGGCAGAGACAGACAAATATTATACGATATTGCTTATATGTGGACCTAAGAAAAATGATACAAATGAACTTGTTTGCAAAATAGACTCACAGACATAGGAAGTGAATTTATAATTGCCATGGAGGAAAGGAGTGGGGAGAGGGATGAATTAGGAGTTTGGGGTTAATATATACATACTACTATATATAAAGTAGATAATCAACAAGGTTCTACTGGATAGCACAGGAAACTATACTCAGTATTTCGTAATAACTTACAAGGGAAAAGAATCGGAAAAACCACACTGTTCAAGGGCTATGAGGTCATAGAAGAAGAAGGAACACAGCCTTTCTTGGAGAGCTCTGCCAGAGGAGGTGGCCATTTTTTTAAAGCACTTTATTAAAGTACAACTGACACATGAAAAGCTGATGTGCAACCTGATGAGTTTGGGGATAAGTATACAAATGGCACCCCACTCCAGTACTCTTGCCTGGAAAATCCCATGGATGGAGGAGCTTGGTAGGCTACAGTCCATGAGGTCTCAAAGAGTCAGACACGACTGAGCAACTTCAGTTTCACTTTTCACTTTCATGCATTGGAGAAGGCAATGGCAACCCACTCCAGTGTTCTTGCCTGGAGAATCCCAGGGACGGAGGAATCTGGTGGGCTGCTGTCTATGGGGTCTCACAGAGTCGGACACAACTGAAGCAACTTAGCAGCAGCAACAGCATACACTATTGAGGGCTTCGCTGGTGGCTCAGATGGTTAAGAATCCGCCTGCAATGCGGGAGACTTGGATTCAGTCCCTGGGTTGGGAAGATCCCTTAGAGGAGGGCATGGCAACCCACTCCAGTATTCTTGCCTGGAGAGTCCCCATGGAGAGAGGAGCCCAGCGGGCTACAGTCCATGGGGCTGAAAGCATTGGACATGACTGAGCAACTAAGCCCAAGCACATACCCTATTGAAACCATCACCACTATCTAAGCCACAGACATAACAGACATAACCCTCACCTCCCAGAGCTTTCCCCTACTCCTTTATTATTATGACCATTATTTTGTGTGAGTGTGGTAAGAACACTCAAGATCTCCCTCCCATAGCATGTTTTCAATGTACCATACAGTACTGCTAGCTACAGGCGCTATGTGGTATGGCAGGTCTCCAAATTCATTTGTCTCGGGTAACTGACAGCTTGTAACCTTGGACCAACATCTCCCCCTTCCACCAGCCCCTGGCAACTACCATCCTGCTCCCCGCTTCTAGGAGTCTGACTACTTCAGGCGCCACATACAAGTGAAATTGTGCATTACTTCTCTGGAGAGGTTACAATTGAGTTGGGTTTTGAAGATGGATTTCTGGGCAAAAGAAAAGGAGGAAAGGTCAGCTGAGGCAGAGGGAACAGCGTAATCAACAGCTCAGAGAGCTGAACTGTCATGAAACACTCAGGGAGTGGAAAGAAAGTGAGTGTGGGTGAGGGGTTAGCCGAAGGGGCTATGGGGTCAGGAAGGGGCTGGAGATGCTTCTGGAAAAGCCTTTATCCCTGCACATTAGAAGAACACTGGACACGAGGGAAGAAATATTTTTAATCCACAAAGTGAAAGAGAAAAGTCTCTTCCGAATTCAAAAAGCAGTAGAAGGGAAAGTACTTAGTTACTCAGTCATGTCCAGCTCTTTGTGACCCCATGGACTATAGCCCGCTGGGCTCCTCTATCCATGGGATGCTCCAGGCAAGATTACTGGAGTGGGTTGCCATGCCCTCCTCCAGGGTATCTTCCCAACCCAGGGATCAAATCCAGGTCTCCTTCATGGCAGGCTGATTCTGTACCATCTGAGCCACCAGGGAAGCCCAAGAATACTGGAGTGGGTAGCCTATCGCTTCTCCAGGGGAACTTTTTAACCCAGGAATTGAATTTCGTCTCCTGCATTGCAGACAGATTCTTTACTAGCTGAGCTACCCGGGAAGCCTTGCAAGTATGAGCTCTGTCTGTACTTACTGTACGTGAATCTGGCTGGGGGGTTAGTCAGAGATTGGTTTTCTGACACGCACTGTTTCTGTTTTTGAGAGATTCTGTTCTCCATATAGGAATAAGATGTGGGCTGACGGTTAAACAGCCTGGGTCCAACAACGGACTGTGTAATACCTGGCAGTTTCTTCTCTCCTCTGAGTCTCAGTTTCTTCATTTCTGGAAGAGAAACTCAGTGATTTTAACAAATTCCAGTTTGTGATGTCAGCATGCCCAGAGCTGGCTGTGTTCTTGGAAAGAGAACTTCGAAGCTGGCTACAAGACTGCGAGTCTAACATTTGCTTATCCAATTAAACCTAGAAGAACTTTTCCTGAATTTCAGTGGTTTTTAATCCCATCTTTTGCTTACAAAACAAATGACCTTCAAGTCTCTCGATTTGAAAGGCAGGGGATTTTCTGTGTTCTCTGGAGACAAAAGCGGATATTTGTAGTGTATTAATGAGGAATTCTAATGACAGGAGTGAAAGTGTTTTCTATCTGATGCTGATTCTCTTACAGCATTTGTCCTTTCCAGATTAAAAGAAAAGAAGTGCAACTCATTGCTAAATAAATTTCCTATTTAAGCAGTCAAGTATCATTCATAACTTCCCTTTTTCCACTTTCAGATCTCACACAAGTGCCTCCCATTAGCAGGATCTATTTGGAACCATGCTGGCAGAAGAATCTGGGAAAAGCCCTTCCCAGGCTGTATCCCTCTGTGTATAGAGATCTTAGGAGGACAGGATAATACTAACTATTAACAGACAAAATGCAGCACACACGTTGTTATCAAAACTGGACAGAAAAACATATCTTCAACCATTCAAAAATATTCCTTGAGTAACTTTTACATGCCAGGTATCATGCTAGAGAGGATAAATAATTAAAATACACATGGAATTAAATATAACAGTCTTTCCCCTGAAGGTATATTCATGGTCAAAAGAAAAAATATACATGAATAATCAAAGTCCAACATAATGACTGGTCAGTGTCTAAAACACCACTCCCTCCTGGTTCTTCCTTCCCTCTGTGCTTTCTCCTTCTCAGTCTCCTTTGCTGATCTGTCCTCACAACCTCAACCCTGAAATACTGGAGTACCCCAGGCTTCAGCTTTTCTCTTCCTATGCAGCTTTTGGTGTGACTATCAGTCATGGATTAAAACACTTACTCTATGCTGATGACTCCCCGATGTACATTTCCAATTGACCCCCACCTCTTGATACAAACAACAGCTCTACTTGAATGCCTCACAGGCCTCTCAGATATAACTTTTAGTGGCTGCACCCCAGCATCCTCTAATAGTTCAGACCCCCTGAGTTTTTCAGCTGGGCGTGTAGCTACTTAGCTAAAGACTGTATTACTCCCCTGAATCTATGTATGGCCTTGTGACTGACTCTTGACCAGTAGACAAGAGAGGAAGTGACACACGCCACATTTGGTTCTTGCCTTTAAAGGAAAGGAGTATCCGCCCTGTTCCTCCTTCTCACCCTCTCTGTTGTTGGAGTCATATGCTTAGTTGCTCAGTTGTGTCCAACTCTTTGTGACCCCAGAGACTGTAACCTGCCTGGCTCCTCTGTCCATGGGAATTCTGCAGGCAAGAATACTGGAGTGGGTTGCTATGCCCTCCTCCAGGGATCTTCCCAACCCAGGGATTGAACCCAGATCTCCTGCATTGCATGCGGATTCTTTACTGACTGAGCCACCAAGGAAGCCCAAGAATACTGAAGTGGATAAGCCTAAAGCCTATACCTTCACCAGGGGATCTTCCCAACCCAGGAATCGAACTCAAGAATTGAACCANGATCTCCTGCATTGCATGCGGATTCTTTACTGACTGAGCCACCAAGGAAGCCCAAGAATACTGAAGTGGATAAGCCTAAAGCCTATACCTTCACCAGGGGATCTTCCCAACCCAGGAATCGAACTCAAGAATTGAACCAGAGTCTCCTGCATTGCAGGCAGATTCTTTACCAGCTGAGCTACCAGGGAAGCCCATAGGAGTCATGGTGAGCTCAACTTTCCATGTTACACCTCAAGATGGAAGCTTGGTTTGCGCTACAACAATGAACAGAACATCACCGAAACAGAAGGCGTTGGCTTCCCAATGCCACAGCCGCCGTATCACCTCTATATAAATTTATTCTCAGAATTGTCAGATGAGAAAGAAAAAATTGTGGTTTACGTCACTGTTGATCCCTATAGGCAGACCTGAATCATAAATCAGAAAATGTGTAAAGCCAATTTCCTTATCCACTCCTTTCACCCAACTTGTTTTCTTTGTAGTCCTCCCCATTTCAGTAAATGTAAAAACAAACAAACAAAAAAACTTCTGATTGACATGTCCCAAATTTTAGTTATTCTGAACTCCTCTTTTTCTTTGAATCACAGATCTAGTCTATCAGAAAATTCTATTGTCTCTTCCTTTAAACACTGATGTTGGAGATATGGAGGAAATAATCTTTAATTCTTATTAAAGTACAACATTACAACATTCAAAAAACTAAGATCATGACATCTAGTCCCATTATTTCATGGCAAATAGATTGGGAAACAATGGAAAAAGTGAAAGACTTTATTTTCTTGGGCTCCAAAATCACTGCAGATGNTTTCTCTGGAACTCTCTTGTTTTTTCCACGATCCAGTGGATGTTGGCAATTTGATCTCTGGTTCCTCTGCCTTTTCTAAAACCAGCTTGAACATCTGGAAGTTCACAGTTCAAGTATTGCTGAAGCCTGTCTTGGGGAATTTTGAGCATTACTTTACTAGTGTGTGAGATGAGTGCAATTGTGTGGTAGTTTGAGCATTCTTTGGCATTGCCTTTCTTTGGGATTGGAATGAAAATTGACCTTTTCTAGTCCTGTGGCCACTGCTGAGTTTTCCAATTTTGCTGGCATATTGAGTGCATCACTTTCACAGTATCATCTTTCAGGATTTGAAACAGCTCAACTAGAATTTCAGATGTTTTCTAAGGCCCACCTGACTTCACATTCCAGGATGTCTGGCTCTGAGTGAGTGATCACACCATCGTGATTATCTGGGTTGTGAAGCTCTTTTTTGTATGATTCTTCTGTGTATTCTTGCCACCTCTTCTTACCATCTTCTGCTTCTGTTAGGTGCATACCAGTTCTGTCCTTTACCGGGCCCACCTTTGCATGAAATGTTCCCTTGGTATCTCTAACTTTCTTGCAGAGATCTCTAGTCTTTCCCATTTTGTTGTCTTCCTCTATTCTTTGCATTGATTGCTAAGGAAGACTTCCTCCTTAGTACTTGTGAATTGAATGGGTGAGTAGATACATGAGTAAATAAATATAGGCACCTACCAGGATTTTTAATCTTTATTATTTAATATATTTGGTAAATTTGGACTTCCCTGGTAGCTCAGACTATAAAGAGTCTGCCTACAGTGTAGGAGACCCAGGTTCAATCCCTGGGTTGGGAAGATCTCCTGGAGAAGGAAATGGCAACCCACTGAAGTATTCTTGCCTGGAAAATCCCATGGAGAGAGGAACCTGGTAGGCTATAGTCCATAGGGTCACAGAGTCTGATACGACTGAGTGCTTTTACTTTCACTTTCTTTGGCTAAATTTAATTATCACAGCAACCCTCGAGGTCCACCAGGCTTCTCCATCCACAGGATTTTCCAGGCAAGATTACTGGAGTGGGTTGCCATTTCCTTCTCCAGGGGATCTTCTCAACCTAGGGACCAAACGAACCCAGGTCTCCTGCATTGTAGGCAGACGCTTTACCCTCTGAGCCACCAGGGAAGCCCAAACTAGTTAGGACTCTGTCCTATAGAGACTTTTTCTGGTTTCTTGGCCATATATTACTTTCTAATGCCTAACATCTACAAAATATTTTTTCTCGACCCACGAATCAAACCGGGGTCTCCTGCATTGCATGCGGATTCTTTACCAACTGAGCTGTGAGAGAAGCCCTGTAAAAATCCAATGATGCAAATTTTACTCTTTGATTTTGTTTTGTTATTACTGGTGTAGAAACTGAGGCTTTGGTATGTTAAGTAACTGATTAAAGGTCACATAATTGTTCAATATCAAGCCTAATTTTAAATGCACAAATTTTTATCCAAATTCTTTTTTGTTAATTTTTTGCACTATTAGAGCCTTTTCCAATTGTAGCACTTGATAATCTGAACACCCTAGAAAATAAATGAAGCAAAGGTTCTCTTTTTCAAGCCTGGTCTCCATTTATTAACTTGCTAATGTTGCAATGTGAATTTGAGTGATTTAAAAATCATTTCTGTATATAATGGACAATTAATATATTGGCAGAGTATATACTTAATCTGTATCATAACAGTTATCTTAATGAAAATATATGTTCCAATTTAAGTTATGTCTAGTTACATCATGCTCACTATCGACTAATCGCTGTCATAAATGAGGTACTCCTATCATAGGACGTTTTTTAATAGTAGAACTCACTTCAAACTCTTTTCTCAGAAGGCTGTATTCAGATGTGAAAGGAGGGCAGAGAACTCATGTCAGACCAGTGAGAAAAGGGGGAATATACCATAAAACTCTTTTAACACTTTGTTTTCACTGGTCCCAATTCTGACTTGTACATGCCTTCCTCTTTCATAGCTTTCGAAAATGTTGGAGAGTAAACCGTCTATGAACAGGGAGAAATGGAAAGTGGAGCTATTTTACTGGTACCTTGTAGCTGCTCAATTAATAGTAGGAATTGACTCAATATAAGAGTGAGAGTTAAGAATGGAAGGTCTGGTTTATCATTGGTAAACTGAACAATACTCTTTGATTGATTCCCACTAAATTCTATTATTGCATATCGAGTTGGAAAATGTCTTAAATTATTAAGTATTAGAATTTTAATTCAGCATTAAGAATAACTCAATTTTATTGTGTATATAAACCCTTTAGAACATCTCAGCCAAATATCTTAATAAAAGTTATATGTACTGATAGTATCTTACTCTAAGTTATTTAATGTTGATTTTTATGAAAGACCCATAAACATATAAACTAAAATGTTATTTTAAATATTATCTTTTATTTAATAATTAAGAACTGATTGCTTTGGGGGATGAATACTTGAATATATCAACAGTAATGTTAGGGTTGTGTTAGAAGTGGGTCTCTGCATGATGATGGAGACTAGCCACTTAACTTTTCAAATGACCATCTTCCTCATTAAGTGTTGGGTTAGTGCCTCACCATTGATCATTTAGTTGCACAAACCACAGTAAGAGATTACTTCTGACCCCACTCCATAACTGAAGGATTTTCCAGTTAATGATACAACCACAGTCTGCCTGTTTTAGACTATTAGAGCTGAAGAAATGTGATCTTTGCAATATAAAGTAATTACTAAACTCCCTGTCTATATCATCTGGCACATTTATTTCAATTAGCACTGATGGTAACTTTCTTCTGGCTTTAAACTTCTATCAAACTCTCCTTTTATTTGTTGTGGGTGTAGAGTCAAACAATTTCCACTGGAAGAAGACAGGAAACCAATGACTAGATCTCTGCATATCTTACATCAGAACCACCTAGCATCCATTTTTATAGCCAAATTGAAACAAAACCTTATTTTAGAGTTTTTAATCATAAAATAACATGTTTAGTTTTCAAAGTTAGATGTTTTCAAATTTAGATGTTTCAAAGTTAGAATGAAACCACATTTTGTAGAAATTTGTTTGTGAAAATCATATACAGAACATTTATTTCAGGCCGAGAAACTAATTCTTAAAATCTTAATGGTATAACTTGAATCATTTTTTAAAAAGTAAACATCCATGGTTTTGATGCCCTAAGAAATTAAATTTAACTTTTAGGTTTAGAGCTGTTTCAGGGATTTTCAAAGAGGGTGGTATTGCCCTAAAGGGGTAATAATTACTTGTCTGGGGATTGGGGGAAAGCTCATTTTTTTAATGTATAAAGTACAGATATACATACAGTACATAATGGACAGTATATACACTAAAATGTCATGGGAGGATTAGATAAAGATGTGTAAAGGCTTCTAAGGAAACCAATAATAAACATGAAGCTGAGAAACACTGTGCTATTCTAATGCATTTGAAGGTCAGAAGAAAAGTCAACATATAATATAATTTATAGAACAATTCAGAGACATTTATAGAACTATTTAGTCTCTAGTTGCTGTATTTTATAAATGAAGACAACCATTATTTCACCCTCTTTCATTTTAAACCAGTTTTTATGTGTTACATTCCATGAACAGAAACCAACCAGCTATAAACTATCCATAAATATCTCATTTTCTCCTATAGTACTTGGAGATATTTTTCTCCTATAGTAAGTGAGATGTTTGTTGTTGTTTAGTTGCTAAGTCATGTCCAACTCTTTTATGACCCCGTGGACTGTGACCCAACAGGCTCCTCTGTCCATGGGATTCTCCAGAAAGAATGCTCCAGTGTGTCGCCATTTCCTTCTCTAGGGGATCTTCCTGACCCAGGGATCAAAACCTCATCTCCTGCATTGGCAGAAGGATTTTTTACCATTGAGTCATAAGGGAGACAAGTGAAATGTTTAGCCACTTGAAATGTTTTGCTCTATCCTAGATACTCTTTTAATCGAGATGTAATTGGCATGTTGTATAATTTTAAGGTACACAGCATGTTAATTTGATGCATGTATGTGTTGCAATAGGATTACCACTGTATAACACCTCTATTATGTCCCACAGTTATCATTTCTTTATTGTGGCAAGAACAATTAAAATCTAGTCTCTTAGCAACTTTGAAGTTCCTAATACAGTATTGTTGACCACAACTACTATGCTGTGCATTAGATCTTCAAGACTATTTTATCTACTAGTTACAAGTTTATACCCTTAAATATCACCCCAATCCCTGACTCTCAGGCTCTGGTGACCACCATTCTATTTTATGTTTTTACTAAAACAGCTTTTTAAAACTCACTACCTTTTAATGATAGTTTAGAATTTATAGGCCTTTTCCTGTCACCACCCTTTTCCCTAGATGGGTCACTCATTTACCCCAAATAAACACAACACAGATGCACTTATGGGTACCACTATTCTCTAGCCAGGTGAGATCACTGATCCACTATTCAGTTTAAAGTGATGTGCTTACATGGCCATTGACCTTTCCAATCTTTCCCTCACATCTTTCCAATTCTAGGCAATAGACCTATGCTTGCTTATTTCACAAAGTCAAATATCAAAATAAAAATATGAAATTATTCATAAGTGTCATGGAGACTTATCACCACTAACTTTATCTTTTATTTACTGACTTCACAAAGTAAAATTTCAATCACATCTCACAACAACATCTCTAGGACTAAAAATATCAAACAAGGAAAATAAAACCTTGTATGTCACTTTGGACGGAGAAGGCGATGGCATCCCACTCCAGTACTCTTGCCTGGAAAATCCCATGGATGGAAAAGCCTGGTAGGTTACAGTCTACCAGGGGTTGCAAAGAGTTGGACATGACTGGGTGACCTCACTTTCACTTTTCGTTTTCATGCTTTGGGGAAGGCAATGGCAACCCACTCCAGTATTCTTGCCTGGAGAATCCCAGGGACGGGGGAGCCTGTCATNTTACAGTCTACCAGGGGTTGCAAAGAGTTGGACATGACTGGGTGACCTCACTTTCACTTTTCGTTTTCATGCTTTGGGGAAGGCAATGGCAACCCACTCCAGTATTCTTGCCTGGAGAATCCCAGGGACGGGGGAGCCTGTCATCTATGAGATCACACAGAGTCGGACACGACTGAAGCGACTTAGCAGTAGTAGCAGCATGTCACTTTGGAAAGGTTACCAATACTTAAGTCCAGGAATGAAACAGCTTAAATTTTAATCTAAAATTATAAAAAGCAACATCAGAATGTCTTATTTTAGTGTAGTATAAACAATACAAATAGTAACACAAATATATATGCTGTAATTGATCACATATAACTTCTATTAAGGACTGAGTCATTATGGGAAACACCTTGAGCTCATCACATCAAAAACATTTACAATATTCTCTAACAATGCTGATTTGAGGAAGTACTACATTGGGGTTGAGGGTGATTCAGAATAAACCTTAAGGTTTCTATTCTAAGTCCATATTTAAAATGTCTAAAAGTAGATTAGTTGTGCATAAAATGGTATTTTAACTCACAAAAACTTGAAAAGAACAGATTAAATGATTACTAACTGTATGCATGTAACATATAATAACTATGTTAATAGAATAATATTAATTAGAGTAATCAAGTCCAAAAATAATGAGAGTTCTCAATCTAATATGCTAATACCTAGTCTTTCATGAAGAAGTAAAAAACAAATTTTAGACTTTTTAACATATATTATCAGACTAAGATATGCCATACAGTCATAGACTGAGAAACATGCTCTATTTTTAACCTTTTATATCTATAATATACCACACATAAATATATAATCAATAAACACGTAATATAACTAATGTTATTTTAAAAGAAGGAGCAATAAATAGTATATCTGAACAATAAAAAATGAAGATGAAATGATTGAGAGAATTCAGTGTCTTAAAAACTGACATGTTTCATAGGTTAGTGTGTTTTTTCAAATATCAAATCATATACATGAAACAGTTTAAAAATCTAAAATGCATCGTTATCTCTGGACTGAAAGTGAAGGGCTGGAAAAAGATATTCCACGCAAATAGAGACCAAAAAAAAGCAGGAGTGGCAATACTTATATCCGATAAAATAGACTTTAAAACTAAGGCTGTGAAAAGAGACAAAGAAGGCCACTACNGGACACATACAGACTGAAAGTGAAGGGCTAGAAAAAGATATTCCATGCAAATAGAGACCAAAAAAAAGCAGGAGTGGCAATACTTATATCCGATAAAATAGACTTTAAAACTACGGCTGTGAAAAGAGACAAAGAAGGCCACTACATAATGATTAAAGGATCAATCCAAGAAGAAGATATAACAATTATAAATATATATGCACCCAACATAGGAGCACCACAATATGTAAGACAAATGCTAACAAGCACAAAAGGGGAAATTAACAATAACACAATAAGACTGGGAGACTTTAATACCCCACTCACACTTTTGGACAGATCAACTAAACAGAAAATTAACAACGAAACGCAAACTTTGAATGATACAATAGACCAGTTAGACCTAATTGATATCTATAGGACATTTCATTCCAAAACAATGAACTTCACCTTTTTCTCAAGTGCTCACGGAATCTTTTCCAGTATAGATTACATCCTGGGCCATAAATCTAACCTCGATAAATTCAAAAAAAATCGAAATCATACCAACCATCTTTTCTGACCATAATGCACTCAGATTAGATCTCAATTACAGGAGAAAAACTACTAAAAATCCCAACATTTGGAGGCTGAACAACACGCTTCTGAATAACCAACAAATCACAGAAGAAATCAAAAAAGAAATCAAAATATGCATAGAAACGAATGAAAATGAAAACNGGGGCGAGGATTCGGGGCGTGGGTTTCCCCTGGGGCTGCGGGCAGCTGGAGCCTGTGCGGAGCTCATCCTCCCACGCTCTGGAGGCCGGAGTCCAGGAGCTAGGAGGCCTCGGGGCTCTTCCTGCTCCACCCAGCTCCCTCCAGCCCCTGCCTCGGGCATCACTGGGCCTCCCCTGTGTGTCTGAGTCGCCAAGTCTCCTCTCTCATAAGGACAGTACCCAAGGGACCAGGGTCCCCAGTGATTCATCTGCAAAGAGCAATTTCCAAATAAGGTCCATTCCCAGGTACTGGAGTCAGGATCCCGACTTATCTCCTGGAGGGCAGGACCCAGACTTATCTGCTAGGGGTTGGGACTCCAACTTATCTCCTGGGGGAGAAAATTCTATTTACCAGCCAGTGTCACTTGTACTGAGCTGGGGGTCAACCATGTGTAACCCTGGGTGGCCCTAGGCCCCTTAAGAGCCCAAGTCTGGTCCCTCAATGGACAGGCAGGCGGGTCCGAGCCCGTGGCTCCCGGTTCCTGACTTGAAGTCTAAGAGCGGAGGGAGACCAGACAGGGTACGTGGGGACTGTGCTGGGGACAGCTGGGACCTTCAGTGACCAGGTCTGTGGCCCCTGAGGCTGAGAACGACCCGTCTCCAAATTTCCCCTTCCCTTCAACCTTCCTTCTGAACTGGAAGGTTTGGTTTTTGTCCCCTAAGAAAGCGCTGGTGCTGCCAAGGGGCTGTTCTGGAGTTTCCAGGCTGCACTGTCCTCTCCCAGTCTGACCCCACCCCCTCCCTCCGACTCCTCCAGAAGGTGTGGCGAGCTGAGCACCGAGGGGGTGGGGCAGCTGGGGTGCAGCTCCTTGGCCTTCGGTCTGCAGGCCCGCCCCACTGTCTCTGCACAGCTGGCAGGAGGCAGACATCCAGCCCCAGGCCCAGGGTCCCCACAAGAACTCAGCAACTCCCAGGGGGGCCACGGCAGTCCTCACCTGGAACCCCCTGCGCTGCGGGTCTGTGGGCGGCTGCAGCAGGGAGGCCATCGTGCAGCCAGAACGGGGCTGGAGGGGCGCCAGGTGTCCGGCTTGGCTCCTGCCCTGGCGGGTGGCTTCCCACACGCAGCACCCACGTGGCCAGGCTGAGCTGCGTCTGCGGAATGTCAGGGCCTCTCGGAGGAAGTGAGCAAGGCGGCCAGCCCCTTGTGATGTCTTGCAGAACCTGGGAACTGGGAGAGACAGCCCATGCCCTGGGCCAGGATGACGGCTGTGTTCCAGGTAGACCTGAGCTTCCTGAGGCTGTCCAGCTCTGGGGCTGGACCCAAGGGCATGAGCAGGGCTGAAGGAGCAGCAGGGCAGGGTGGGGGCGGCCCAGAGGGGCCCAAATCCTCACAGGGGATGGGGGCCACTCGGGACAGCCTGCTAGGGGGCACCCTGGAGCCTGTCTCTTANTGAAATTAAAAGACGCTTACTCCTTGGAAGGAAAGTTATGCCCAACCTAGATAGCATATTCAAAAGCAGAAACATTACTTGCCCAACAAAGGTTCATCTAGTCAAGGCTATGGTTTTTCCAGTGGTCACGTATAGATGTGAGAGTAGGACTGTGATGGAACAACTGACTGGTTCAAAATTGGGAAAGGAGTATGACAAGGCTGTATATTGTCACCATGTTTATTTAACTTATATGCAAAGTTCAGTCACTCAGTCGTGTCAAACTCTTTGTGACCCCACGAACTGCAGCACACCAGGCCTCTCTTTCAACTGCCAACTCTCAGAGCTTACCCAAACTCATGTCCGTTGCTATGGTGACGTCATCCAACCATCTCATCCTGTTCTCCTCCTGTTCTCAGTCTTTCCCAGCATCAGGGTCTTTTCAAATGAATCAGTTTTTCACATCAGTGGCCATACTATTGGAGCTGCAGCTTCAGCATCAGTTCTTCCAATGAATATTCAGGACTGATTTTCTTTAAGATGGACTGGTTGAATCTCCTTGCAGTCCATGGGACTCTCAAGAGTCTTCTCCAACACCACAGTTCAAAACCATCAATTCTTCAGCACTCAGCTTTCTTTTTAGGGCAACTCTCACATCCATACATGATTCCTGGAAAAACCATAGCTCTGACCAGACAACATCATTGGTAAAGTAATGTCGTTGGTTTTTAATATGCTGTTTAGGTTGGTCATAACTTTTCTTCCAAGGAGCAAACATCTTTTAATTTCATGGCCACAGTCACCATCTTCAGTGATTTTGGAGCCCCCCAAAATAAAGTCTATCACTGTTCCCATTGTTTTCCCATCTATTTGCTATGAAGTGATAGGACCAGATGCCATGATTTTAGTTTTCTGAATGTTGACTTTAAAGTCAACTTTTTCATTCTCATCTTTCACTTTCATCAAAAGGCTCTTTAGTTCTTCTTCACTTTCTGCCATAAGGGTGGTCTCATCTGCATCTGTGGTTATTGATAGTTCTCCCAGAAATCTTGATTCCAGCTTGTGCTTCATCCAGCACAGCATTTCTTATGAAATGCAGACTACATGATATGCAGAGTACATCATGTGAAATGCCAGGTTGGCTGAGTTACAAGCTGTAAGCAAGATTTCCAAGAGAAATATCAACAACCTTAGATATGCAAAAGATACCACTCTAATGGCAGAAAGCAAAGAGGAACTAAAGAGCTTCTTGATGAAGGTGAAAGAGGAGACTGAAAAAACTGGATTAAAACTCAGTATTTAAAAAAAAGTAAGATCATTACATCTGTTCCCATCACTTCATGGCAAATAAAAGGGGAAAAATACTGGAGTGGGTAGCTGTTCCCTTTTCTAGGGGATTTCTCCAACCCAGAGATTGAACCCAGGTCTCCCACATTGCAGGTGGATTCTTTTCCAGCTGAGCCACAGGAGAAACCCAAGAATACTGGAGTGCATAGCCTATCCTTTCTCAAGCAGATCTTCCCAACACAGGAATTGAACTGGGGTCTCCTGCATTGCAGGCGGATTCTTTACTAACTGAGATATCAAGCTATGACAAACCTAGACAGTGTATTAAAAAGCAAAGACAACACTTTGCTAACAAAAATATGCATAGTCAAAACTATGGTCTTTACAGTAGTCATGTATGGATGTGATAGATGGACCATAAGGAAGTGAGAACACCAAAGAATTGATGCTTTTGAACTACAGTGCTGGAGAAGACTCTAGAGAGTTCCTTGGGCAGGAAGGAGATCAAATCCATCAATCCTAAAGGAAACCAATCCTGAATATTCATTGGATGGACTGAAGCTGAAGCTCCAATACTTTGACCATCTGATACAAAGAGCCAACCCATTGCAAAAGACCCTGATGCTGGGAAATATTGAGGGCAGGAGAAGGATGTGACAGGTTGAGATGGTTCAATGGTATCATTGACTCAATGTACATTAGTTTGAGCAAACTCTGGGAGACAGTGAAGGACAGGGAAGTTGGATGCACTGCAGTCCATGCGGTCGCAAAGAGTTGGACATGATTGAGTGAACAACAACACCACACAGTAACTTATGAAAATGACTGCTAATGCTATGGAACATCACAAAAGTCTCCAAGGATTACAACAATGGCATCTTCAGTAGTGTAACATGAAAGGCTGTGAAAGCCAGTAAGCCCTAAATAATAAATTCCTGATGGAGAATACTGTGTCCAGGTGTACATAACTTCAAAGGTTTTACGACAAAATCAAATAAGGAAATCATGAAAGATCCTGTGTTTATGCCAAAAAGGTGGTGGAGTGGTGGTGAAGAGTTTCAAGATATGCATCTTGAACAAATTCAAGAGCTAACCTTCACCACAATAGCACGCTAGAGGAATTAACAGATGACTTGATGGATTTGAGTGCTTCTGAATCAGTGCCAAATGATGAAGAAGAAGATAGAAGAAACAGTGCCAGACAGCAAATTGACACTGGATAATCTGGCAGAAGGGCTCCTATTATTCAAGGCTGCCTTTCACTTCTTTTATGCCATGAACTCTTATTTGATGAGAGCGCTGAAACTAAAGCAAAAGGTAGAAGGGGGATTGGTGCCATAAAGAAACACTTTTAGAGAAATGAAGAAGCAAAAATGTCAGATAGATATTACAATGTACAGTCATAACAAGTGTGCCTGCCTCTGATGCCTCCCTTTCTACCTCCTCCGCCTCTTCCACTTCTGAGACAGCAAGACCAACCTCTCTTCTTCCTCCTTCTCAGCCAGTTCAATGAGAAAATGAACAGGATGGACACCTTTAGGATGGTTTAGTTCCACCTAAATTGTTTACTAATAATCATCATGCCTAAAGTTAATAAACATCTGTTATATATATATGTTGTCTGTATGAAAATCTAATAACTACATGAGAGGTTTTTTTGCCACCATTATCAACAACATTGTCTAAGTATTTATCATGTGCAAGACTTGTACTGAAGACTTGTACTGAAGGCTAGTCTTTTGGCTAGCCTATCCTTATAGACATAAAGAGAGTAATAGTTAATATAAAATTAATAATGTCTTAGTTTTCTTACTCTGTAATACTTTGCTTTCAAAGAATTACATGATTATGCAGTATACCTCTCTCTGTCTCCTAATTGGAGAAAATGAGCATCAGACTATCATCACAAGTAGTTTCTGAAAATGTAACAATGTTTCCAATACAGTATTATGAGTACAACTGTAATACTGTATGTCATAAAATTCTTATTATGATTCACTCATTACTGTACAGGCTAGGGTAACATGAAGTCATGATATGATTTTACTAGGCTATCATAAAACAATCATACTGCTGCTTCTTTGCTCTCAACTAATCATTTTACCTGTAAATAAATAAAGTTTTTTTCACAGTATCTTTTCACTTTTGATATCTAGTGTTAGCAATACATATAAAATCTACAATGTTTGGTATCATGTAGGGCAAAATTGATGTAAATACTAATGGACAGACCATTCACCTTGTAAACAGACAGCATAAATTTATGGTATGTATAAATACAATGTAGTACTATAACTTTATTTTCTCTTCATTATGGTTTTATTAATAGCATTTATCTTCTTTAGCTTGCTTTAAGAATAGAGTATATAATATACAAAATTTGTGTTAACCCACTGTATATGCTCTTGTGTAAGGCTTCCATTCAACAGTGGGCTATTAGTAGTTGTTTTAGGGGAGTCAAGTTATATGTGGATTTTTAATTGTGCAAAGGGCATCACCCATAACCCCTGTGTTATTCAAGGGTCATTTGTACTTTGATTACATCATGCTTTCACACTTTCTAAGACACCAATTTCTTCATTTAAAGAATAAATATCTGGCTTAAATTATGCTTTTATGTCTTTGTGCTAAAATCATGCAAACTTTATACAGTCTTTAAATGCAAGACAGTCACCTGAAAATTGGAATTTACTTCATACACAGCATTGAGAAGATTACAAAAATCTACCAAAACTGCAATATCAAGAATGGAATAGAAGAGACTAAATGGACAAAAGAGCTTGATTAATTTTTGGAAAACTTAAAACAGATGGCATATTACTATAGAATAAAATAGAGTTGAGAAAGCTGAGCTCCATAAAAGAGAAGACAGTATAGCAAAGACAAAAATGTGACAACTGGAAAGAAATGTATTTTCATGAGAAACAGTGACTTAATCTTTTAAGGTAGGAGACACTTGAACATGTTTAATTATCCTTGAGAAGCATCCAACTCCAAGAATATGTCCAAATAATCAGAAGCAAATTGAAAACCATTTGAGATTAGTGTTAAAGATGTTTGTGGTGAAGTTAATATGTTCTGTTATACAAATTTCTCCACTTATGCATAGATTCTCAGAAACTAGTGCAGAGAAAAGAGATAGCGGGTTTCATCCAGGTTTGAATTTTCACTGAATAAGTGTGAAATTTGTTACTGGTGGAATGCTCTTAAAAAGATTGATCGTGAGGCCAAAATGGATAAGATACATAGATAAAAAGAAAGAGTGGTAGGTGTGAATAAGTAAAGGCTTAATTTTAACTGGAGGTTTTGCATGTGTCATTAAAGAATATAGTTACAGAGCAATTGAAAATACAGCTGAGAAGTTTCCATGACATTTTCAATCATGTATGAAGGGAAAACAGTGAGTTTCAAACAAGCAACAATTTAGAAATGGTGCCCTAGCTTTTTCTTGCTAAAAAACTCATTTGATGTCCTCCAGAACATTACACAAGGAATATCTGGAAGTTATTTTGGTAGGTTCCATGAAAAAAATTGAACTCACACACATATACAAAAGGAAAAGAAATTCCAAACTATTGGTTTGGCCATAGGTATGAAATATAGTCAATATAGATGAGAACAGGAAGCCAGGGGACTCTCAGTTGAATGNCTGGAAGTTATTTTGGTAGGTTCCATGAAAAAAATTGAACTCACACACATATACAAAAGGAAAAGAAATTCCAAACTATTGGTTTGGCCATAGGTATGAAATATAGTCAATATAGATGAGAACAGGAAGCCAGGGGACTCTCAGTTGAATGATTCCATGAAGAAAGAGAAAAC
Source organism: Neotragus pygmaeus (assembly GCA_006410875.1). NCBI lineage: Eukaryota > Metazoa > Chordata > Mammalia > Artiodactyla > Bovidae > Neotragus > Neotragus pygmaeus. The sequence goes on from SJYV01051045.1 coordinate 124,805, forward strand.
AAAAACATGCAATTAAAAATCTGGACTTTCCTCGTGGTCCAGTGGTTGAGAGTGCACCTGCCCATGCAGGGGTCATAGGTTCATATCTGATCGGGAAGATGCCACATGCACAGAGCAGCTAGGCCCAGGCACCACAACTACTGAGCCTGTGCTCTGGAGCCTGTACTCCACAACAAGAGAAACCCTGACTCTCAGCAACTAGAGAAAGCCCACAAACAGCAGCAAAGACTAAGCACAACCAAAAATAAAATAAATTTTTTAAAAATTTAAGAACCTGGACTTTCTTAGCTCAATAATGAGGATGACTTTCTTATCTTCAAAATTACAAAGTAATTAAAATTAGTCAAAAGAGTTGTTCAAGATTAATCAAATATGAATCAGATGGAACTATTACACCATTTTAAAACTTTAACATACTACTTATTTCTTCACTAAATAATATGGAGAGCAATAATAACATGCATAGTGCAAGTTTTCAATGTCTACAAAGTTAAACAGTTACAAAATAATCTGTATGGAATAAAATTTGACACTGTAAAGTTTTATACTAAAATATGTCTGGGGATAAAGAGAATATAGGGAAAGAGATGAAATTATAGTGGAAAAATTTTTTAAATAGAGGTTTGAATTATGACCTAAAATATAGTTACTAGAAAATTAAAAATAATAACAGAAAAGCAAACATGAAGTAAAAGAGTAATGAAAATAGGAAGTAACATATTCCACTAATCTTCCATGTAGATACTTTATAACATTTATCAACTAGAATTCAGAGATAAGAGAATATTTAGAATTAGTTTTATAACTGACAGGAGAACTAAAACCAGAAAATACTTAAAGCTTTTAACATTTTGGTCAGGAGAGGAGACAAGCTGTGACAAACAACACTATATTCAATTAATAGCTTTTTTTAACTCTTAGAGGAAAACAAGCAGAACACTCTTTGACATAAATCATGACAAAATCCTTTTTGACCCACCTCCTAGAGTAATGAAAATAAACCCCAAAATAAATAAATGGGGCCTAATTAAACTTAAAAGCTTTTGCATAGCAAAGGAAACCATAAGCAAGACTGAAGACAATACTCAGAATGGGAGAAAGTATTTGCAAAAGAAGCAACTGACAAGGGATTAATCTCCAAAATATACAAATATCACATATAGCTCAATCTAAAAAAAAAAAAAAATGAGCAGAAGACCTAAATAGACATTTTGCCAAAGAAGACATACAATGGCCAAGAAACACATGAAAAGATGTTCAACCTCACTAATAACCAGAGAAATGCAAATCAAACTACAATGATGTATCAACTCACACAAATCAGAACGGCCATCATCAAAAAAAACTACCATCAGGATTTCCCTAGTGGTTCAGTGGTAAAGAATCCACTGCCAAAGCAGGAGACACAGGTTCAATCCCTGATCGGGAAAGCTCCCACATGCCACAGAGCATGTACCACAACCATTGAACCTGTACCCCAGAGACCAGGAGCTGCAACTACTGAAGCCCACAGGCCCTAGAGCCCACACTTGGCAATAAGAGAAGCCACTTCAAGGAGAAGCCTGCACACTGCAAATAGAGTGTCACCCATTCTTGCTGCAACTAGAGAGAAACCTGCATGGTAATGAAGATCCAGTACAACCAAAACCAAAAATAAATAAATAAAAATTTAAATCTACAAACATTAAATGCTGGAGAAAGTATGGAGAAAGGGGAATCCTCTTACACTGTTGGTGTGAATATAAATTTATTCAGCCATTATGGAGAACAGTATGGAGCTTCCTTAAAAAACTAATAATAGAGAAAACCATAATTCAAAAAGACATATGTACCCAATCTTCACTGCAGCACTATTTACAAAAAGCAGGACATAGAAGCAACCTAAATGTACATCAGCAGAGAAACAGATAAAGGAGATATGGTACACATATATAGTAGAATATTACTCAGCCATAAAAAGAATGAAATTGTGCCATTTGCAGAGATGTGGATAGATGTAAGACACTATCATACAGAGTGAAGCAAGTCAGAAAAATATCATAGTTTATCACATGTGCATATATGTGGAATCTAGAAAAATGGTACAGATCTTATTTGCAAAGCAGAAATAGAGGCACAAATGTAGAAAGCATATATATGGATATTAAGGGGGAAAGGTGTGGGGATGGATTGGGAGATTTAGATTTACATACACTATTGATACTATGCATAAAATAGGTAATTAATAAGAACCTGTATAGTACAGGGAATTCTACTCAGTGCTCTGTGGTGACCTAAGTGGGAAGGAAATTTAAAGCAGAGGAGATATATGCAAACAGAGCTGTTTCACTTTGCTGTGTAAGAGAAACTAACACAACATTGTAAAGCAACTATATTCCTAAAACAGTTAATTTAGAAAAAGAAAATAGTACTCATCCCTCCACCAAACTATGCCTTGGACAATGCTTATTCTCTTCTAATGACACTCAATAAAAATTACTATGTACAAATTTAAAAGTTAATACCATTTTTTGTCTTTGTGCATTTGTTTATAATCTATTTGTATATATTCTAGTATAATGATGACATGCTCTTTATTTCCAGGTTCCTTAAAATATTTTGATTCTATTTTACATTTATTAAAAGACATGAGAATGTCTCTGTGAGACATTCCCATGAAGACCATCTATAAGTCAGAGGTAGGAAATGGAATGATTGAGTAATTGCTCAATGGTTTAAGTTATGCTAAAGCTCCACATTCTCTCATAATTATCCATTTTACTTCAGATACAATTCAAGGTGTAAAACTATGTTCCATAAATCTATAAGGTTCTGTGTAGTAACAGCTTTTGAGATTGTGCTCTACAATAGGCTGATTCAGAAAATTATGATTAACTTTGCTGCTGGAAATTTCCAAGTTCCATCTTTAGGAATATATATGTACACATACATGTGTGTATGTGTGGAGGGAGAGAGAATAGGAGAGAGAATGATTTTAAGAAGTTGGTTCATGCCATTGTGAAGACTAGAAGTCAAAAATCTATGGAGAGCTGCTTGAATTATTGGAGGTCTGGAGGCAGAACTCTTTCTTACTTAGGGGATTTCAGGTGTTAACCTTCAAATGATTGGAAAAGGCCCACCAACATTAAGGAGAGTGATCTGCTTTGCCAATGTACTGATAAATTGTTAATCCCAGCTACAAAATGTCTTCACAGTGACATCTAAACTAATTGTTTGACCAACTGGGTACCATGGCCTAAGGCAAATTGATGCATAAAGTTAACCATTACAATGGCAGCTACACATGACCTACTTTAATTTTTAAATTACCATTTAAAATGTATGCTGAGTCACTTCAATCATGTCTGACTCTTTGTGATCCCGTGAACTGTAGCTCACCAGGCTCCTCTGTCCATGGATTTCTAAACAATACTGGAGTGGGTTGACATGTCCTTCTCCAGGGGATCTTCCTGACCCAGTGATCAAACCCTCGTCTCTTAGGTCTCCTGCATTGGCAGGTGGGTTCTTTACCACTAGCATCCCCTGGGACGCCCATTTAAAATATCCAACATAAAAGTCAAAAGCTCAAAGATAAGTGAATCATTGCAAATAGGGCATTTAATTTCAACAACTACCAGAGACAGTACTAAAATACAACAAACATTCAAGTTACATAAGACTTGCACTTGGATCTCCAAGAATTTTATTTTTCTCCATCTCCCAAAATTATATAAGCTGGCTTCTAAAGTATTCTGGATAAATCTGTAAGGGTTGTTTCAATATGAACAAACTGAACAAATGAAAATTTCTTCCACTTTTTATTTCTTATGAATCACTTTCATAAGATTCCCATTTTTGATTTCTCAATCTCTATTTCTAATCTGTGTGAAAAATTACCATAAAAACATGTCCTCAGATCAAGTCTATCTTTTGACTTCATCTGTTCTCATATAATGCCACGTTAAAATGTATGTAAGGCTGAGGAGCCTTTACAAATGGTTATGAAAAGAAGAGAAGCAAAAGGCAAAGGAGAAAAGGAAAGATATACTCATCTGAATGCAGAGTTCCAAAGAATAGCAAGGAAAGATAAGAAAGCCTTCCTTAGTGATTAATGCAAAGAAGTAGAGGAAAAACAATAGAATGGAAAAGACCAGAGATCTCTTCAANGAAGCAAAAGGCAAAGGAGAAAAGGAAAGATATACTCATCTGAATGCAGAGTTCCAAAGAATAGCAAGGAAAGATAAGAAAGCCTTCCTTAGTGATTAATGCAAAGAAGTAGAGGAAAAACAATAGAATGGAAAAGACCAGAGATCTCTTCAAGAAAATTAGAGATACCAAGGGAACTTTTCATACAAGGATGGGCACAATAAAAGACAGAAATGGTATGGATCTAACTGAAGCAGAAAATATTAAGAAGAGCTGGCAAAAGAAGAAATATACAAAAAAGATCTTCATGACCCACATAATCACGATGGTGTGATCATCAACCGAGAGCCAGACATCATGGAATGTGAAGTCACATGGGCCTTAGGAAGCATCACTGTGAACAAAGCTAATAGAGGTGCAAATTCCAATTGAGCTAATTCCAGTCCTAAAAGATGGGGCTGTGAAAATGCTGCACTCAATATGCTAGCAAATTCGGAAAACTCAGCAGTGGCCACAGGGCTGGAAAAGGTCAGTTTTCATTCCAAGCCCAAAGAAAGGCAATGTCAAAGAATGCTCAAACTACTGCACAAAGGCACTCATCTCACACCCTAGCAATGTAATGCTCAAAATTCTCCAAGCCAGGCTTCAACAGCACATGAACCATGAACTTCCAGAAGTTCAAGCTCGACTTAGAAAAGGCAGAGGAACCAGCGATCAAATTGCCAACATCTGTTGGATCATCGAAAAAGCAAGAGAGTTCCAGAAAAACATCTACTTCTGCTTTATTAACCTTGCCAAGGCCTTCGACTGTGTAGATCACCACAAACTGTGGAAAATTTTTCAAGAGACGGTAATATCAGGTCACCTGACTTGCCTCCTGAGAAAACTGTACAGGTCAAGAAGCAACAGTAGAAATGGACATGGAATGACAGACTGGTTCCAAATAGGAAAAGGAGTACATCAAGGCTGTATATTGTCACCCTGCTTATTTAACTCATATTCACAGTACATCATGCAAAATGCTGGGCTGGAAGCAGCTGAAGCTGAAATCAAGATTGCTGGGAGAAATATCAATAACCTCAGTTACTCAGATGACACCACCCTTATGGCAGAAAGTGAAGAAGAGCTAAAGAGCCTCTTGATGAAAGTGAAAGTGGAGAGTGAAAAAGTTGGCTTAAAGCTCAACATTCAGAAAATGAAGATCATGTCATCTAGTCCCATCACTTCATGGCAAATTGATGGAGAAAGAGTGAAAACAGTGACAGACTTTTATTTTTGGGCTCCAAAATCACTGTGGATGGTGACTGCAGCCCTGAAATTAAAAGACGCTTACTCCTTGGAAGAGAAGTTATGACCAACCTAGACGGCATATTAAAAAGCAGAGACATTACTTTGTCAACAAAGTTCCATGTATTCAAAGCTATGGTTTTTTCAGTAGTCATGTATGGATATGAGTGTTGGACTATAAAGAAAGCTGATTAACAAAGAATTGATGCTTTTGAACTGTGGTGTTAGAGAAGACTCTTGGGAGTCCCTTGGACAACAAGGAGATCCATCCAGTCCATCCTAAAGGAAATCAGTCCTAAATATTCATTGGAAGGATTGATGCTAAAGCTGAAACTCAGTACTCTGGCCACCTGATGCAAACTGACTCATTTGAAAAGTCAAATGATGTTTGGAAAGGTTGAAAGCAGGAGGAGAAGGGGATGACAGAGGATGAGATGGTTGGATGGCATCACCAATTCAATGGACATGAGTTTGAGTAAACTCTGGGAGTTGAAAATGGACAGGAGGCCTGGCGTGCTGAAGTCCATGTGGTCACAAAGAATTGGACATGATTGAGCGACTGAACTGAACTGAAAATGTATGTACTTAAACCAAAATATTTCTAATATAGCTTTACTAATACATTGGTCTAACATACATTGTACAAATAAATTTTCACTGTGAAAATTTTACTTATCAATTTGAAATGAGCAAAACTGTTCCAGTAATAAGTGACCTTTGTTTTCTGTTCATTTTATAGTAAGATCCACAAAAATTCCCACTTACCTGCTGGCTTTGTTTTATGTTCTAACACTGAAGCAGTGTTTCATTAGAGACTCTGAATTATTTACTTTTTTTCATTGTTGATATCTTTGTACATTTAAATGGCTGCCATGTTCATATTCTGGCTCAAGGGAATATGAGTCTTAGCAGAGTTAATTGAAGAAGAATATATGTCCATGTAGCCAATGCATGCACATTCTTTTTGTGTATATTTATATATGTATGGATGAAACACATGTTCAATTATACTTATAATTTACTTAACTACTCTTTCCAGCCTGTATCAGAAGATACATGCAATCCATCTCTGTGCACACATTTGTGAAAAAATCCACATTCATTGTTCCAATGATACCAGAAAAACATGAAAATTTTCTGAAAGTATGTAAATCTGTAGGAAGAGAAAGATAGAAAAGGTGTAACATCAGTTTCCTATATAGGTATAACATAACTCGGGAGATAAAATTATTCAGTGATACATTTATAAAGGGTGGAAGTTTACAGAAAATACACAGAAAGAATGAAACCATTTATTTGAAGGCCAAAGATTTAGGATAAAATTTGCATGATCATATATGGAGTTAGTGGTAGAATTGAAATTGCAAGTATTTTTCTTGGAGCTTAGTTTAGACCCACAACCTTGTTCTACTGAAACTCAATTTTCATATTATAGTTCATACTTGGTGGATTCCTTGTATAAAGAGATTTAGAATAATTCTGAAAGAACTTGGGGAACAAAACAAAGTTTCCCCTAAGAATAGACAGGTTTTTGGTTTTAAAAATAAGAAGCAGAACTCTAGCTTCACACCAGTCAGAATGGCTGCGATCCAAAAGTCTACAAGCAATAAATGCTGGAGAGGATGTGGAGAAAAGGGAACCCTCTTACACTGTTGGTGGGAATGAAAACTAGTACAGCCACTATGGAAAACAGTGTGGAGATTCCTTAAAAACTTGCAAATAGAACTGCCCTATGACCCAGCAATCCCACTGCTGGGCATACACAACGAGGAAACCAAAACTGAAAGAGACACATGTACCCCAATGTTCATTGCAGCACTGTTTATAATAGCCAGGACATGGAAGCAACCTAGATGTCCATCAGCAGATGAGTGGATAAGAAAGCAGTGGTACATATACACAATGGAGTATTACTCAACCATTAAAAAGAATACATTTGAATCAATTGTAATGAGGTGGATGAAACTGGAGCCTATTATACAGAGTGAAGTAAGCCAGAAAGAAAAACACCAATACAGTATACTCNTGCAGCCTACCAGGCTCCTCCATCCATGGGATTTTCCAGGCAAGAGTACTGGAGTGGGGTGCCACTGCCCTCTCCTTTCTGGGATCTAACTCACTTCTTTTCACATGTGTAGGAATGCTGGTGTGTTCACTGGACTCTAGTGACACACTGAGAAGTCCTGTCCCGTCCAATTTTACCTCCGTGTTAGGAGGTCTTGACCACTGGGCAGAAGCTGGCCTTAGCCTATGCTATTAAATCATAGTAGCTTTGGTGCATTGCTCCAGCAGCTAGCGTGGCTGTGAGTGAGGCGTCCTGTCCCAGCTGTACTGAGGTAGGGGGCATGCATATTCAGTGAAAAGTACTTCCATTCAAACTGTCAGGGCTCCATGGCTATGCTCTTCTGTTGATTCATTCATAACTTCCATGTGGCATGAGGTTGGTGCCACAGCTCTAGCACTTTTTTTTTTTTTTACATTTATTTGTCTGTGTCAGATCTTAGTGGTGTTGTTGGATTATGTGGGATCTTCTGTTGTGGAGCATGGCCTCCAGAGCTTGTGGACTCAGTAGTTGCAGCACATGGGCTTAGTTGCCCTGAGTCATATAGGATCCTAGTTTCCTGACCAGGGATCGAACCTGCATTCCCTGCATTGCAAGGAAGATTCGTAACCACTGGACCACCAGGGAAGTCCCTCCAGCATTGCTGGTAGGGCCTGCCTCTCCTTTTGTTTAGCTGGACCATGTCTTACAGGTGTTTGTTTGTTTGTTTTTTAATCACCCAGATTGAAGAATGTCTTTCAGGTGTAAGAATATATTTATATTGGTTGGATATAAAATTCTTGGGTCACAACTTTCTCCCACTCAAAACTCAATGGACTGTGTTTTTTTTTTGTTATCTGGTATTTACTGTTGCAGAGTCATTGAAGGCCACACTAGTTTTAATTCCATTTTTGATAAAACTTTTCCTGCCTGCGTGCTGATAGAATTTTTTAATCTACCTGATTAAGAAAATTTCCTCCAATCCCTTAACCCCTTCACAAAGAACTTACTCTATCCTTAGTCCAGGTGAAACAGCTCTGTTTAGTCTATAACCCTGCCCTTAGAGGCACAGCTAATTGGCTCATGGGTGACAGCTATCCAAAGCTGGGTTGGTTATAGCTTGACTCTCATTGGTATTATTGTTTGGTTCATTGACCATCAGTAATCTTATCCAGAAACTTGTAAGTGGAGAGCAGAGACTGAGTTTGTTACCTGTAGGCAGTTAAAGGTTTCATTTGGAGGCAGCCATTATGAGCCATGTATAAGTGAATATATAAGCAAAGAAGCCAGTTTGTTGAAAAATTTGGATGAAACAGTTATGGAATAAGAGCTAGAGGGAGAGAGCAGAAGAAGGGTGGGGGGGGTAAATATCTGATGGTTGCTTTTTCCCACTAAGCCCAGCTATTCCACCATCAACTGACTTCTATAGATTCTCCTGCATCCTCCCCATAGCTACGCAGTTAACCTACTTGTAGAGATTGTTGTGCCTGCCAACACAATGACTGAGACATTCTTATAATCCACTTCCCTTCAAAGGATATCTAATTGTGGATTTGTTTGAAGCGATTTTGTTTGGAATGTTCTTTTGATCTACAGGCTTGGTTCCCTAGCTCTTGGAAATTTGCTTACATTATTGCTTCTATCTCAAATATTCTGATCTCTTTTTAAAAAATCTACTCTCATTCTTAGCCTGGAACACTGTCACACCTGTCATTATCTCTCCTTTTCAACTTGATTCTGTATTCTGTGATATTTTTAAAATTTTCTTTGTTTACTATATTAAATTATTTTTTGAGATGTGCTTTTTGAAACAATTTCCTTCCCATAGTCCTACTGACTTTCAGGGCTTCTTTTGCCTTTTCTTTGTTTTCTATTCTAGAACGATGGCTATAGAGAATGAAGATTGCTCTTGGCTACATTTACTGTCCACTTGAATGCTGGTTATGGTATATCCTGAGATTTACAGCTGAAGGACTGCTTAATATGTTTAACTCTCATCTCTGTTTCCCGGGTTAAGGAGGTACCTATTCATTTATTTGTGTGTGTGTGTGTGTGTGTGTATATATATATACACACACATTTGGCTGTACTGGTCTTAGTTGCAGCATGTGGGATCTAGTTCCCTGACCAGGGATTGAACCTTGCTTTGGGAGCATGGTGTCTTAGCCACTGCACTACCAGAGAAGTCCCTATATATAATACATTTATGTGGTTGAAATAAAATTCACCTAGCGTAAAAATTTTAATTATGCTTCAAGAATTCACATGTCCTCCTTGTACAGGTACTATGCTAATTGTTTCTGTACTGTCAGTTTTGAAGTGAGCACAGTACGTACTTGTGATTCTGATGAGCTGAGGTGAAGTTATCTCTTGCTTTACTGCCCCGTCTTATGAAAAACTAACAAAGGGAAGACCGTGCACTGTGGCACCTCCTTTGCCTTCACTCTGATCTGCAGGAGAACCACATCCACTCCCCACTTCCTGCTCCACTGTTTCTGGGAATTATGTCCGGTAAGATGGGAGGGGTATAAGTTAGGGAGAGAATGGGAGGGAATAAAGAGGGAAGGGAGAATTTATGAAGACTTATCTCACCCTCCAAAGCAGAATCTACATGTGTAAGAAATGATTGTTCCAGATGCTACAGACCCTGAGTCTCTGAGTCCAGAGGCAGACAGAATGAGTTCCAGCTCTTCCCTCCTGGGAGGTCTAGGTGTCTCTCTTTCCGTAGCACACATGAGCAGCTGACTGGTTTTCTTCATTTGATTCTGTACGACTTAGAGTTAAATTCCTCCCAGGTTCTGGCATTTGACTGTGTCTGTCTTTGTTTTTCTTTTCCTTTCCTTTTTTTTCTCTTCTTATTTCTCTTTTTCTCTTTATCTTTCAGTTTTCTTTCTTTCAAAGGCAGTTTGGGAGGGGATATAGCTTGATTTTCTTTGGTATTGTTATTTGGCTCATTCACTAAAAATTATTTAATCAACATTAGATATGCCAGATACTTGCCNCGATGCAGGATGCAGGATGCTTGGAGCTGGTGCACGGGGATGATCCAGAGAGACGATGTGGGGTGGGAGATGGGAGGGGGCATTCAGGATTGGGAGCTCGTATACACATGTGGTGGATTCATGTCGATGTATGGCAAAACCGATACGGTATTGTAAAATAGAATAAAGTAAAAAAATAAATTAATTTTAAAAATTAAAAATAAATCAGAGGAAAACAAAAAAATGTTCAAGAAATATAGTTTTCAAATTTCTAAGTCTATGTGGTATAGAAAGGCATCTTAGAAAACAGATGGAATAGAATGTGTCAATAATTGCTACATCTAATCTTTTAGTTGCTCAAAATCCATGTACATCCCTCTACTTAAACATCAAAAGAGAAATAGTACCAATAACTGGTTTTACCCAATATGTATAAATATATAATTATGAAAACACACTTAACCTTTTATCAGTAGAAGAAGAGGCCTGTAATACCCATAACACATAAAATTTTATCCATCTCTATGTGAGATTCAATATTCTTCTATACATCGTACATTATTATTTTGTATTATAACATGGAGATAATTTTAGGAAAAGACACTATCAACTAGATGAACTCTGATTTAAAAAAAAAACAGATATATGAGACATTATTAATAGAGACTAGTGATAATACTTGAGGCATAACTAACAGAAAACATCCAAGTGGAAAGATTAAAACAAATCATTTGTTTATGTAGTGTGTTCCACTGTATCACAAAAACAACACTGCATTTTCTGACTTACAAAACAATGATACTATCTATTGTACTGAGCAATAGTCAGCTCTTTCATAAGAGACATGAAGTTTGCAGTTCTATAGCCAAAAACTTAGTCTACAGACAGAAATTCATTAAAAGGCTGTAAGTGCTGTGATTGGTTAACAAACATAACTTATATGGATTTCAAGCTCTGGATAAAACTTTCAGGAGTGATTTAATAATTACAACTTTCAAGTAGAAAAAGGGCTCTCATGAAGAACATGATGAGCAGGTGTTTTGTGAAAATATATCATAGGGCATGTATTTTCTGTAAATATGTAACAGAATTAAAGATGTTTAAACAATACCCTGACTGTTTAAACAATCAGTTGAGCTTCATCAGTTATATGAAGAAATTAGTAATGGTGATATATGTATATATTGACTTCAGTGAAGAGAGATGATTCTTCTGAGCTCTTCTAAAATGGAAGAGAAACTTGGTGAGGTGGTATAAACATGATCTGCTGCAGAGTGGTATGACAGATAGCTGCTCATAGCCCTTTTGACTTCAGGATTGTGCCATACTTTAATAACATTCGGTTCAGTTCAGTCACTTAGTCGTTTGTGACTGTTTGCGACCCCATGAATCGCAGCACGCCAGGCCTCCCTGTCCATCACCAACTCCCAGAGTTCACTCAGACTCACGTCCATCGAGTCAGTGATACCATCCAGCCATGTCATCCTCTGTCGTCCCATCTTCTCCTGCCCCCAATCCCTCCCAGCATCAAAGTCTTTTCCAGTGAGTCAACTCTTCACATCAGGTGGCCAAAGTACTGGAGTTTCAGTGCCAGCATCATTCCCAAAATTATCTCTCAACTAATACTTTTCAAAGATCTCAAATGGAAATTGAAGTTAGTGTCAATTCAGGTAAGGTATTAAAGTTTTCATCTATAAAACGAAGAGACTGAGCTAGACTAGAATTCTCAAAATGTGTCCTGTTTATCACCAGACTGAGGCATGCCACATGGCCAAATAAGCAAAGTTCTCAGATCCTCTCCCTTACTTTCACAGCCTGATACTTGCTGCTGGAAAAACTGATGTCTGAATTTAGTTTGAGCAAAGACCTCCACGTTCCATTCTAGAAGCAGTCAAGTACAGTGAAATGAGTCCTGACTTCAATTACAGTCACAAGTTCAAATGTGCTTTCAGTGGCCCGAAATGGGGAGAGACACTGAACCTCTCTAAATCTTAGTGTCCTTGCCTAAAGATATTCATGATAGCATCTCTTGATGGCAAAATGATGTGCAAACAGAATCTCTTTATTTCCAGCTTTACGCTCTGTGATGCACCTCTTTTGCTTTTCTATCTGAAAAATTGCTAACATTTTTCTCAAATGTGCAAAGAAGATGTAGTTTTAGTCAACTTTTTAGTCTACTGAGAAGAAGTTTGAAAAATGAAAAGAAAAAAGGAATGTAACCCGTTCAATGATTACAAGACTTGGAAAAATTATTTTAGTTGGTATAAGAGTATATACCCAAACATGTTAGAACATCTTTAAAATACATTGAAGTATTTTGAGGCCATTTTAATTACAATGCAAAGAAAATCTTTGAATTAGCTATTGCAAACATTATTCAACTGCAATGCCACTATTATATGTATTACATTACTATTTTATATCTGTGTTTATGCATATATATGTACACATATGTATGCTTCCTTATTATCTTTTACTTTATTTTCCTAGTTATTGCTAACTTTCTTAAAATACTAGACCTCAGCTTTTAAGTACCTGAAACAAAAAATAAGTAGACAGAGGAAAATGTATGTTATTGGCAAAAGTAGAAACCCTAGAGGAACTCTGCTCATGCATTCTCCGTGTTATGTTTCTTTCTATCTCAAATCAGCTCTTAATCACTAGTTTTGTTTCACTAAAAAGTTATTCTGCAGCCTACTGAAGACTGAGTGAGCCCAGAGCAGTGAATGCATTCTCACACATGAACTGACAATGCAGAGACTTCAAAGTTCTGAGCCACAAGTTGAGTTTGAAGAAGAAGAGAATTACTTTAGGTACAATACTTATGAACAGTGTGACTTTACCTCCCTAAGTGTCCGTATCTGTTTATTAAAATGAGTTTTAAAAAATGTTAATCTTATAGGGTTGCTTAAAGATTAAATGAGGTAATACAAGGCAAACTCTTACCAAGAACCATTAACTTTTATTGTTTTCTGATGCACACATTACTCACTCATAGGAATTTTCATAAAGTATAACTCATAACAACAAAATTTTCACTTCTATAGTAATCTTAGAAATGCAGGTAAAATAACAAAGTACATTTTTTTTTCAATTTCATAAAACTGAAAATAGAATTACCACATGAGGTAGAAGCCCTACTCCTGGGCTTACATACAGACATAACTCTAATTCAAAAAGACACACACACCCCAGTGTTCATTTTAGCACTATTTACAATAGCCAGGCCCTGAAATCAACTTAAATGTCCCTCAACAGATGAATAGATAAACAATCTATGGTACATGTGTATGATGGAATATTACGTGGGCATAAAAAGGACACTTTTGAGTCAGTTCTATTGAGGTAGATGAACTTAAAGACTATTATATAGAGTGAAGTATATCAGAAAAAGAAAAAATATCATATGTTAACACATATACATGGAATCTATAAAGTCAGTACTGATGAACCTCTTTGTAGAGCAGCAAAGGAGACGCAGACATAGACAATACAGTTAGAGGAGAGGGTGTGACAGATTGAGAGAGTAGAATGTATATGGAAACATATACATTATCATGTGTAAAACAGGTTGCCATGGAAATTTACTGTGTGATCCAGCGAGCTCAAACTGGTGCTCTGTAAAGGCCTAGAGGGGTGGATTGTGATGGGAGATAGAGGGAGGTTCAAGAGGGAGGGCATGTATGTATGCCTACAGTTAATTCATGTCCATGTATGGCAGAAACCAACACAATATTGTAAAGCAATTATCCTCCAATTAAAAATAAATTTTAAAAAAAGATTTAAAAAACTGCATTAGAAAAGTTTATTATTTCTGATATTTGTGAAGTTGCTATGAAATTGGAACTTCCACACTTTGCTGATGAATCGTGTAATATTTTTGAAATAATTCAGTAATTATATAATTAAACATATAAAATTTTATATATTTTAACTATTCCACTTCTGTAAATATCTCGAATGGGAAACCAGTAAATATGGGAAAAAGTAAGGACACATCTATACATTGCAATATTCTTTGAAATGGTGAAGTAGAAAACCTTGTATTCACCAATAGCATAATAAAAATGAACTAATATACATTAATTTAAATGATAGTAATAGAAATCATTTTTATATCACAACATGAGAAACTAGAAATACAAAGTATTGGTTCAATGCTGGAAATAGGCATATGAAAAAATCCTGACAGTCAAATAACAAAACGTGCACTACTTTTTTTAAACAAACAACTTTGTGAATGGTTTCTCTCTTTTTTTTTTTTTCAAATTACTTTTTTGATGTTTTTTATATAGTTTTTATACAATAAAATTAGCTTCAAATGCTTTACAAGGAAAAATAAAGTTTTGAAAAAATAATTACTTATATTCTCAGCAATTATCTTTTTAAGCACTTAACATATACCCGGTTCTGAGCTTTCCAGCGCTGAAAGGAGGAATACATGGTTTAGTAAATTTGAAGTGGTTGTAGGAAGGTGACCTTTTTTAAAAAAATGAGGCCAAATTGGATAATAACATTATACAAGCTTCAAGTGTATAACATATTTTGATATTTGTTTATACCTCAAAGTTATCACCACCATACATTTAATTATCTTCCATCACCCAAACAACTGACTTCCTTCACCCAAACCCCTAACTCACTTCCTTTCTCGTTAGAATTAATCTGTTCTCTGTATCTGTGAGTTTGTTTTTGTTTAGTTTGTTTATGTAATTTTTTTAAGTTCCATGTATAAGTGAAATCACATGGTATTAGTCTTTCTCTACATAACATTTCACTTAGTATAATACACTTAAGGTCCATTTATTTTGTTGCAAATGGCAAGATGTCCCTTTATTTTTTGGCTTTGTAGTGTGTGTGTGTCTGTATATTTATCCATTCATCCATCATCAGAAATTTAGGTTGTTTCCATATCTTGGCTATCGTTAATGCAGCAGTGAACATACGGGTGCATATATATTTTTTAGTTAGTGTGTTCATGCATACATGCATGCTAAGTGTTCATATTCTTCAGATAAATACCCAGAAGTGGCATAAGTGAATACTTTGGTAGTTCTACTTTTAATTTTTTGAGGAATCTCCATACTGTTTCCCATGGAAGTGACTTAGCTGAACTGTCAGCAAGAATTTGCAAATACTTTCACATCAGTTTTCCTTGTCAAAATCCAGATAGGAAACACATAAAAATGAGACTATTCTGTTAAAATTGTCTTATGTCGTATACTTTTAATGAAATCTGTCTACACTCAGTCTTCAAAATTAAAGCTAAAAAATAGAATATTTATTACATATTCACAATAAAACCTAGTCCAGCAATCTGCAAAAGTGAAGTGGCCTGTAGGGGAGGTAAAACCACAGTTCAATTCCAAGTCAACAGATACTCAAATATTTCAGTGTATATTGTCCTAAAGACCCTGGGTTCCATTATGTTTCCTATAAACTGAGACATTTGAGAGGAATTCTGTCTCATTCAACCCTCCATAATTTTCTATTAAATATCTATGCCCGTCTTCTCCTTCTCCTTCTCCTTCTTCTCCTTCTCCTTCTCCTTCTCCTTCTCCTTCTTCTCCTCCTCCTTCTCCTCCTTCTTCTTCTTCTTGTATTGTCTATGTCTGCGTCTCCTTTGCTGCTCTACAAAGAGGTTCATCAGTACTGACTTTATAGATTCCATGTATATGTGTTAACATATGATATTTTTTCTTTTTCTGATATACTTCACTCTATATAATAGTCTTTAAGTTCATCTACCTCAATAGAACTGACTCAAAAGTGTCCTTTTTATGCCCACGTAATATTCCATCATACACATGTACCATAGATTGTTTATCTATTCATCTGTTGAGGGACATTTAAGTTGATTTCAGGGCCTGGCTATTGTAAATAGTGCTAAAATGAACACTGGGGTGTGTGTGTCTTTTTGAATTAGAGTTATGTCTGTATGTAAGCCCAGGAGTAGGGCTTCTACCTCATGTGGTAATTCTATTTTCAGTTTTATGAAATTGAAAAAAAAAATGTACTTTGTTATTTTACCTGCATTTCTAAGATTACTATAGAAGTGAAAATTTTGTTGTTATACTTTATGAAAATTCCTATGAGTGAGTAATGTGTGCATCAGAAAACAATAAAAGTTAATGGTTCTTGGTAAGAGTTTGCCTTGTATTACCTCATTTAATCTTTAAGCAACCCTATAAGATTAACATTTTTTAAAACTCATTTTAATAAACAGATACGGACACTTAGGGAGGTAAAGTCACACTGTTCATAAGTATTGTACCTAAAGTAATTCAAAATTATCCAAGTGTCTAGAGTGAAGATATGCAAATTAAATGAGACTTCCTAAATCCTGGTGAAGTCCTAGACGTCTGCAACTTGACTTGTATTGTTGTTGTTGTATTTGGCTTGTTAGTTTTGTTGATTTAAAATTCCTGAACACTATACAATCATTTCTTGAAACTGATATGTCACTTGATACTTTAAAGAGACCATAATACAAAAGTCTCTTTATTTTTATAAGCAATACTAGAATAATCTATAGTGAAGAAAAATGGGATGGTTGAAAGTCAAAATCAACATAATTATAAATTTTTAGCTGAGTAACAAGCTGGTAAGTGATTGGCTCAAATCTGAGAGCAGAGCTGTGAAATTTTGTTATCTTACATTTCCTTGTACTGTCTTACTAAAAATTTTTGTTTGCATGGAAATGTTTGCTTTGAGGATGGTAAACAAAATGCCAGAGTCCTTTCTTTATAGTAGGAATTAAACTTTATAATCTCTTTCAAGCAAGGTTTTAAACTCCTACTATTCTAAAGCCTCACCTGTACATTAAATCCTCATGCAAAGACAGAATGTGAGAGTACAGTACATGTGTCCAAGAGTACAATTAACCCCATTCCTATTTGTATTAAAAGATTGTATTATTTTGCAGACAAAGATTATTTGAGGCATACTACGCTCATCTTGAATTATTCATGAAATATCATCATTTATTCATTAGTTCCTGAGAAATATTGCTCAGTCCAACTACCTATATTCTTTTGTTTCTTATTTGAAGATGTGTTAGGATAATAGCTTTATATGGGATGTACAGTATTAAAAGGCAGCTTCTAACCATTTAACCTAGCACAGACATTTAGAGACAGAAGAACTCATTGGTAAAGAATATATAAGAAAATTAAGATATGGGGTGAAAGTCAGAAACAAAGTCAAATCATTTTTCAATAATAGGCAATTGTTCAAATGCTTGTGTCTCATGAGTAGTAGTACTTATTTAGAATCTAAAATCCGAGTCTCTGGAAAGACTCAAGAACTGAAAAAACTCAAAACACTAGTTTAAGACAATGAGAGTATTTAGAAGCTTTAGCTTAGGACATATCTAAATTCTCTCAAATAATGCTTTATCAACCTGTTGATTTGAGAGTAGCAAAAGAATTCCCCAGGAGTTTTATGAATGGATGATATACCTAGAAGTGGTCTATGTGAATGAAGATAACCTTGATTAAGGGAATAAGGAAGGACTTAATGATTCACACAAAGCTAAGCAAATGAGATTACAAAAGGAATAACCATATCACATATTTTCCAAACTAATCCCTTTTAACAGTGAAATTGGGAGATCTAATTGCCAACATCCGCTGGAGCATGGAAAAAGCAAGAAAGTTCCAGAAAAAACATCTATTTCTGCTTTATTGACTATGCCAAAGCCTTTAACTGTATGGATCACATTAAACTGTGGAAAATTTTGAAAGAGACGGGAATACCAGACCACCTGATCTGCCTCTCGAGAAATCTATATGCAGGTCAGGAAGCAACAGTTAAAACTGGACATGGAACAACAGACTGGTTCCAAATAGGAAAAGGAGGACGTCAAGGCTGTATATTGTCACCCTGCTTATTTAACTTATATGCAGAGTACATCATGAGAAACGCTGGGCTGGAAGAAGCACAAGCTGGAATCAAGATTGCCGGGAGAAATATCAATAACCTCAGATATGCAGATGACACCACCCTTATGGCAGAAAGTGAAGAGGAACTAAAAAGCCTCCTGATGAAAGTGAAAGAGGAGAGTGAAAAAGTTGGCTTAAAGCTCAACATTCAGAAAACGAAAATCATGGCATCCCGTCCCATCACTTCATGGGAAATAGATGGGGAAACAGTGGAAACAGTGTCAGACTTTATTTTGGGGGGCTCCAAAATCACTGCAGATGGTGACTGCAGCCCTGAAATTAAAAGATACTTANTGAAAGTGAAAGAGGAGAGTGAAAAAGTTGGCTTAAAGCTCAACATTCAGAAAACGAAAATCATGGCATCCCGTCCCATCACTTCATGGGAAATAGATGGGGAAACAGTGGAAACAGTGTCAGACTTTATTTTGGGGGGCTCCAAAATCACTGCAGATGGTGACTGCAGCCCTGAAATTAAAAGATACTTACTCCTTGGAAGAAAAGTTATGACCAACCTAGATAGCAGATTCAAAAGCAGAGACATTACTTTGTCAACAGAGGTCCATCTAGTCAAGGCTGTGGTTTTTCCTGTGGTCATGTATGGCTGTGAGAGTTGGACGGTGAAGAAAGCTGAGTGCCGAAGAATTGATATTTTTGAACTGTGGTGTTGGAGAAGACTCTTGAGAGTCCCTTGGACTGCAAGGAGATCCAACAAGTCCATTCTAAAAGAGATCAGCCCTGGATGTTCTTTGGAAGGAATGATGCTAAAGCTGAAACTCCAGTAGAGGCTGGGAGGGATTGGGGTCAGGAGGAGAAGGGGGCAACAGGGGATGAGATGGCTGGATGGCATCACTAACTCAATGGACGTGAGTCTGAGTGAACTCCAGGAGTTAGTGATGGACAGGGAGGCCTGGCGTGCTGCAATTCATTGGGTCTGAAAGAGTCGAACATGACTGAGTGACAGAACTGAACTGAACTGAGGACAAAACACATAAACTAAGACTATATTGAAGGCAGGAGGAAAAGGGGATGACAGAAGATGAGATGGTTGTATGGCATCACCAACTTGATGGACATGAATTTGAGCAGGCTCCAGGAGTTCATGTTGGACAGGAAAGCTTGGCTTGCTGCCGTCCATGGGGTTGCAGAGTCAGACATGACTGAGAGACTTAACTGAACTGAAGATTGTAATGAGTAATTCAGGGAATGCCATTATCCTAAATGAGAGGACATAAATGAATACTTATAAAGAAGGATATTATCTATTTATCGTGACCTTTTATGATACTGAGAAATAATGCTCAGCAGAGTGCATTTAAAGTAAAAAGTCTAAGAAAGGATATATGTGAAATGACTAAAGAAACTCAAAACATATAGCTTAGCAACTTACCACAAGATAGATTTTCAAGTACTTTAGGCATATCACATTTTCTATGACTAAGACTTACTTGACCTAGCTGCATAGACTAAAACTAGAACCAAAGTATGAATAATGAAGTGAAGTGAAGTGGCTCAGTCGTGTCTGACTCTGCTACCCCATGGACTGTAGCCTACCAGGCTTCTCCATCCACGGGATTTTCCAGGCAATAGTACTGGAGTGGGTTGCCATTGCCTTCTCCAGGGATCTTCCCGACCCAGGGATTGAACCAGGGTTTCCCGCATTGTAGGCAGACGCTTTACCGTCTGAGCCACTAGGGAAGTATGCTGCTGTTGCTAATTTGCTTCAGTCGTGTCCGACTCTGCACGACCCCATAGACAGCAGCCCACCAGGAAGAGCTTATGAAATGGTGTCATGTTTTAGAGAGTTTGTGTTTACCTACATTGGAATCACATCTGTTAATTAATTTGAGGATCTTGTTGTTATTCAAGTCAATTATTTATGTCTGACTTTTTGTGACCCATTAATTGCAGCATGCATTTCTTTACTTCACTATCCTTCACTATATCCCAGAGTGTGATATCCTCCCTGTCCTTTGCTATCTCCTGGAGTGTGTTCAAACTCATGTCCATTGAGTTGGTGATGCAATCCAACCATTTCATCCTCTGTCATGCCCTTCTCCTCCTGCCCTCAATCTTTCTGAGGATCTGGGTCTTTTCCAATGAATTAGTTCTTTGCATCAGGTGGTCAAAATATTGGAACTTCAGCTTCAGCATCAATTTTTCCAATGAATATTCAGGACTGACTTCCTTTAGGACTGACTGGCTTAATCTCCTTGCTGTCTAAGGAACTCACACGAGTCATCTCTATTACCACAGTTAAAAGCATCAATTCTTTGGTGCTCAGCCTTCTTTATGGTCTGACCCATTAATACATGACTAATGGGAAAACCATAGCTTTGACTAGATGGACCTATGTTGGCAAAGAGATGTCTCTGCTTTTTAATATGCTTTCCAGGTTCATCATAGCTGTTCTTCCAAGCATCTTTTACTTTCATGGCTGCAATCACTGACCCTAATGATTTTGGAGTCCAAGAAAATAAAAGCTGTCACTGACTTCACTTTTTTCCCCCTCTATTTGCCATGAACTTTTGGGACTGGATGCCATGATCTTTGTTTTCTAAATGTTGAGTTTTAAGTCAACTTTTCATTCTCCCCTTTCACCTTTATCAATAGGCTCTTCAGTTTCTCTTTGCTTTCTGCCATTAGAATGGTATCATCTGCATATCTGAGTTTATTGATATTTCTCCTGGCAATCTTGATTCCAGCTAGTGCTTTATCCAGCCTGGCATTTCACATGATGCACTTTCCATATAAGTTAAATAAGTAGGGTGACAATATATAGCCTTAACATACTCCTTTCCCAATTTGTAACTAGTCCACTGTTTCATGTCCAGTTGTGGCTGTTGCTGTGTGCGCTGCATATAGGTTTCTCAGGAGGCAGGTAAGGTGGTCTGCTATTTCTATCTCTTCAAGAATTTTCCACAGTTTGTTGTGATCCACAGTCAAAGTTTTTTGCATAACCAATGAAACCATAGTAGATGTTTTTCTGGAATTCTCTTACTTTTTCTATGATCCAACAGATGTCGGCAATTTGATCACTGGTCCCTTTCCCTTTTCTAAATCTAGTTGTACATCTGGAAGTTCTCGGTTCACTTACTGTTGAAGCCTAGCTTGAAGGATTTTTAACATTACTTTGCTAGCATGTGAAATGAGTCCAATTGTCTTGTAGGGCAATTTGAAAATTCTTTGGCTTTGCCTTTCTTTGGGATTGGAAGGAAAACTGACATTTTTCAGTCCTGTGGCCATTCTTGAGTTTTCCAAATTTGCTGTCATATAGAGTGCAGCACTTTACCAGCATCATCTTTTAGGTTTGAAATAGCCCAGCTGTAATTCCATCATTTCTACTAGCTTTGTTCTTAATAATGCTTCTTAAAGCATTATATTTGACATCACATACTAGTATGTCTGGCTCTAGATGAGTGACCATGCCAGCATGGTCATCTGGGTCACTAAAACCTTTTTCATACAATTCTTCTGTGTATTCTTGTCACCTCTTTTTAATATCTTCTGCTTCTACTAGGTCCTTAAGGATTCTGTCCTTTATTGTGCCCATCTTTGCAAGAAATTTTCCCTTGGTATCTCTAATTTTCTTAAAGAGATCTCTAGTCTTCTCATTCTATTGTTTTTCTCTATTTCTTTGCATTGATCACTTAGGACAGTTTTCTTATCTCTCCTTGCTATTTTTTGGAGCTCTGCATTCAGATGAGTATATCTTTCCTTTTGCCTTTAGCTTCTCTTCTTTTCTTTTTGCATTTCTTTTTCTTGAGGATGATTTTGGTTACCACCTCATGTAAAATGTTACAAAGTCCCATCCATATTTCTCCAGGTACTCTTATCAGATCTACTTCTTTGAATCTATTTGTCACTTCCACTGTATATTCATAAGGAATTTGATTTAGGTCAATCCTAAATTATCTAGTGGTTTTCCCTATTTTGTTCAATTTAAGTCTAAATTTTGCAACAAGGAGCTCCTGATCTAACTTAGAGAGTTATTATTTCAGTGTCTCAGCTTTCTCAAGCTAAGGAATGACTTCTCTAAGATTATCCATGTAGCTTTCTCAGCTTCCTGACTGTTGGTTATGCAGTGAATATTGTTACATAAAGAGTAGTAGGTAGAGTATTAACCCCATTCTTGATTAACAAGAATGTTAATGTCTCAGAATGTCTCAGGGAGGTCTCTCTCTCTGATTTCAGTTATCACACCTCTTTAAAACTATACATATTACTCTTCTTTTCACATTTTATCCTACCTGTATATACATGGTCAGGTGATATACCCGGATATCTGCATAAAGCCTGAGTAAGGAATAGATGTTAAAACAAGGAAAAGGAAATAACATGAAACAAAGTAATCTAGTTTTTAGAAATTTGGATATAAGTTCAGCTCGGTATCCTACACTAGAAATTCATGACCTGCCTTTATTGTGCAAGTCCCATCTTCAGCAAGACTATGTCATCTTTTTTTTTTTTTTGGCTGGGCAGCAATGAGACCAGGTAGAAACAGCTTCTGAGAGCACTTTTGTCAGTGGGAAAGAGACTTCTACATTATCTTTCAATACAGGTAGGTGCTAACCCATTTTAGGGAAGGGTGAACTATTTTTGCAAGCTTGCAGAGTACAAGAAGGTTGCAGAGTCAATATCCTCAGGGATATCCAAACTTGTAGCTCCACATCATGTTTTAGGATATCAGGTTTCTCTCACTCTTCATTTAACAGATCTGCTATGCTGAATAGTCAAATGTCTCTAGAGCACTTCAGCTCTTACAATTACGTCTTTAGTCTGCTGCTCATTTGTGTCAGCCTTTCCATTTTGGAGATATTGCCTTCTGTGACTCTTATATTAACTGCTTGTTAAGAGGTCTCAGTCTTTATTGCTCTCTGCAAGGCTTCAATACATTATACCAGTAACCAGCTAACTCTGCTGTCTTTGAGGGCATTGTTACTCCCATGTTTTTCAACTTTAAATAACTTTATACCTGCCATTGTATTCCCTCTATGGAGAAAATTTCCCAGATTGCTGTTGGTGAAATTTTCAGCAATTGAAGGACTACATTTTTCTAGTTAATATGCATGCATGCCTTGCCTGTCAACCAAAATGCTGCCCTGCCTGTTGAATGAGTCATTTCCAAACCCAATCTTGTAAACTTTTTTCTCAGACTGTCCCAGTAGCAGTACCACTTTTGTTATATTGAGGTCTTCTAAGAAGCAGACTTCAAGATGGGATTAAATTTACATGCATTTCAATAGAAGAACTGTCTGCAAGAGAAAACAAAGATGAAGCAAAGACTGATCTTTGCTCAGATAGCAAAGATCAGGATAGCAAAGACTGATCCTGAGTAAAGGAGAGAGGGAAGGCAGGTTGGATGAGAGCATCATATAAGGCCAGGAAGTTTAAGAATGGTTTGACAAGAATTTCAGGGAGAGTTTGAGACAAAGTTCACCATCAGAGTATCCTCCAGTTTCCAAGATTGATCCAGTGTTACAATTGCATGATTGCATCTCTGCTACACTATTCATTGGTTGGTAAGAACTTGTGCCCTATGTGAAGCTTGGACTTGCTACAAATGAGGAAATGAATTTCAGAATGCAACAACTAAACCTTTAGACAATAATGTTCCCTGGAAGTTACAAGTCTGTAGGTATACTCATGGAGACTCAACATAAGATATCGGAGTCTAACAATTTTATATTTTTTAATTGATCAGTTTGGGTTTATCATAAAAATATGAGCCTATTTAAATTCTGGGGCTTCCCAGGTGGCGTTAGTGGTAAAGAACCTGCCTGCCAATGCAGGAGACTTAATTGACACAGGTTCGATCCTTGGGTCAATAAGATTTTAGAAAAGCAAGAAAAGAATTTGTTCCACCATTATTTAGTGTAACAAACACTAAGAACAAAGAAAGTGAATGTATATGGAAAGAAATAATTATATGTCATTATTCATAAAAGATAAAATCATCTATATAGATTATCAGAATAGTAAGAAAAGCAGTTTTCTATTAGGCCTATAATGAAAAATTAAAAATGCTCCTTCAGACATAAAACAATTAGAAATTTTAATTTAAATGCATGCAGAATTTTCAAAATAATTAAAATATAAATAAGAGATAAATATTGGAAAAATATTCTGGAATTTTATATAAAAATTTTACACTTATTGAAAGGTATGAAGACCTGCAGAGGAAAATTGTGCTTATTAATGAGACTATTTCATATTTTTAATTTCCTCAAATTAATCTCTAAATTCAATGTAATTCCAATCAAAATTACAATAAAATTTTTTTGTAAACTAATTTTAAATTTTATAAAAAAAATAATAGGTTAGGAACCAATGAAACAATATTTGAAGGAAAATAAAAGGTAAATTTTCTCCTTAAGTTACTAACATATTTATACATTTATAGTATGAAGAGAATTTGTGTAGAGATACATAAATGGATCAATGAATCAGAACTGAACATCATACATATGTAGAAAGTTTAAAAATGAGCAGTTTTCTGCTTCTGGCTAAAAAATAGTGCCAGGGACTGGATTTATTCTCTTTGCCTAAAACAACCATAACACTGAAAAATACGTGAGAAAACAACTTTTAGACATTAGGCAGTGCAGGAAACGACCACTGAGAAAGAGGAAACAAACAAGATGAACCTTTTGATTGTTCAAACTTACTGCATGGAGAAAATACGTAAGTTATAGAGGCAGCAAAAAAAAAAAAAAAGAAAGAAAAAACAAACAAACACCCTAGTAGATGCTAGAAGTCTCCCTGAGTTGAAGAAATAAAGTTGTGAGTCCAAAAGGATTAAAGCAGTCTGAGTTTATAGATCAGAGGGTCAGAAAGGAGAAACATACAAAAGATAAAGTTCTATAGGTCTATAGAAGATCATTCTCAAGACTTCAACTGAGCACTGATTAGAATTTCTGAATATAAATTTCCTGAGGTCCTCAAAATATCCAACTAAAAACACTAGAGGAAAAAACACTCTGGAACTGACTAGGAATAGTTGTTTGTTTGTTTCTTTGTTTTTTCCACCAATTAAGATGGAAAAAACTTATACTTCATGAAAAACTGGGGGGTTCACTTCAGTATATGGCTTAAGAATGGGTCAAATTTCAGTTCAGTTCAGTCGCTCAGTCGTGTCCTACTCTTTGCGACCCCATGAATTGCAGCACACCAGGCCTCCCTGTTCATTGTCATCTCTCAGAGTTCACTCAGACTCATGTCCATCGAGTCTGTGATGCCATCCAGCCATCTTATTCTCAGTCGTCCCCTTCTCCTCCTGCCCCCAATCCCTCCCAGCATCAGAGTCTTTTCCAGTGAGTCAACTCTTCGCATGAGGTGGCCAAAGTACTGGAGTTTCAGCTTTAGCATCATTCCTTCCAAAGAAATCCCAGGGTTGATCTCCTTCAGAATGGACTGGTTGGATCTCCTTGCAGGCCAAGGGACTCTCAAGAGTCTTCTCCAACACCACAGTTCAAAAGCATCAATTCTTCNAGGTAAATTTTCTCCTTAAGTTACTAACATATTTATACATTTATAGTATGAAGAGAATTTGTGTAGAGATACATAAATGGATCAATGAATCAGAACTGAACATCATACATATGTAGAAAGTTTAAAAATGAGCAGTTTTCTGCTTCTGGCTAAAAAATAGTGCCAGGGACTGGATTTATTCTCTTTGCCTAAAACAACCATAACACTGAAAAATACGTGAGAAAACAACTTTTAGACATTAGGCAGTGCAGGAAACGACCACTGAGAAAGAGGAAACAAACAAGATGAACCTTTTGATTGTTCAAACTTACTGCATGGAGAAAATACGTAAGTTATAGAGGCAGCAAAAAAAAAAAAAAAGAAAGAAAAAACAAACAAACACCCTAGTAGATGCTAGAAGTCTCCCTGAGTTGAAGAAATAAAGTTGTGAGTCCAAAAGGATTAAAGCAGTCTGAGTTTATAGATCAGAGGGTCAGAAAGGAGAAACATACAAAAGATAAAGTTCTATAGGTCTATAGAAGATCATTCTCAAGACTTCAACTGAGCACTGATTAGAATTTCTGAATATAAATTTCCTGAGGTCCTCAAAATATCCAACTAAAAACACTAGAGGAAAAAACACTCTGGAACTGACTAGGAATAGTTGTTTGTTTGTTTCTTTGTTTTTTCCACCAATTAAGATGGAAAAAACTTATACTTCATGAAAAACTGGGGGGTTCACTTCAGTATATGGCTTAAGAATGGGTCAAATTTCAGTTCAGTTCAGTCGCTCAGTCGTGTCCTACTCTTTGCGACCCCATGAATTGCAGCACACCAGGCCTCCCTGTTCATTGTCATCTCTCAGAGTTCACTCAGACTCATGTCCATCGAGTCTGTGATGCCATCCAGCCATCTTATTCTCAGTCGTCCCCTTCTCCTCCTGCCCCCAATCCCTCCCAGCATCAGAGTCTTTTCCAGTGAGTCAACTCTTCGCATGAGGTGGCCAAAGTACTGGAGTTTCAGCTTTAGCATCATTCCTTCCAAAGAAATCCCAGGGTTGATCTCCTTCAGAATGGACTGGTTGGATCTCCTTGCAGGCCAAGGGACTCTCAAGAGTCTTCTCCAACACCACAGTTCAAAAGCATCAATTCTTCGGTGCTCAGCCTTCAGCCCAAGACTATTTCGTTGATGATCCCAAGAGTAAACTTAAATGAAAGAACTTGAAAGGAGCAAATTATTCAGGTAACTTAGCTGCATACCCAAAATAAATAAATAAATGTGTATATATATATATATAATTGTAGGAATATGAAAATATTCAGTGCCCAACAAGGTAAAGTTCACATGTTTGAAATCAAATAAAAATTTTCTAGGCATTCAAAGAAAAAAATATGATTCATAATAAAGAGAAAAATTATTCAATAGAAATTAATTATTAGCCAAAAGCATTAAAACAAAAATATGAATTGTATACTCCAAATGATCAAGAAGTTAAAGATTGATTATGTTAAATTTAGAAATAGAAGATATATAAAATAGGTGCATTCTCAGTCACTCAGTTGTGTCCGACTCTTTGTGACCCCATGGATTGTAGCCCACCAGGTTTGTCTGTCCATGGGGATTCTCCAGGAAAGAATTCTGGAGTGGGTTGCCATGCCCTCCTCCAGGGATCTTCCCAACCCAGGGATCAAACCCAGGTCTCCCTCATTGCAGGTGGATTCTTCCCCATCTGAGCCACCAAAGCTATAACTAAATAAAATTTCTAGAGGAGAAAAATAAATGACAGAAATTAAAAAACAAACAAAAAACAGAGAGTAACAGTAGATTAGACCTGTACGAGAACAGATTTGTGAACCTGAAGATGAAGCATGGAAAGCATCCAAAATGAAACACAGATAAAAAGGACTGAAAGTAAATGAACACATCATAGTGAGCTGTGGGACAACTTCAAGCAGCCTAATATACATGTAATTGGCTTCCCAGAGTATAAAATAGAAATTAGGAAAGAGAAAAAAGTATATAAAGTAGTTGTTAAAGGTCAAAATGGATAAAGATGGTCTTGAGAATGAGATTTATGAAGGGACATGAAGAATTTGGAGATAACTGGTTCTCTTTCTTGACTGTAGTGATGATTTTATGAGTGCATATATATGTAAAAATTGATCAGTTTATATAATTTAAATATGTGCATTGTGTTACATTTCCTTAAAATCTTAATAAAACTGAAAACATAGTGGGCAATATATAGTCTAACAATTCTTAGAGAGCTTGTCATAAGGAAAATAAAGATTTACCTACTGTCTTATTAAATAGTATACAAAAATAAATACTACATCAAACATTTAAGATTTAAAAGTAAAAATCAACGTATCAAGAACAAACGTCTTTAGGACAAGTAAAGTAAGTGAAGTAGCTGTCGTGTCCGACTCTTTGCAACCCGATGGACTGTAGCCTACTAGACTCCTCCCTCCATGGGATTCTCCAGGCAAGAATACTGGAGTGGGTTGCCATTTCCTTCTCCAGGGGATCTTCCTGACCCAGGGATCGAACCCAGGTCTCCTGCATTGCAGGGAGATGCTTTAACCTCTGAGCCACCAGAGAAGCCCCTTAGGACTATAAGATATAAGTGAATTTTCTAATAAACCTAAACTGAAATCCATAAGATTGATACACTGAGTTATATGACATTAAGATAGCCCATGGATCAAATGACTTCACAAAAAGGTAAAAAGACAGATTATGCAAAAACTATTTACAGTCCAGAGGACTGATGTATAGAAGACAAATTATGTCTTCTGTCTGACAAATAAGAAAAGATAACTTATTAGAATAATTATAAAATAGTAAATAGTTGATACATAGAAGAAATTACATTTACAATAGACATAAAACACCATGCAACCTCACTAGTAATCAAGACTTGTAAGCAGAAATGGCACTGAGAAGGAATTTGTACTTTCAACAATTTTTTAACAAAAGTTAAAAAAATCCTGATGTCACACACTGTGAAAAGAATTTAGGAAAACTGTAACTGACACTGTTAGGGAGAATGTAAATTGCTTAAGCAGTTGCAAAGCAATTTGTTATTATCTAGTATAGCCAAAAATTTAAAATAGTTACACTTTAACCTAGACAGCATATTAAAAAGAAGAGACATTATTTTGCCAACATAAGTCCGTCTAGTGAAGGCTATGGTTTTTCTAATAGTCACGTATGGATGTGAGAGGTGGATTATAAAGAAAGCTGAGCACTGAAGAATTGATACTTTTGAACTGTCATGTTGAAGAAGACTCTGAGAGTCCCTTGGACTGCAAGAAGATCCAACCAGTCCAGCCTAAAGGAAATCAGTCCTGGGTGTTCATTGGAAGGACTGATGTTGAAGCTGAAACTCCAATACTTTGGCCACCTAATGCAAAGGGCTGACTCATTTGAAAAGACCCTGATGCTGGGAAAGATTGAGGGCAGGAGGAGAAGGGGATGACAGAGGATGAGATGGTTGGATGGCATCACTGACTCAATGTACATGGGTTTGTGTGGACTCCGGGAGTTGGTGATGGACAGGGAGGCCTGGTGTGCTGCAGTTCATGGGGTCGCAAATAGCTGGACACAACTGACCAACTGAACTGAAGATTTTAACTAGAAATTCCACACTTAGTCATACACCATAGAGAAAATCTCGTGCGTTAATTACCAAAAGACACTTAAGAATGCTACTAGAGTAATATTTAGAAGAGAGAAAAATTATAAAAACTCAATGTCCATCAGCAAAAATATGAATTTTAAAGTTGTTTATATATACAAAAAATGTTAGATGATAGTCGAAATAGGCGAAGTAGTTATGTATATAGATGAAGAAGTCTCAAAGACATAAAAATGAGTTCCCATAAACAACCAACATATGGCTATGTAAGCAAAATAACAAATAGAGTTTTGTTTTGTTTTGTTTTGTTTTTATATTTTCCCTTTACTTTTTGAAAGAATTTTATTGGGTATAGAATTTTCAATTGACAGCTTTTTTCATGTTGGTACTTTAAATATCAATTTATAGTCATTGAGTTTGAATAATTTCTAAGGAGATCTAGCTGTATTTATTTTCATTTTCTGACTGCTTGCAAGATGTTACTTTTATCTTTTTTTAAAAACAATTTGAAAATGTGAATATTATATATATGTGTATTTTCTTATTCATCTTGCTTGGGTTTCTCTGAGCTTCTTGGTTCTATGTTTTAATACCTTTAATTATTGTTGAATATTTATCAGCTACTATTTCTCAAACCTTTCTTTCATATTCTTTCATTTCATTGTGAGGCTCTAATTACATATGTTAGAATATCTGATATTGTATTATAGCTAAGTGGGCTTTTTGTTTGTTTCATCTCATTTTTGGATAATCCATTTTGTTTTTGCTTTATTCTTTGTGACTACATATTGATAATTTTATTGGTTAACTTTCAATTTTGATTTCTTTCTTCAGATGTTTTGAGGATGAGTTCTTTGAAATCATGTTTCACTTCTCTTGCCTTTTTCTTCTATTTCTATTGTTTTTATTAAACCCTTTTTCTCATCTTCATCTCTCTGTACAAATTCTCTATTTGTTCCTTCATCTTGCCTATATTTTCTATGGAATCCTTTAACATACCACTCATGGTTATTCAGTTAATTAATATCTGGATAATGTTGGCATGACTTTATAACTTTGTTCACAGTGGGTAAGTTAAAAAAAATTTTTTTTGTCTTGTAACTTTAATTAACTGTTAATGATAGTGTATTCAAAAAGTAGAGAATGAAAAAATAGTATTTGAGCCTGCTGGGGCATATCTCTTCTACCAGATTGTTAGTATATATATTTTGATTTATATAACCATAAGTGAGATGGATTAATGCTAAGTATAAGATTATAGTATTACTTTTGCAGAAAGAATATTAAGGATAAATATGAGAAAGGAATACAGAAATATCAATAAATAATACATATATTGTTTCCCAAGCTAGTTAATCATTACAAGAACATTTTCTATTATTATTTTTATGTTTATTTTGTGTGATTATCACACACACATAATTTATGTTTAATAAAATAAAAATCCTTAACTTAGCTTGAAATTTTAATCTGATTAGTTTTATTTTTCCTTTCTGCAATGATAGCCACCCATTATGCACAGACACAATTCTTCTTTATCAAGACCACTTAGATTTTTGTAATGTGACAATTAGTAGACTGTAAGTTTAAAAAATATTTTAATCATATGCAAGAAGAATTATTTCACTACAAATGCCTATGATTATATTACACTGAATTCTATTAATTGGGTAGGAGTCATAATCACCACACACACACAAAAAGGGAATCTATGACTAGTTGAAAGTACCATTTGAAATACAAAAACTAGACCAATCTAAAGGATATATATATTTGAAGAAGAATGGCCTCTAAAATCAGCCAGGTTAGACTCTCATATTACCCCTTGTTAGTTGCATCAACTTAAGTTAAATAACTCTAGCTCTTTTTTCCTCAAATGTAAAAATGAAGATAATATGCCTACCTTGGCAGAGGGATTAAATAAACAGGGCACATACTGTGTTTATATATATATTTTTTACTTTGTACAGAAGAAAAATAAGTATTCTTGAAAACAAGAATAACTACTTCTATGAATTTAGAAAGGTTACATTCCTTCTATGCACCAGTTTCCTTTTTTTCAACTAACCATAATAGCATTTTTCACCTATGTGCAAAATTAGAAAATAAGGGTAAAATAAGATAACATACAGAACTTGCTAAGAAAAGGTATGATACTATAAAAAATTAAGTTATTATACTGCCTGCATGTTTACTTTCTTTCAAACAAATTAGTACCAGAAAGGAAAAGTACTAACATGAGTAAGATTAGAGACTTACCATTCTTCAGTGATGAAGCAAGCACATAATAACATGTTTATTAGTCCAAAGGAAACAGAGCTGTGAACAAAAATTTTAAAAATTAATAATAGCACACAAATCAGAAAAATAGCAAAGTAGCATCTATTTGGGATTTTACTGCTTTTCTTGGCTTTTAATTTTAATATCATGATTTTAGTTTTTGTGAACAGCATTCATATATTTTTCACTTGGATGACAGTATAATATATAAACAGATCTATAATAAATATAAACCATTGGATCAGACAATTATGTGTTATGGAACTGTGAAATACATTCTGGGTTGCTCAAAAATATGGCAAACTGTACTCTTCTGTGCATCATAAAAAGTTTTGACTGTATGGAGTCAGTAATAGATTTATTTTAGAAGTAGCATGAATATACATGCTCCAAATTTTTAATAAATTAATGTTCAACAAAATTTGTGATGATTTTCCACTGTATTTCCATTATATTTAGTCCAAACAATATTTAAATTTATCCCATAGACATTTATTCTTTTTTCCTACCTAAAAGACTGAAATTATTCTTACAAATCCAAGTTAGTGTGTTTACAGAATTTACAGGGCTTCCTTGGTGGCTCAGACAGTGAAGCATCCACCTGCAAAGCAGGAGACCAAGGTTTGATCCCTCGGTTGAGAAGATCCCCTGGAGAAGGAAATGGCAACCCACTCCAGTATCTTGCCTGGGATTCCCATGAACAGAGGACTGTGGTGGGCTACGGTCCATGGGGTCACAAAGAGTCGGACACGACTGACTAACACACACAGAATTTACATACTTTGTCTGCTTTGATTTGATGTTTGGCAGTTGTCCACAAGTAGCTATTCTGACTAATCTCAATTCCATTCCATCCAAGATTTATAACAGTAGAGCTGAAAGTGTTTTATGAGGCACATAGAATTGTTTTCCTTTTCTTAAAGTTGAAAAAAATCAAGACACAATTGTGATTTCACAAGATGATAGCACTGGTCATAACATGAGCTCATAGTTTCTCTTAAATGCAAACAATACATGTAATGACTGACTTGGGCACCATTTTTTAAAGAAGAGATAACATTTGATTGAACCTTGGATCAGATTTCCAACTTATCTGACTTATTCCACTGCAGAAAAAACCTGACTCTTGAGGGAAAGAATTTAGTTTAATTATCTACATAAGTAAGTCAGGGGAAATTTATTATGAAATATTCAAACCTGTTTCTAAAGTTCACCATGAGGCTATAGTTCTAACAGGAAGAAAGCATTAGTGATTTGAAGATCAACTTACTTAGTTATCACTTATAGGGGGAATGTGTGCTGAAAGTTGAGACATTTTGTTAGCCTTTCAACAAAATAACTGAGATGCTGCTTTTTGACCCTATTTGGGTACCCACAGATGGAAAGAAGAAAAAAAGATTTCAAATCAGAGCCCCAATATGTGATTTTTTTTTTTCTTCTTTCCCTTTCTGGTTCATGGCCCTCAGGCATCAAAAGCATAAGGTACATTGGCCTCTTCTTTTCACAGTTTGAAAGTCAGTAAAGCTTTCAACAATATTTTGTCCTTAATTGCTTTCTTTTCCATATATATATATATATATATATATATATATATTATATATAATTTTTCCCAAGGCCCAAAGCAGCCATTAAAAGTCACCATCATCTATCCAGCTATAGAAGCAGCTCAGAAAAGAACCGAAGAGAACTATTAGTCATTGGCATACAGCCAGGAATTCAAATCTGATTTTCTGCATCTATTTCTTAAATTTAAGAGAAAATGTCCCAAAGTAATTGCAGCTTAAGGGAAACTCTCAAGCCATGTCATATATGTAGGTACAAGGAGAGAAAGAAATACATGTGAAGTGGATTAAAACTACCTTGGTTCTCATAGTTTAAGACCCTTCAACAAAGAGAATAAAACTGCGAGCTCCTTTGTCCTTTCATACTAAAGTTTCACAGTGTTGTGGGGTTTGTGTGCACCTGCCACATCATAGGTTAAGCCCAATGATTCGAAGTAAATTCTTTAGCAAACTTCAAGTTGGTAAACAGCAGTTCCTTTAAGTTAAAATGCAGTAATCTATACCATCCCTGAAAAATGAGATGAAATGGACTAAGGTTGACAAAGGGTTCCTTAAGTATTCCTCAGATTTCCCAAAGATCCATGGTTCTGCAACAAACTTGGCTCTATTTCCTGTCAAATTTTTGCTAGTTTTTGCTTAGTGCTGACTTTTATTCCCTCACAGTATGCATCATTTGGACTCTTTGTATCTGATGTCTATTTCTTCAAGTATCATATGCTAGATGTGATCTTTTACGTTTTATTTTCTTGTATGTGTATATGTATATATGTATGTGTATGTAAGTTGTATTGGCTCTTCCACAACCTACCAAGTATAAAACTATCTTTAACACAAGAGAAATAAGGTATTTCAAAACTCTGTGCATTGATAGATATTTTCCATGTTTTAAAAATAGTGTGATCACATTACTTGTTATAAGAAAAATAATTAATTATAAGCCAGGTATTTCTATATTAAGGATCAATTATTTCCCAACTGATCAGTGATGGTCTGTACTGGAAATCCTCTGAGGATGGAACAATTTTCAGCCCATTTATACCAGTATCTAATCTGATGGTCAGTATATTTTTTCATACCAATTGCTCAATATTGTGATTAATCTCTTAGAAATGCCCATATCTCTCTACAATTCACAATTCTGGGGCAGCCATGGAAATCACTAGTATATTACTTTCTGTTCCAAATAGTCTTAGTGCATTTGCCTCTGGTGGATGTGACTGGTGATGGAAGTAAAGTCCAATGCTGTAAAGAACAATATTGCAATGGAACCTAGAATGTTAGGTCCATGAATCAAGGTAAATTGGAAGTGGTCGCACAGGAGATGGCAAGAGTGAACATTCACATTTTAGGTATCAGTGAACTAAAATGGACTGGAATGGGCAAATTTAATTCAGTATCTACTACTGTGAGCAGCAATCCCATAGAAGAAACGGAGCAGCCCTCATAATCAACCTAAGAATCCAAAATGCAGCAATTGAGTGCAATCTCAAAAATGACAGGATAATCTCTTTTTGTTTACAAGACAAATCATTCAGTATCACAGTAATCAAAGTCTATGACCCAACCACTAAGACCAAAGAAGCTGAAGCTGAATGATTTTAAGATGAATGACAAGACCTACTAGAACTAACACCAAAAAAAAAAAAAAAGATATCCTTTTCATCATAGGGGGCTAGAATGCAGAAGTAGGAATGCAGAAGTAGGAGTAACAGGCAAGTTTGGCCTTGGAGTACAAAATGAAGCAGGGCAAATGCTAACAGAGTTTTGCCAAGAGAACACACTGGTCATAACAAACACCCTCTTCCAACAACACAAGAGAAGACTCTATACATGGACATCACCAGATGGTCAATACCAAAATCAGACTGTTTATATTCTTTGCAGTGGAAGATGGAGAAGCTCTATACAGTCAGCAGAAAAAAAGACTGGTAGCTAACTGTGGCTCAGATAACAAACTCTTTATTGCACAATTCAGACTTAAATTGAAGAAACTAGGGAAAACCACTAGACCATTCAGGAATGACCTAAATCAAATCCCTTATAACTATACAATGAAAGTGACAGATAGATTCAAGGGATGAGATGTGATATAGTGCCTGATGAACTATGAACAGAGGTTCATGACATTGTACAGGAGGTAGTAATCAAGACCATCCCCAAGAAGAAAAATGCAAAAAGGCAAAATGGTTGTCTGAGCAGGCCTTACAAAGAGCTGATAAAAGAAGAGAAGCTAAAGGCAAAAGAGAAAAGGAAAGATATAGCCAATGAATGCAGAGTTCCAAAGAATAGCAAAGAGAGATAAAAAAGCCTTCCTCAGTGATCAATGCAAAGAAATAGAGGAAAACAATAGAATGGGAAATACTAGAATCTCTTCAAGAAAATTAGAGATACCAAGGGGACATTTTATGCAAGATGGGCATAATAAAGGGCAGAAATGGGATGGACTGAACAGAAGCAGATGNGATAAAAAAGCCTTCCTCAGTGATCAATGCAAAGAAATAGAGGAAAACAATAGAATGGGAAATACTAGAATCTCTTCAAGAAAATTAGAGATACCAAGGGGACATTTTATGCAAGATGGGCATAATAAAGGGCAGAAATGGGATGGACTGAACAGAAGCAGATGATATTAAGAAGAGGTGGCAAGAATACACAGAACTATACAAAAAAGATCTTAATAACTGAGATAACTATGACAGTGTGATCACTCACCTAGAGCCAGGCATCTTAGAATGCAAAGTCAACTGGGGCATGAGAAACATCACTATAAACTTAGCTAGTAGAGGTGATGGAATTCCAGCTGAGTTGTTTCAAATCCTCAAATATGATGCTGTTAAAGTGCCACATTCAATATGCTAGGAAATTTGGAAAACTCAACAGTGGCCACAGGACTAGAACAGGTCAGTTTTCATTCCAATCCCACAGAAAGGCAATGGCAAAGAATGTTCAAACTATTGCACAATTGCACTCATCTCACAAACTAGCAAAGTGATACTCAAAATTCTCCAGGTGAGTAACTTCAACAGTACACTAACTGAGAATTTCCAGATGTTCAAGCTGGATTTTAAAAAGGCAGAGGAACCAGAGATCAAATTACCAACATCTGTTGGATCATTGAAAAAGCAAGAGAGTTCCAGAAAAACATCTACTTCTGCTTCTCTGACTATGACCAAGCCTTTGACTGTGTGGATCACAACAGAATGTGGAAAATTCTGAAAGAGATGGGAATNTCAAATTACCAACATCTGTTGGATCATTGAAAAAGCAAGAGAGTTCCAGAAAAACATCTACTTCTGCTTCTCTGACTATGACCAAGCCTTTGACTGTGTGGATCACAACAGAATGTGGAAAATTCTGAAAGAGATGGGAATGCCAGACCACCTCACCTGCCTCCTGAGAAATCTGTATGTTGGTCAAGAAGCAACAATTAGAACTGGTTATGGAACAATGGACTGGTTCCAATTTGAGAAAGGAATACGTCAAGCCTGTATATTGTCACCCTGCTTATTTCACTTCTATGCACAGTACATCATGCAAAATGCCAGGCTGGATGAAACATAGCTAGAATCAAGACTGCCGAAAGAAATAGCAATAACATCATATACGCAGATGATATCACACTTACGGCAGAAAGAGAAGAGGAACTGAACATCCTGTTGATGAAAGTGAAAGAGAAGAGTGAAAAAGCTGGCTTAAAACTCAGTATTCAAAAAACCAAGATCATGGTATCTGGTCCCATCATTCTATAGCAAATAGATAGGGAAACAATGGAAACAGTGACAGACTTTATTTCTCTGGGCTCTAAAATCACTGCAGATGGTGATTGCAGCCATGAAACTAAAAAATGCTTGCTCCTTGAAAGCAATGCTATGACCAGCCTAGACAGCATATTAAAAAGCAGAGACATTACTTTGCTGACAAACTCTTGAGAAATCTGTATGCAGGTCAGGAAGCAACAGTTAGAACTGGACATGGAACAGCAGACTGGTTCCAAATAGGAAAAGGAGTACGTCAAGGCTGTATATTGTCNCCACCTCATACGAAGAGTTGACTCACTGGAAAAGACTCTGATGCTGGGAGGGATTGGGGGCAGGAGGAGAAGGGGACGACCAAGGATGAGATAGCTGGATGGCATCACCGACTCGATGGACATGAGTCTGAGTGAATTAACTCCAAGAGAGGGTGTGCTGCAATTCATGGGGTCGCAAAGAGTCGGACACGACTGAGCGACTGAACTGAGTCAAAGCTATAGTTTTTCTAGTAGTCATGTATGGATGTGAAAGTTGGACCATAAAGAAAGCTATGTGCCAAACAATTCATGCTTTTGATCTGTGGTGTTGGAGAAGACTCTTGAGATTTCCTTGGACAGCTAAGAGATCTAACCAGGCCATCCTAAAGGAAATCAGTCCTGAATATTCATTGGAAGGACTGATGCTGAAGCTGAAGCTCCGATACTATGCCCACCTGATTTGAAGAACTTTCATTGGAAAAGACCCTGAGGCTGGGAAAGATTGAAGGCAGGAGGAGAAGGGGATTACAGAGGATGAGATGGTTGGATGACATCACCGACTGGATGCACATGAGTTTGAGAAATGTTTGGGAGCTGGTGATGGACAGAGAATCCTGGCATGTTGGAGTCCATGGGGTCACAAAGATCAGACATGACTGAGTGACTGAACTGAACTGACTCAAAAGTTCAGTTAGTGGACAGAGTCCCAACCTGGGGGTTTTATTCAGTG
Organism: Neotragus pygmaeus; assembly: GCA_006410875.1. Classification (NCBI taxonomy): domain Eukaryota; kingdom Metazoa; phylum Chordata; class Mammalia; order Artiodactyla; family Bovidae; genus Neotragus; species Neotragus pygmaeus. Next base: position 162,870 of record SJYV01051045.1, read on the forward strand.
TTTCATCCACATGGTGACATTCGAGAACAATTGGTAAATATCACAAAAGAGAGAAGTAAGAAAAGAGACAGAACATTATTAAATAGACTAATTTTAAAATTTATCCCTGAAATTGTTTCAAAATTGTATACTCCAGAAAATATAACTTAATTACATGTAATTACATAACTTAATTACAATCAGGCTCAGCTACTCATGTCTCCCCACATGATATCTGAGAGATATGAAAGACTGCTAGTTTAATGGCAACCTGGCCTCTTGCCTGAGCTACAACCTTAGAGGTCACTCTGCAAGATTTTCATATTCTAGTTAGCAGGTTTTATTCTTCTTGCATGACGTTAGTGTTGTGTTTCCAGTAGAATAAACTACAACATTTTTAAAGAATAACAAATCTCCATGTGTAATGTAGGAATGTTTTTCTCAACTACTTTCTTATCATTAAATATATGCTTGAACCTACTACAAAATATCCAATTACTATATTGTATGTGGTAGTGGTGGTTTACTTGTAAAGTTGTGTCCAACTCTTGCAACATATCTGAAACTAATATATTACTGTACATCAACTATGCTTCAAAAAATATGTATGTCATTGAAAAAAAAATATTTCTTAAAGTATTTATTTAATTGAAAATACTTCATTACATGAAATCACCTTCCATTTACAGAATATTTTCACATAATGAATCTATCACTTGACAATAAAAAGGCAGGAGACCAATTTGATGAACACAAATTCATGCATACAGAATGATGTTAAAGCTTATTTTTCCTTAGAAATTATGGCTAAAAGTAAACCTTTCTACTCTATTTAAGAAGCCATTACAATAAGTTGTTAAACTTAACTGTTTTCTGTAAAGATCTCATTTAAATTATTTAAAAAATAATTGTAAAAAATGAAATAAACCCAGGTTATTATGTAGGACAAATATACAAGATCTCATTTAAATTTCTTAAAATAATTGTAAAAAATGAAATAAACCCAGATTATTATGTAGAACAAATATACTAAGACTAAGAAATATCTCATCAAAGTCTGAATTTGTGTTTTTCTCAGATGTGTAGGACATCTCCAATCTGTGTATTTCATTGCTTTCCAAAAGCTATATGATAAAGACTAAAGAAACTAAATCCTAGTTTTACTGTTTTACATGACCTATTTCAAGCACATACTTTTAAGTGAATGAACTTGAATTATGGTGAAAACAAATCAGAACAATTTCCTGAACCCAACATTTTCTTATATTCCAACCTCAGTTATAAAGTTAATGTCTTCTCCTTAGGGAACTGGAGTTCAAATAATGGGTTAAAAGTTCAGAGAAGGAACAAAATTCAAGGGAAAAATGAAAGGCAATCCAAAGAAAAATGAAGAAGAGAAGGTGAAATATAAAAGTCAACGGTCCGTCTAATCAAGGCTATAGTTTTTCCATTGGTCATGTATGAATGTGAGAGTTGGGCTGAAGAATTGATGCTTTTGAACTGTGGTGTTGGAGAAGACTCTTGCGAGTCCCTTGGACTGCAAGGAGATCCAACCAGTCCATTCTGAAGGAGATCAGCCCTGGGTGTTCTTCGGAAGGAATGATGCTAAAGCTGAAACTCCAATACTTTGGCCACCTCATGTGAAGAGTTGATTCATTGGAAAAGACTCTGATGCTGGGAGGGATTGGGGGCAGGAGGAGAAGGGGGAGACAGAGGATGACATGGCTGGATGTCATCACTGATTCGATGGACATGAGTCTGAGTGAACTCCGGGAGTTGGTGATGGACAGGGAGGCCTGGAGTGCTGCGATTCATGGGGTTGCAAAGAGTCGAACATGACTGAGTGACTGAATTGAACTGAACTGAAAAGGAAAAAATGTTCTGAAATACATTATATACAGTTAGAACAAGACTAAAATTCTCCAAAAAGAAAGGAAAATGAGGTCATTTGCCATTATTCTTCATGGCAAGCACTACTGATGGAGGCTGTTTAGCTAAATATGAAAAACTATTATTTTTATTCAAATACCCTCTCATGTTAACATGAATAGTTACCTCCCCTTAAAAAATTTTTTAAATTAATTATATAAGTTCATTCAATTAAGGGGGTGCACTGGCCATTTATTTCTTTGATTTGAAAGAGGATGGGATGAAAATAAAACACTATAATTTCTAACTATTCCTTACACAGAAAAATACATGAGTTTAGAAGGATTGGGAGCTTGTGTACACCTGTGGTGGATTCATGTCGATGTATGGCAAAGCCAATAGAGTATTGTAAAGTCAAATTAAAAAATAAAAATAAAAATAAATAAAAGCTCTGAGAAATCTTCTAAAAAAAGAAAATGTAAATTAATAACCTACATTTTAAATTCTAAAATTAGCTCTCCGTATACTCCCACCTCCTTAACTAGGAATGGTTTCATTGATTGTTCTCTGGGCTGTTACTGGCTCCTCCTTTTTGTTTGTCCTGATGATGGATCTTGATTTTCTGATGGAGTGAAGCATGATGCCATGAGTACTGAGTTAAGCCTTGTGTCAGACTTAACTGTGTCCAAATCCAGTCAAAGGAAATTAGCAACATGTGAGGAAGAGTTCTAAACTGCTGCAAGTAATTTGGAAAAACAATTCATATTTCATATATTAGATCAGTTAACTTCTTTAAAAGTGTGGTTGTACATTTTTTCCAATTATCTTGCTATTGTTCAAATATTCTGGTGCTTTCTTAAGGAATATGTCCTATACATCTTCTTAAGATGAAATTAATTCCAGAAACTCTAGTCTAAGTGAATTGTGATAATAAGCATTATTATTATATTTTTTTTAAAGGAGACTGATACTCCACGAGGCTAAAATCTGTGAATTCTCTACCTTATAATGCTGAGCAAGTGGGGCCAAAACAGCTATATGACAGATGAAGAGAAAAAGAAAAAGTGATAAATGATATCTAAAGATATTTACAAATGAAGTTGTAGCATTTTTGTTAATCTGTACTTGTACAAATTATACTTAAAATATTTATATTGCAGGTTAACCCTGTCCTAACTTCGTAAAATTTGTATATCTTAAAAAAAAATTATTGCTATTTCATAGGCACACCCATTAATATTTAAGAGTCAACTTGATAGGGATTTTAAATTGTATCCAGAAGGTAAAATAAATATATTGTATATAACTTAATATATTGTATTTTATATTGTATCCAGAAGGTAAATATAACTTAAGTTCTCATTAATTAAAATAAAGAAACCTGATTAATGTTTTCCATCTTACATAGTATACCATTTGTTTAAAATTCAGGTTAATAATTTTTTTCCTCAGAACACAATGAATCTAATTTTAAAGTACCATTATTTGCCTAACTTCTGTGAACAACTTCTAATATTACTCCTGCCCACTATAGATCCAGGAAGACTGCAAAGATAAAATCCTGGGAGTATTCTTTGAATTTTTGATTTAAAAAAATATAATAGTTTGTATATTATCTCAGCCTCTCTTATCTACTTTTCTTATAAAGCAGCAGTTTCTGGGATTATATTTATGCATTTTAAGGAAAATTAGGTACTGAAAATTTTATTTGTTTACTCTGATAGATTGGTTTACTATCTTCAAATATTCTTAGTGGACCCTGACCTGAAGTAAATTAAACTTCAGCACATGGAATAATGTGTTTTGGGCAAAAAAAAGAGAAAAAAACCTGTAAATTTCAAGAGGGCACTGCTTATAATGAAGTACACTATGTGGTCTTAAAGCAATAAGTATAATTATGGCAGATTTTCATCAAGGTATGAAGAAAATAGTGAAATTTGTTACTAAACTTTTAAAGTTCAAATCTAGGAGGGTTTTAGTTCAAGGACACCAAGTCATTCAGAAACAACCCTGGACATCAGCACATACAAAATAACCCACACGTCACCCTGAAAACAGTCACAGATTTCTAATGTTTTATGATCAATATATGTTATGTTTTAAATGCATGCATGCTCAGTCCAACACTGAGATCCTATGGATTATAGCCTGCCACACTCTTCTGTCCATAGAGTTTTTCAGGAAAAGAGTACTGAAGTGGGTTGCCTTTTCCTTCTCCAGGGAATCTTCCTGACCCATGGATAGAACCCATGTCTCTTGTGTCTCCTATATTGCAGGCAGATCCTTTACCACTAGCAACCACCTGGGAAGCCTTATGTTTTAATTAATTATGTAGAATTTTCATAATATCACTTTTGGAAGTTTTATAAAATAAATTTGCAGACCACAGACACTAGGAAAAATTTTGCATAAACTCTTTTCATTGCTAGAAATTTATTATAAATGAAAAATGATATTTACCTACCTACACCCATGATTTTATTGGTTATTTTCCTGTTTATCTGCAAACTAATTATCACTATAACAGAGATGGCCTTCTATCCCTCAACTCTCCAAATAGCCAGAAATGTGGTCTTTGTAAGACAGAAAAATAAAACACATGGCAGACATTAGGGAGGTAGGTGAGATTCATTAAAAATGGTTATTTACAGGCATGAGCAACTATGCCCTAGAACTCATACCCTTGTGATTTGGAAAGTGACAGGATCTTGCATTCATTTAAATTGCAAAGAAGCCTCTATCTACCTTACTCTGCCTGATAGAAGAGTCCACTGCTTAGAAGAATCCACGTACATATGACCAATATTTATTTCTGATGTTCTGAGAGGTGGGGATTTACAAAACTTGTCCCAGATGAAAGCAATTTTCAAGACATTTAAACTCAGTGTTAAATTCTTTATATGTGATTGTCTTTAACAACCTGAGTGTTTCATCCTGTCAACAAGGTTAAGTAATTTTTTCTCTTTTTTAGCTGTTGAAGTTTTCAGTTTATTTAGTCAATAAAATGATATTTAGAAACAATAAAAGAATTACAATAATTTCATGTAACATCATTATTAGAAATTAATTTTATATTAAAGTAAACTAAGTAAGAAACATATTTATTTTCAGAATAATTGAAGTATCCCAGTAATTGTTACAACATTTTTTTCTAAGGATATATTTTTAACAAGTGAAAGTTTAGTATTCTGTGAAGAATAATAAGCTAGATATTGACCACATTAAAAATACAGTATGATTTGTTTCAAAGAACTATTTCTTCAGTTTACTTAATTACCTGAATATCTATAAATGTTTTTGGAGATGTGAGATTAACTAAATATATACAGACTAAAATAAAACTGTGTGCTGCTTAAAAATAAAGAAGGAAGAAGTTAACATGTCTTGTCTCTTATTTAGCAATTTCTCTTGAATACTTATCTACAAGTGATAACCATTATCATTCATCAGTTTTTCAGCAGGTACACCAGCTTCAGATTCTCAATTTTGACAGATAAATTTATAAAACTTAAAAAAAGAAAGAGGAGTGTATGGACTTTCAGTTAATAGATTAGAATTCTATGCAGCTAGTTCACATTAATTTGGAGAGAGATTCATTTGTGAAATATGTTGTCATGAGTTTTCAATGAAAAGTTTGAAGATGGAGAGTAAAGATTAAAATAGATCTCATATTTTACACTAAATGAAAGACATGTTTCCTATTTATAGGCTACTATTAATTTCCTTATTCCTGATATACCCAAGGAAACTACAGTCTAAAGGAATGTTTAAAAACTTCTATATCCAATACAAATGCAGTGCAATAAGCTGAACACTCAGTGAAAGGAAAGCTCACACCCACAAATATTGCTGAAACTCCAGTTAGTCAAGGAATCAAAGAAATCAAAGCATTTATACAGATTTTATTGCAAATAAATCACTTTATCATATACTCAAATGCAAGCATGATTTTTGATATAGATTGTTTTTGATCCTCTGTAGGTTTTTGTAGAGTATCTCCTGCCCTCTTTAGTTCAGTTTTTATAACTACATTTAAGAAAGAGATCTAATTCTACAGCATGATTCTGACTTCAGTTTTTTCTATTGCTTGGTGAAAATAGGTCATTATTTGCCATTTCTGGCAGGAACAGTTAACAGGAAACAGGACAGGAAATGATACAATGATTCCAGAATTGTATATTTCCCCTATGCCCTGCTGTTTGGGGAATGACCCCATAGTTAACCAGGAAATTGTGTGGTGGTACTGGACCTCACTCAAACTTTTTTGTTCCTTGATCCTCTTTACTTAAAGGAACAAATTAAAATTCTAGAACCAATAGATAAAGAAACCTTAACAAAGAAAATATTTGTCTGTTAGATTATATTAATATGTTTCTAGATTTTTGAGCAGGCAATTCAAAGCCAACATTAATATCCAGTTAACTAACAAAAATATAGCATATAAACCACCTAAATATTAAAACAACAAACTTCTAAATGCTTTAATATTTATGGAGCTTATTTTCTCATGAAAATGCAACTTTGATGCCATTTATTATTAAATACTTAGTTTTTTTTACACTTAGATCTTTTCATTTTAAAACTGCTTTATAAGATGTGTGCTTTTATATGCCACAAAATGATAAATTATATTAATATGTGTCCATTGTTATTTTTTCTCAAAGATAGACAATATCTCCTAGTAGAAATATACCCAATAAAAATTACATATCTAAAACTTACACAAAAACATGGGCACAGAGGTACCTATTAATAATATAAACGTCTCCATTTAAAATTGTATGCAAATGCAGTGTCAAATAAATTACATTTAGTTTTTGTTTAAAGTTACTTTATATCTTTAAAAATAGATATTTAATTCAAGACCTCACCTAAGATAATTAATTGCTGCGCAGACTCTATCACAGGAAGTCAGAGGTTCACAGTGTGATTTAAACCTTTTTTGTTACTCCAGTGTGGGTGGAATTAAACCCTTTAATATTTTAGAACACTTAACTATTTTATTTACAGTCTTTAATCGTTAACTTCAACCTGTGTTAAATTTATGTCACTGGAGGATTGAGAATAACAAAGCTGTACAAATTTAACAATTAGTCTTACTATGTAATTGCTCAGAATAAACATCTTGATTAGTCAAATCACTATTAAATTTTAATCAATGTGAGTGGGTGTTTCTATTTTTGATTGGGGATTTCACATGGATTTCCTAAGTAATTCCATTTGTATGTGAAGTTGAGATGTTCCTTCTCTTCATATTATGCCTAATGGATTGTATCTCAAGCTTACATAATGTACTGTTAGTGTGTAGTTAAGACATTTTTCTGTCATATGAGCTTTCTCTTTATAATGTTAATGACACAAATTTTTCTTTTCTAAATATTTATTTTCTGTTGATTTCTAAACAAATAAAGGTATATATAAAAATGTTACTATTTGTTTTAATGACATTTTCAGGAAATTTAATTTAATTTCATGCAAATATTATGTGTTATTTTAGGTTAAACAATGACTTTTAAAAGAAGAACAATGCTATTTGGAAGATGAGCATTTATTTTTAAAGAAAATAGGACATGATTTCACCCACACAAAATATAATGTCAGAAGTGAAGAGTTAGTGTCTAACAATTCCTAAAATTCAGAAAACAAGTGATTTTTTTGCCAGGAAGATTTACTCTATTAAATAGGTGAATGACTGTAGTTTTGTTTTTTATTTAGTTTGTATACCTTCCTATCAGAAACAACCAATTAATACAAAATAACATTTTTTTGTGTGTTTAATATGCTGCAGACTTCCTTTCTATGGATTTCTCAAATGAATGCTTGCAAAGTCTTCAGGTGATTTGAGATGAATAACATTTCCTATATATTGTCTTACGCCATCATTTAAGAGCATTATCCTTGCATCCAGTGTCCAGCACTACTTCATCTTTTTTAGCATTCTCTGCTAATTCAATATAGTCTACCAGGGAATAGGTACAATGGCTTTTGGAGTAACAGGTTCTATTAGAAAAGCAATCAATTCTGTGAAACAAGTTTGTTTGTTTGTTTTCCCCAGGAATGTATTTAGTTAAAAGACTGAAATAAAATAACACACCCACAAACGTTGCATTGATGAAAATAAATAAAATATTTTTCCAAACACAGGAATCATAGTTTCTAAATGCAATCTTTGTGTTTTCTTGTCTTTTATAACCCAACCAGTCCCAAGAATGGTATTCCTTGGAAACATATCAGAATGAAGCACTGTTGAAATGATATTCTATTCTTTTCATGCTCAATGTACAGTTTGTGTTATACAGGTTCCATTTATTATGTTTTCCTTAATTAAATAACTTTTCTGCTTTTTGAGAAGCTACAAGCTGAATGTAAGTCTTCAGACAAATATACTTTTATTGTAATTTACCATTTCTTAGAAACATCTGAAGGGGAACAAAAGAAATCTGATTTTAAAGTAATGATGACAAAATTATGAAATTATATTACTTACTAAAGTTATGGACAAGTTTACATATTCCTTTGCTTTTCTTTGGATCATTAAATGGTTAATCAAGCATGGGGGAAGGAAAAGAAATTAACTAAAGTAAGGCCCTTGTGATACAATGACACTTGCTCTATGCTCTTACAGAGAAAAAACATGATGATAAAACAGCACAAAGTGGAGTGTTATGAATTTTATTAATGACTAGGAGACAGTGTGCAAAACATCAAAGGTCTGTGGAAAAGATTAATGACCCCGTGTGAGACTGTTTAATTACCTCCAGCTAATTAGATTCTTGACCAAATTTTTAATATCTGCATTCCTTCTACAGCCTAATTGAGATTCCACATTATTTATCAATCTTTCAAAAAGCCCTTAGTGGACTGCTTTTTTAGTTTTTCCCTTTGCACTTTGACTCCATTTATGGTCAATTATTAAATAAATAGCAAAGTAACTATTCACCACAAATTGTATATGTGGAACACTTTATGCCTGTTTATTTTGACTAGGAGACTATCATTGGCATCTTTTATACATAATGAAGCACTCCAACTAATAAACTGACTAACTCCACTGTAAACAACGTGGATAATATTTTTGTTATCTGGGCTGTACTCAGGAACTCCTCATGTGGTTTCTGTAAATTAGCCTTTGCAATAGTCAGTAATCTTTATTTCAGTTTACCTTAGTTGGGGCCCAGAGACCCGTGGAATGTTATCACACAAACTAGAGAGAACAACTCAATTAATTCTTCCTTCCTTTTTTTCCCTTTTTTGGTAAATTCAGATTGTCTTTTAGTGTTCAGAAAGTCTTAATTGCAGAACAATTTGCATTAATAAATATCAAGCTGTTCCTTTTGAAATGATGGAATCCCAAATATATTTACAATATAGCATATTGCATTTTATATATAGCTACATCACATACCATCTCTGAAAGAGAAGCAGTTGATATAGTACCTCAATGGAAGGAAAGGGCACTATTATGAACAACCTACCAGTAACCCAGAAAATACTGATGACTTGGATTGTCTTTAACACACACTGAGTAAAGCAGGAAGTCCAAACTCAACAAAGGCCAGCTGAACTATCTTTGTATAGACAATAGCTTTTTCTGAATGATTCATAAATCTTAACTTTTAAATTCATTTTTTAATATAATAAATTTATTAACATGACAGAACATGTCTATCACCTGTCTACTTATAGAACCAATGGCAGGGGTGGTGGGTGGAATCTATTGGGATGCAAACACAGAAAATGTCAGCCCAAGACACAGAAATCTAACAATGTGATTCTACTGAGGGATTTCAAGTAAATTGCATATTGGACTATAAAACCTAGAAAACATACACTGGGCTTCACAAAGTTCAACAAATTCTGAACTACTAATAATAATCATCTTCTATGTTTTTTTTTTTTAGTATTATTCTTGTGTTTCTCATTTCATCCAATATTTGTGAGCCATCAATTCATCCAAAATTTATAAAGAGGACAAGGTGATTTTCACTATTTCATGGGAGTTGTAACTTTATATCACATTTAGGCATGGCCAGAAGAGTCATTCACCGGTTTTTGTTGTTGTTGTTCACATTTAGTGCTCACACAGTCCACTGTGCCCAGTGTTTCACTTATGCATACCACCGATCATCTTTAAAAAAAAATAGACAAGATGATTTCTAAAGTCATTTCCACTTTAAAGTTCTATGATTTCAAAAGATTATCTTATCACTTCAACTCAAATACTTTCTTCCAGTGTAGTACTGAGTTCACACCAAAGGCCAGTCTAGAATCCCTATAAATAGTTTCATCTTAGCCTGCCTTATACTCACGCCTGATTCATATTTAAAGTGAAGGTGAAAGTCACTCAGTTGTGTCTGACTCTTTGCAACCCCATGGACTATACAGTCCATGGAATTCTTTGGCCAGAATACTGGAGTGGGTAGCCTTTCCTTTCTCTAGGGGATCTTTGCAACCCATCTTTAAGTTAAATTAATATTAATAATAGTAAGAGGAGTACTAACTCCCTATGAAATCTCATGGAAATGAAAACAAAAGCAAAGCCTATTATGCACCCCCAGGGAGAGGGAACTCAGTAACAGTGATGAGATTTGGAGAAGTACAAGGAGGATAGAATACATGACAGAAATAGCATGGTGATTCAGACAGTAAAGAATCTGCTTGCAGTCAGGAGACCTGGGTTCAATTCTCGGGTACGGAAGATCCTCTAGAGAAAGGAATGGCTACTCACTCCAGTATTCTTGCCTGGAGAATTCCATTTATAGGGGAGCCTGGCAGGCTACAGTCCATGGGTTCTCAGTTAGACATGACTGAGCAACCAACAAGGACGATAAGATACATGACAAAAAAGTGTAAGGCAGGGCTATAAGATCTGAAATCAGCTCCAGACCCATAAATGAACAGAGAGAAGGTCAAAAATTTACTTCAGTTAAGTCTCTGAACTCCAAGACTTCCTCACCCCAAGTCATGAATACCAGGACTTCAGCATAAGGACTCTATACTCTGGCAAAAGGCAAACAAGGGCAAAAAAAAAGCTGTTAATGGCAATAATAGCTCTGGGACAAATCCTTCACCTTATCAGTCATTTGTACCCATAATAAAATGATATTTCCAGATTTTTTCCCCAGAGAAAGTTTCAATGAGAGAGAGGCAGCATAAGGAGATTGCCACCTAGATTCAAAACATGAGAAGGGAAGCAAGAGAGAAAGAAGCCAGTCTATGTTCGATGCAGGATGCAGGATGCTTGGGGCTGGTGCACGAGGATGATCTGGAGGGATGATGTGGGGTGGGAGGTGGGAGGCGGGGTTCATGTTTGGGAGCTCATGTACACCCGTGGCGGATTCATGTCAATGTATGCCAAAACCAATACTGTACTGTAAGGTAAAATAAAGTTAATAATAATAATAATAAATCAATGGGGGGAAAACGCGACTTAGCACACAATGTATATATGTGGAATCTAGAAAAATGGTACTGATTAACCCATTTGCAGGGCAGAAACAGAGCTGCAGACGTAGCGAAAAGACTTGTAGGCACAGTGGGGGAAAGAGAAGGTGGGACAAACTGAAAAAGTAGCATGGACATATACACACCACCGTGTGTAAAACCCCAGGGCCGGCGGAGCCTGGGGGGCTGCCGTCTATGGGGTCGCTTAGAGTCGGACACTACTGAAGCGACTCAGCAGCATGTGTACAACAGACAGCTAGTGGGAAGCTGCTGTGTAGCACAGGGCGCTCAGCTCGGTGCTCTCTGATGACCTAGAGGGGTGGAGTGAGGAGGGGAGGGAGGGAGGGAGGCCCAAGAGGAAGGGGATATATGTTTCCATATAGCTGAGTCATTCATTGTACAACAGAAGTTCACACACACACACACACACACACACACACACACACACACAAAGAAGCACCAATGTAAACCTTGATTTTTTTTCTTTATATTAATAAGTTTGACTAAGACAGATCCCAGGACTCCGTCACAGGAGCCTCTGGACTCAGTCACAGGTCAGGAAAGGAATATAAATGTGCTATGCCTTAGGCAACTTCCTAAATTTTCATATACTAATCAGATGATCTAGTCAGGATATTCCAAAAGGTTTTAGACCAATAGAGAAACCTCAGTAGAGCACCACCTTATTAGTTAATAGAATTCATTCACCCTCTTAGTCCACACATTTACCCATTTACTCATTGACTTAAATAAACATATTGTATCAACTATGTACGTGATGCCATGTAATGAGTAACCAAACATGGCTTCTCTCTTCCAGGAGTCTGCAATCTAGTACTATCTTATGTAGTGTCTATAAATGTGAACAAATCTGGAGGCAGTCAATGCAAAAATGCATCCCAGAAATTTCAGAAAATCTTATTCATATTTTTGCTAGAGTTCACATTGAAGACTGAGGCTGAGATTCCTATACTTTTAAAATCAAGGCAAAAGGCAGCTGGCTAGCAACAAAATTCAGATAACTTGGACATGACAGTGAGAATAAAGGTCCCTTTTCCTTAATCCTGCATCCATCTGGAAAAAGCCTGTGGAGGACTTCATAACTAAACCAGAGATCATCTAAACTAACTTTCAGATCATTATGGGAACCCATCCTTCAAAGGCTTTCCTTCAAAGCCTTACCTCCCAAGAGTCAGGCCACTTCAAGTTACATTTTAACACATATTAGTTGTAATGCTACCATTTATGCTTATTTACTCTGTGGCAATTATTTAAGCAAACACTCTAAATTTCTCCATATAATTGTTATAATGGTAAATTCTTATAATTATGTTCTCAAAAGCTGTAGGACTAATCTGGGAATAATTTTTCACTATTAGTTTTCTAGCTGCCACACTTTTGCCCCATATTAAGTCATTCAATAATGTTTTGGAAATAACAGTAAATTTTGGTGAGGATTAGAATGAAGCTCTCAGCAAGAAGGCATTTCTTTTCTACCACTGAGTGCAAATTAAAAAGGGAAACAACAGTAAGACCATGTAAGTATGAAATTTCAGGAAACAAGTACTCATATACACTTCAGTATAAAGTTTGTATCAAGTAATTACTTAATATAAAACAAGAGTCTGAAAATTTCTATGTCCTTTGGTCCAATGTTTCCCATTGATACAATTCAATAAGAAGGAAAAAGGGATGAGGATGATGAAAAGTATTCAAACTGATATTAAAATTATGAAGATACTTATTCCTAAACAGTGCAATGGCCTATTACGAAGTTTAAAAGAATGAAAAGTTTAAATAAAGATGAGAAATTGTTCTAGCTATAATTTTTTTTAAACTTTTTATTTTGTATTAGGGTATAGCTGATTAACAATGTTGTGACAGTTTCAGGTGAACAGCAAAGGC
>SJYV01051045.1:176491-208327 GCA_006410875.1 Neotragus pygmaeus
TTTCCCCCAAACTCCCCTCCCACCCAGGCTGTCACATAAAAATGAGCAAAGTTCCATGTGCTATACAGTGGGTCCTTGGTGATCCATTTAAAATATAGCATTGTGTACATGTTCATCCCAAATTAGTTATAAGGAAAAAAAAGATGCATATAAGTTTATAAGTAGCTATGATTCAATATGTTAAAAATATACATAGAATATACTTATCTAGAAGTTTATATTTTTTATTTATAAGGGAAAAAAAAAGTTTTGAAAGGACATAGATCCACTCCTTTACTTAAAAAAAACTTGTATCTTGTTACGTGCTTTTAATTCATGGGAAAAAGCTGTGATCAACATTTATTAGCTCTGAAATTGGAGAAGGCAATGGCAACCCACTCCAATACTCTTGTCTGGAAAATCCCATGGACAGAGGAGCCGGGTAGGCTGCAGTCCATGGGGTCGCTACGAGTCAGACACGACTGAACAACTTCACTTTCACTTTTCACTTTCATGCATTGGAGAAGGAAATGGCAACCCACTCCAGTGTTCTTGCCTGGGGTGGGCTGCCATCTATGGGGTTGCACAAAGTCAGATACGACTGAAGCGACTTACCAGCAGCAGCGGCAGCTCNCACTTTCACTTTTCACTTTCATGCATTGGAGAAGGAAATGGCAACCCACTCCAGTGTTCTTGCCTGGGGTGGGCTGCCATCTATGGGGTTGCACAAAGTCAGATACGACTGAAGCGACTTACCAGCAGCAGCGGCAGCTCTGAAATTAAAACGTTTAGCAATATTTATTTTTCCAGGATAAGTTTTTGTAATGTTTGAATATTTACAATGAATATCTATTTTGTATACATAAAATACATATTTATGAGTATAAAAATTAAAATACATAGACATAAGCTGGGAAAGATAAATGATAAGATGTTATGGGTTTCTTTATATTTTTGTATTTGCAAATTACCTAACATAACTGTATATTATTTTATAATTAAAAAAACAAAATCAATTTTAACTAGGATGAAATTATCCAAATAAACATGTCAAATAGAATTATAAATCAAAATGCAAGTTCAGGGAATAATAAACAGGAAAAAACCTTCAGATAAAGCACATATCCACTATTACTTGAAATATAATGCTGACATGAAATAAGCATTTTTCTGATACTGTTATGTATTACTTTTAAAAATGTCTTATCATTAAGTTTTGTGCTACTAAAAAGTCAGTCAATCAAATGTGGAAAGATGAGTTTATACATTCATGAAGCAGTCAAACAATTTTAGATCTTTTTTTTTTCATATTTACTAGAATTGACATCACGTTGAATGTAAATTACTCATAAAACAGAAAGCATTCTATTAATTTAAACTGCTCTTGCTCATGCCTGTTCAACTTACCAACTGTTCCTATATTTTTCCTAAGATATATGTAAAAGAATAAAAAGAACTCTTGCAATAGTAGATATTAAGTGACTAATGTTGTTAACATTACTATGTAAAGGATTCAAAGGAAGGTGTGCGTGTGTGTGTGAGAGTGTGTAACATGCCAGGTTCTGGTTGTTAGATTAACTGGTTGTTAGATTACAAGGAATGAATCTTCAGTTCTGTAATAGAAAGAACACAAAACCTTAATCAATAAACTTGATAAAATGCATGTCAGTTATTTTAGACAATTTGCTCTCCATTTCGGATAATTGTTGCTACCTATAGCCTAAACCATTAACCTCTCAACCTCAGTAAATGGAGATTTCCTAGCAAAAAACCACACTGCCAAAAGGAAACCACATTTCTAACGGGAGAAAGAGCGTAGTTTGTTAATCAGAAGTCTGTACCACAGTGAATTTGGTAGTTAAAATTGAGTTGGCATTTTGTATTTTCTTTCAAAAATAGCTTCTTGTAACTCCTCAATAGACTCTCCTTATCCCCAGCCATGAAAAACAGCAGTGTTTCCAACTTTTCACCTTTCAACCAGTGTGTCCCTGTAGTATTCACAGTACTAATGAAAGAGATTCTTGACAATGTCACTATGGACCACCCCAGAAGTGGAGTTCTGCCAATGTAAACCATTATTACAGTACTGACCGCTCATCTCTTGCTGTGCGGTCATTCAGAAACTTCCCCTGCTTCCCTATTGCTCACACAGTCTCTAAAGAGTGACATCCTCCCTTGAACCATAGACACTGAGGCCAGCTCCCTGCTACTGATTCCCATCCAGATCGCTATGGACAACATCCACACTTTGATGCTACTGAATGGACTTTCATTCTCTTGGGAGAGGAAATCAAAGAGCACTCAAAGAAAAAACAACTTGGCGATGACAAAAAGATGTCTGCAAACTGATGCAGCTTTTGCTTTGGAATTTTCCTCACATCCCAAGCTTCTAACATGCAATGAAGCTCCTTGAGCATAATTATTTAATAATAAAAACACCAAATAATGTAAAAGCTATATTTTTGCCAGAATCACATTTAACTTCTGGGGATGAAAATGACTTGGATACAAATTTAGCCTACAGTTACTGACATGAGAGTGTTTAAATGATACAAATTATGAGACATGGGGACTATTAGACTCTATTAAGTAATGGTGACTTGTCACATACAATTTGTGCAGAGTGCACAGAAAGTTTAGGTTGCTATAGGTTTGGAAATTACTATGCAAGGATAAGGGATAATCATTCGGTGTTGCTAAGGGACAATACTCCCAATCACGTTTTCCCTAAAATAACTACCAAGTATCAGATACTTTCATATACATGACCAGATATGCCAGCTTTCCCTTATAGAGTCAAAGAAAAATAAACCCTCAGTCTTTAATAAAAGTGCCTTCCCCCTTTGCCAGATTGGAGAACTTAGTCTCCCATGTCCCTGTCTTTTGTCTTTTGATTTCTTGCCTTTAATAAATGATAGTACAATGCCAAGAACGAAGGGTTAATTGTCTCCTTTACTCATTTGCCAACAAATCAACTTGGTTTAGGCTCAGCAGCAACTTACGTTTCATTTGCAGTGGATAATCACTATGGCATTGTTTGGAAAGAGTCCCTTAAGGATATATCATCAGAAAAAGAAAAATACTTTGTCCTTGTTCTCATGGAAATCAATCATGATCTAGACAAAGATAAAGGAAAAACTTAAGGAAAATAAGATGGGGTAGATGTTGATATAAATTATGAATAATTATTTCTGTCTAAATTTGGAGAAGAATTTACAGGGGAGCTGAAACCAAAAGTAGGGTTTTAATGGACAATTATGAGATTTCCAATGGAGGATTTGGAAGGTGAGTTTCAGTGTGGAAGGATGGCCAACAGCATGTATTAACATACAAAGCCATGGAGGGAAAGTCAGGCCAGCTTTAGTTGGAATTGATTCAGTGATGTTTTGGTAAATGGTTAACAACCAGTTCTTTGGAAACAAGCAAAAAATGTGATTTCAGTGAGTACAAAGTTGGAAAAAGACACACACTCTTTGCTGTCATGAGCCAAGAATGAGCCAGCTCTAGCACATTACTAAAGCTGGGTGATATGGGAGCTCCCCAGTCATCTAACAGGCTTCCCTGGTGGCTCAGTGGTAAAGAACCTGCCTGCCAATGCAGAAATACAGGTTTGATTCTTGGGTCAGGAAGATCCCCTGTAGAATGAAATGGCAACCCACTCAAGTATTCTTGTCTGGGAAATCCCATGGACAGAGGAGCCTCGCCGGCTATAGTCCATGAGGTCACAAAGAGTTGAACATGACTTAGTGACTAAACAACATAAGCAACAATTTTTTTATGCAGAAAGTATAAACATAACTGAGCATTGATGTAAATAGTTAAATTTCACCAAGTAAAAAATTCTAAATTTTTGGATTTTGTATGTTTTGTTTTACTTTTTGTCCTTTTCGTAGGAAGGAGTCTCCTTTAAGCATCAATATCAGTTTTGTCACTTTTCCTTTTACAACTTTGCTTCTCTTTAACAATATTTGTACTCTTCTCTGAAGGCAATGGCACCCCACTCCAGTACTCTTGCCTGGAAAATCCCACGGACGGAGGAGTCTGGTAGGCTGCGGTCCATGAGGTCGCTAAGAGTTGGACATGACTGAGCGACTTCACTTTCACTTTTCACTTTCATGCACTGGAGAAGGAAATGGCAACCCACTCCAGTGTTCTTGCCTGGAATCCCAGGGACGGGGGAGCCTGGTGGGCTGCCGTCTATGGGGTCGCACAGAGTCAGACATGACTGAAGTGACTTAGCAGCAGCAGCTGGACTAAGAAAAGACAGTCAAACTTGTTAAGATATTATGATAAATAAGTGTCACTAGGACCTCATTGAGGTCAAAAGATTTACAATGCATGACTAAAAGGCAGTGGTTTCTGATAGCTTTGCAAGGTCAAGCCTTATTTCTAGATTCAGGACTATGATTTGAATGGTTAAGATATCCTGAATATTAATCCCCTGATGGGTAGAGTTATAATATATGGATAGCAATATCATAAACAAGTAGGCTAGTTTTCTGGTTTAAGCTGCAAAATATCAGTGAGTTCGTTCATGTTAGAAAGAAGCAAAGTGAATAATAAAAATGCTTGCTATTATTTTATTCATTGAAAAAAATGCTAGTGAATAATGCTGACTTATTTAAGTAAATTGCTCATCTTATTTATGGAGGAACTCCAGGCTAAGTCTTTATAGTGTCTAGCAGGTCCTATAAATGGTTGCAACAGGACCATGCAAAGTATAGCAGAAGTAAAACAGAGTGTCAAGGCCTGGACAGACTAGAGAAGTAGCAGCTACCACTCATGCATTGTGTCATGGAATACAGGCCCCTTTAAGAAAAACTGAAATTTCATGTAAAATTTCCTGATTCTTAAACGTTGGCAAGTAATTCGTATTTTAAACACACTGTGTGGGCCAAACAAAACATGTCAGCAGGCAGGATTTTGCCTGTTAGCCACCAACTCGAGACCTTTGCTTTCATTCATTCTAAACAGTGCAATGTGGTTTGTATTATGTGGTATTGGCAGGCAGGTAGTATGTGGGGCTAACGTGCCTGGGTTTATTTTACTTATTAATTACTTTATATCCTGCCTTGTTCCCAGATGTATTTGAGATAGTTATTAAAAAAAATCATGCAATAATATGATAAAGTAATTGAGGTGAAGGGAAAAGGACTAAAATCATAAGAAGAATTCTAGGGAGAGGTAATATAAAGAAGCAAAGGATATGAAGTTATTTTGTCCTTAATTTTTAAATTAAGAAAAATCAATAAAAGAAATTATATAAGATGAGATAACAACGGTTCATTAAGCTTCATAGCAGCCATAGTAAAAAGTGAAAAAATTTTTTATAAAATTTATTTCCATCATGTGTGAGATAAACTATGCTAGATAATCAAGAGAAATGGAGCTTTACAAAGAAGTGAGGTCAGAGAAAAAAAAATACTCCAAGGGTCTTCATATTTTCCAGCAACAGAAGAACCTTTCCTCTCACACAAATGGTCTGGCCACCTCCTCTCTAGTAACTCTTAGCAGTGAAGTGACAAACTACACTAGAAACACAATATTCACACGTGATTTTTAGGGGCCCTTGTCAAAACATACTATTTCCTTCTTCTTGTTCATCGATAAGCCCCCCAAAAGGGAAACATCTCCTACCCCTATTGACAGATTCACCCATCCCAAATATCAGTAAACTTTTGGTCGAAACTTTAGTTAAAATCAGGACAATTTAAAAATTAAATTTCATTTGATATTTATTTATATCCATATAAATTTTTATATCAATATAAATCCATATTTATTATTATATTTAATATATTCACTTGATATATTAAACACTGTCAAATATGGTGCTAGATACTTGGTAGCTTACAAAATTGAATAAAAACTTTTTAAAAATTAGCCTGTTTTTAATAGGTTTCCTATCTGGCAAAGAAAACAAATAGATTTTCAAATAATTATAAGATGCTAAGCTAAGTAGTATTAAAAATATATACAAAACACACAGGTAAGAGAAAGAAGAACATGATTCTTTCTTAGAGCATGAGAAAAGGTTCCCATGAATATATATAGAAAATCCCTTAATAGCATTTTGAATGATGATTAGAAGATTGCAGGTATCCCTGGAAAGGGCAAGTAGCCTTCTGAAGATATGCAAAAATATTTTATTTTTAGTCCAGAGAGTCTTTTCCACCAGTCTCTTTCTAAGGTGTTCACATCATTGGTAGTATCTCATTTTCAATGATATTTACATCAGTGCATTTAGCAAAGCATTCTGATCCCTTCTTTTTTCACTTCCTATGTGTGTCCCTATGACTCACAACTGCTGCCCCACATTTAAGTATTTTATTAATTCCAACCAGCTTCCATCCCTCTAGTATACATATAGTTCCAACAAAACTGGAATTTTCTATTCTCATTCCTATATCCTATCCCCTATGGCTTCAAGTTCCTGGCACATGTGGCAGCCATACTCTCTGATATCCTTCAGTATCTTGGAAACTTAGACCTGTTGTAACCGTCAATTAACAATTACCTTTCTGGTTGGGTTTCCTGGCTGTTTTGATCAGATCCACTGACTGTCTAGATACACTGACTCTCTTGTTCTCATTACATTTTTTCATTGTTGGGCATTTTTCCCTTACCGATTATACTATTCCTTCTTTATGGTGAAATAAACTCTCTTTCACTTCATTTAAAGGACCCTAACTTCATGAGAGGGCTTCCTTGGTGGCTCAGTGGTAAAGAATCTGCCTACAACGCAGGAGACACCAGTTTGATCTCTGGGTTGGAAAGATTCCCTGGAGAAGGAAATAGTAACCCACTCCAGTATTCTTGGGAGAAGGCAATGGCACCCCACTCCAGTACTCTTGCCTGGAAAATCCCATGGACAGAGGAGCCTGGTAGGCTGCAGTCCATGGGGTTGCTCAGAGTCGGACACAAGTGAGCGATATCACTTTGACTTTTCACTTTCATGCATTGGAGAAGGAAATGGCAAACCACTCCAGTATTCTTGCCTGGAGAATGCCAAGGACCGGGGAGCCTGGTGGGCTGCCATTTCTGGGGCCACACAGAGTTGGACACAACTGAAGTGACTTAGCAGCAGCAGCAGCAGCCAGTATTCTTGCCTGGGAAATCCCATAGACAGGGGAACCTGGTGGGCTGCAGTCTATAGGGTCTCAAAAGAATCAAACACAATTGAGTGACTACACAACAACTTCATAAGAATCCCATTACTTCTTTTCAAATCCTTTCACTTGCCCAATGTGATAGACCTTATTCATCCTTGAGAAACATGGCATTAGTTTGTCAGAGAACCTTATAATTTAAATAAACAACTCTGATTTTCCAAAATAGAATAGATTCCAGACACTCTGCTGTTTTAATACACCTAGTCTTTCTACTCTTACTCTATAGTATATATGCTACTTATGGAAGAAAATGGTCTTAGGAAGAAAAGATTTTCTTAGTGCTCAATTGCATTTAGTGCTCAAATGTATTCATTTCTTTAAAATGCCCAATTACATTTTAGCTCTATATCCTAAGACAGGGAAATTAGATTTAGCAAAAAAGTACTAGAAATACATCTGTGATTATCTACATATATTAGCTTCTCTTTACATACATACTCAAATCAATAGAGGAAAAAAAAATCAGAAGAGAACAGCAGACAAATATTAGTACACCAGATAAATAAGTAAATTCAAAGTTTAGGCAGGCCCTAATGTTCAAAAGAATAAAAAGCAATTCTAAAAGTACAAGTTTAATTCTATGATCTCCATTTTTGAGAAACCAAGGTGGTTAATACTTTAAAATTTGGTTATGTACTTTGTTCTCAATAAGAGGTACATAGGTAGGTGTTTTTGAAAGAGACAGAAGAGACAAAGAGACAGAACCTTCTAAAAACTGATATATATTAATTTTTGTCAGGGTCAGAGGTCTAAACTTAATGGGAGTATCTTCCTTCAAACTCAAAACTTATACAGAAGCACTATGCTTTACTGAATGATAGTATGTATTTAAGTTATTAATTTTCGCATCTCCTGATTCAAATTTGTGTTCCCTCCCCCTTTATACATTGTCTCTAGCTGTCCATTAGTGCACTAAAGAACTTTGTCCTGGAATAAAGTTTCCAAATAGAAAATTTCCTAAGAGGAGGAGGAAGGTTGTCAGAAATATTGGGGTTGGGGAGAGAATGGGTAATTTCTCCTACCTCAAAGGGAGAGATCAAGAGAGGAAGAATCAGCAAGTTAGGAATTGCAAAAAAATGTAAAACTCTTAAATTATAGAGGAACAAGATTTCTCATCAAGTGTTGAATAATAAAACAGTGGAGATGTGAAAGAATTCAAACAAAACTGCTACTGCTGCTAAGTCACTTCAGTTGTGTCCGACTCTGTGCGACCCCATAGATGGCAGCCACCAGGCTCCCCCATCCCTGGGATTCTCTAGGCAAGAACACTGGAGTGGGTTGCCATTTCCTTCTCCAATGCATGAAAGTGAAAAGTCAAAGTGAAGTCGTTCAGTCGTGTCCTACTCTTCGCGACCTCATGGACTGCAGCCTACCAGGCTCCTCTGTCCATGGGATTTTCCAGGCAAGAGTACTGGAGTGGGGTGCCATTGCCTTCTCCTCAAACAAAACTAGGTATCCAGTATTTTTTGATAGCTCTTTCACTTTTACTAAGAAATCATTTTCATGCCCTTTACAAAATCATTTTTTGTCAATGTCAATGTCAGACATTTCTCTATAGAGCAAGAACCCAAGAGGATCACAATCTTTGAGAGACCTACTCTTCATGGCTATAATAGATCGGCCTCAGTTCCTTGATTTTCACCCTCTTGCTGAATAAGTAGAAATACCAGTGCTATTGCTCCAGTAACTTNTGCCCAATGTGATAGACCTTATTCATCCTTGAGAAACATGGCATTAGTTTGTCAGAGAACCTTATAATTTAAATAAACAACTCTGATTTTCCAAAATAGAATAGATTCCAGACACTCTGCTGTTTTAATACACCTAGTCTTTCTACTCTTACTCTATAGTATATATGCTACTTATGGAAGAAAATGGTCTTAGGAAGAAAAGATTTTCTTAGTGCTCAATTGCATTTAGTGCTCAAATGTATTCATTTCTTTAAAATGCCCAATTACATTTTAGCTCTATATCCTAAGACAGGGAAATTAGATTTAGCAAAAAAGTACTAGAAATACATCTGTGATTATCTACATATATTAGCTTCTCTTTACATACATACTCAAATCAATAGAGGAAAAAAAAATCAGAAGAGAACAGCAGACAAATATTAGTACACCAGATAAATAAGTAAATTCAAAGTTTAGGCAGGCCCTAATGTTCAAAAGAATAAAAAGCAATTCTAAAAGTACAAGTTTAATTCTATGATCTCCATTTTTGAGAAACCAAGGTGGTTAATACTTTAAAATTTGGTTATGTACTTTGTTCTCAATAAGAGGTACATAGGTAGGTGTTTTTGAAAGAGACAGAAGAGACAAAGAGACAGAACCTTCTAAAAACTGATATATATTAATTTTTGTCAGGGTCAGAGGTCTAAACTTAATGGGAGTATCTTCCTTCAAACTCAAAACTTATACAGAAGCACTATGCTTTACTGAATGATAGTATGTATTTAAGTTATTAATTTTCGCATCTCCTGATTCAAATTTGTGTTCCCTCCCCCTTTATACATTGTCTCTAGCTGTCCATTAGTGCACTAAAGAACTTTGTCCTGGAATAAAGTTTCCAAATAGAAAATTTCCTAAGAGGAGGAGGAAGGTTGTCAGAAATATTGGGGTTGGGGAGAGAATGGGTAATTTCTCCTACCTCAAAGGGAGAGATCAAGAGAGGAAGAATCAGCAAGTTAGGAATTGCAAAAAAATGTAAAACTCTTAAATTATAGAGGAACAAGATTTCTCATCAAGTGTTGAATAATAAAACAGTGGAGATGTGAAAGAATTCAAACAAAACTGCTACTGCTGCTAAGTCACTTCAGTTGTGTCCGACTCTGTGCGACCCCATAGATGGCAGCCACCAGGCTCCCCCATCCCTGGGATTCTCTAGGCAAGAACACTGGAGTGGGTTGCCATTTCCTTCTCCAATGCATGAAAGTGAAAAGTCAAAGTGAAGTCGTTCAGTCGTGTCCTACTCTTCGCGACCTCATGGACTGCAGCCTACCAGGCTCCTCTGTCCATGGGATTTTCCAGGCAAGAGTACTGGAGTGGGGTGCCATTGCCTTCTCCTCAAACAAAACTAGGTATCCAGTATTTTTTGATAGCTCTTTCACTTTTACTAAGAAATCATTTTCATGCCCTTTACAAAATCATTTTTTGTCAATGTCAATGTCAGACATTTCTCTATAGAGCAAGAACCCAAGAGGATCACAATCTTTGAGAGACCTACTCTTCATGGCTATAATAGATCGGCCTCAGTTCCTTGATTTTCACCCTCTTGCTGAATAAGTAGAAATACCAGTGCTATTGCTCCAGTAACTTCAAAAGGGGGAAGAGGAACAGGGGGCAAAAAAAAAAAAAAAAGATGCTGAGTCAGAGTTAGGAGAGGCATGTAGGAAGGTTTTATTGACCTGAGATTTTGTATTTTTTTAAAAAATTAGTTAAAAATAAACCCATTAATTTATGTCTCTAAGAACATCTTGGGTCTTTACTTAATAACAGAGTTAGCAAAACTTCAGTGAGAGAAACAAAAAGAAATAAACTTGGTTTTCCTTTTACCATACAATTATTGTCTTGTTAAAGGTAAATTTAATCCCTATTTGAGACACGCAATTTAAATTGTGACCAAAAATATTATAAGCATGTTGACTACTTCTAATTAAGTCAGGTGACCTTATTTTAATGAAGGGAGAATTTGGAGGCAATACCAGTTGTAGTAACAAGCTGATGACTTGATTTTCATAGTCAACATATCATTAGCATTTGGATCCTAGAAAGAGAGTAATTATTTTTTTTAATAAACTTTTAAAATTAAAGATGATGTATACATAACATGGTCAACCCCCAAGTTACTTTCTTTCTTTAAGTGCTATTTGAAATAGACATAGACTAAACAAATTAAAATGTGCAAAAACACACCTGGCCCTTATCTGACCAACAGCTAAACCTTGGTATAAGAACTGCATAAACTTATCAGCTGCTTCTTTTGCACAGTTAGCATTGTCTTCTGGGTTTATTTTTTAAGACTTAGGTCTGCATGGTAACCACTTAAACATTTAAGGCTTTGTTCAGCTTTATGGAATAAAATATAAATTGTTTACTAAATCAGGGTATGGAGAGAAGAGCTAAATTCTCTTACTTTTAATATTTCTCTTTGATATCTGCCCTTCTGGACAGAAAATTCAAGCAACAGTTCCCAGCAAACATATGGGAAAACCCATTGGAAATATTGTAAGGTAAATTAATAATGGCAGATGCCAGCATGTCTAGAGGTTGTTTATGCTGAAGAGTCCTGCATTCTTTATGTTTTGAAATTATTCTGTTGTAACCATTTTCAGATTCGTTTAGTTTGGCAATGTATTCTCCTCTCTAAAGGTGTCTGCATTTATTTGACTACAGAAAATATTTACTTTAGTAAAGGGCAGCTTAACCTTTGTTTAAATTCGAGGTGAGTTAAAGGTCACTGTAATTATTTGCTGTATTATTTGTGTCAGATTTGAATTACTATGAATACAGCCCATGCATTGCCCTTTATTATGAAATAAGCTAAAAGAAACTCAACTTCTGCATCCAGCCAGCATATTTTATGGAACCAATCAGTGTTGCAGAACATTTTCAAGGTTCTCTCTTGGACTGTGATTGACTGAAAGTGCTTGAGGTTAAGGTCCTTTCCCAGAGGGAGGGAAGGAGACGATTTAACATGGCAGCTCAATCCCCTCCCCCACTCCCAGCTATGTTTTTGATGGCTAGCAGCCAGAACATGGACAGAGTAGGGTTCAAGGCTATTAGTGAAAAACTGCAAGCAGTCACATTGGAAAAAATATATAGACAGGGCACTAGAAGGGTTGAACTGCTGAGCAGAGAATGATTTCAGAACAGATACACAGGAACTTTTAGTTTTCACTAAGTGAAAATTCAAAGTTAAAGCATGAATATTCAGATAAGAAAAGTCAATAGGAAATAAGCAGAAAATGACAGAAAAGTTTTGAACTCCAATAGGTTGAGGCATAAAAGTGTGAGCCTTCATTTTTTGTCTTTACCATTCAATTATGAGATAAAGTAATGTAACATAACATGGTGACCCCACCTTTAAACACACACCCACATCAACCAAAGATATTTTTGCATAATTCTGTTGACAAATATCAAAGTTCAAATAGCAACTGAACTACAGTCATAGGTGGAGTTTGTTTACTTGGCAAGATGCACAATAGGATGGAGATAGGTAGCACATTCAAAATGTGAAAAGAATGGGGCTTATACTTTCAGATTAATCACAAATTGCAAGTGCAAAATATCTTTAATTTCTTCATATAAAGATAATACTACTCTTTTTTTGTATGTTCTAAGAAGACTAACACCTGTATAGGAATACTTCCTATGTATACACAGGAAGTGCCTATAACATGCAAACATTCAATAAATAATAGGTTGGTACAAGCATAATTGTTGTTTCAGACCATGAGTTTTAATTAATTTTAACTAGGCTCAGTCACATCTTTATTAATCCAAATAGGAATAGGAACCATTACAATAAACACATTTTTGCCAACAAGAAATAAGTTGGTTATTCCAGTAGCATGAAAATCCATACTTCAGGATTCTATGAACTCTTGGAAAGCATTTCCCCTGCAAAAAGTTGTTTAGATTTTGGAAGACGTGGTAGTCAGTAGGCAAGATGTCAGGTGACTATGGCAGATGAGACAAACATTGTAGCCCAATTCATTCAAATTTAGAAGCATTGGTTGTGCAATGTGTGATGGGGCATTGTTGTGAAGAACTGGACCCTTTCTGTTGACCAATGCCTGCTGCAGACATTGCAGGTTTGGGTACATCTCATTGATTTGCTGAGCACACTTCTCAGATGTGATGGTTTTGCTTCACTGAGACTCAGAAAGCTGTAGTGATCAGACCAGCAATGGACCACCACAGTGACCATGAACTTTGGTGCAAGTTTAACTGGAGAACTGCTTTGTCGCTTCTTCTCAGCCCAACCCCTGATCCGGCTATTGCCGGTTGTCATATACAATCCACTTTCCATCAAACACCGCAATCTGATCAATAAATGGTTCATTGTTGTTGTGCAGAATAAAAAAATAATAATACTTCAAGAAGATGATTTTTGGACTTTTCAGTCAGCTCTCGAGGTTCCTAGTTTCGAGCTTTTTCAGCTTTCCAATTTTCTTCAAATGCAGAATGACCATAGTATGGTTGTCATTGGACATGTAGTTGTAAGAGGATTGGCTTCAACGATTGCTCTCCATTGGTCACTGTCAACTTCTGACAGAAGCGCAGGCCACTGTGCTCCTCATCTTCAAGGCTCTTGTCTCCTCTGCCAAACCTCTTGAACCACCACTGCACCGTAAGTTCATTAATGGTTCCTGGACCCACTGTATTGTTGATGTTGCAAGCTATCCCACTACTTTACAACACATTTTGAAATTGAGTAAAAAAATCATTCAAGTTTGTTTTTGTCTAACACAATATCCCTAGTCTAAAATATATAAAACAAACAGAAAGTAATGTCATTAGTAAAAAGAAACGTAAAGTGAGAAATGTGCATTAAAATGATGTGTAACATAACTACATTTATTTAAGAATGTATTCCAATGTCAAAGAGCATGCAAAAACTGCACTTAATTTGCAACAACTTATAATTAGCTATTATTTATGTTCACTATCATTATTGTTACTTAAATACTTAGAGCAGAAAACATACCTAGAGCAAACACAAACCTTTGACACAAGCTAAAGTGAAGTGGTGAAACTGCAGCCACCTTCATACCTCTCTAGTGAAGGATTTCAGTGTTGATAAGACATGGTGAAAAGTGTCTTTCAGGATAACTTACATAATTATAGCAGCATGGTAACAAAACATGGAGACAATAGGGTCAGAGCAGGAAGAAAAGATACCAAATATTCAAAAGCATCTGTAAATGTTGGTGACGACAGTGATTACTATGCAATAGCTAGCCAGGATTTTATTTCACTTCCAGGATAGGTACTCTGTATTCAGTTACAGTCAGAAATTATGTCTTTTAGAATCTTCATCTACTGGTTCTTAGCACAATAAATAAAGTCTGTAAAACTAAATTAACTGTCATTTGTAGTGCATGTGGCTTTCAAAGAGACTATTTAAAGGGTTTTTTTTTTTTTAACATACCATAATAGCTATCCCTTCTAAGTGTATAATTCAGTAATTTTTAGTAAATTTACAGAGCTGTGCAACCCTTCCTTCAATCCAAACATTTTGATGGTTTTATTGAGAAGCAATCCTCATATCATATAAATTCATTCACTTAAATTTTACTGTTTAATGTTTTCTTAACAGATTCATAGAAAATGTTTTGCTAGTATGAGGACAATATAATTTTAGAACACTTTCATCATCTAAAAAAGAAACTGTACCCAAATTAGTTACTCCCCATTTCCCATTCTCATCTACTACTAAGATGCTTTCTGTCTCTATAGATTTGAAATTATGGACATTTCATTGTATATAGATAGAATCACATACTATGTAGTCTTTGTGACTGACTTCTTTCATTTAGTATATTTTCAAAGTTTTTCCATATTTACAGTACTCCACTTCTTTTTATTGGCTAGTATTATTCAATTGGATTAATATATTACTTTTTGTTTAGCTCTTCATCAGTTAAAGAATATTTAGGTTATTTTCACTTTTGGCTATTAAGAATATTGCTGCTAGCTTGGTCTTCTGTGGTGACCTAGATGGGTGGGATTTGGGCAGGAAGTTCTACAAGGGAGGGAATATATGATAGCTAAATCAATTCCTTGTATAACAGAAACACAATATTGTAAAGCAACTATACTTCAATAAAAATAAATTCATTAATTAAAAAAAATTACTGCTGCTATGAACATTCAAGTATAAAATATTCTGTGAACATATGGCTTCATTTTTCTTATGTAGATACCCAGAAGTGGAATTGCTAGGTCATAAGGCAACGCTGGGCTGGAAGAAGTACAAGCTGGAATCAAGATTGCCGGGAGAAATATCAATAACCTCAGATATGCAGATGACACCACCCTTATGGCAGAAAGTGAAGAGGAACTAAAAAGCCTCTTGATGAAAGTGAAAGAGGAGAGTGAAAAGTTGGCTTAAAGCTTGTGGTGGATTCATGTCGATGTATGCAAAGCCGATAGAGTATTGTAAAGTAAAATAAAGTAAAAAAACAAAAACAAAAAAAACCCAGAAAACTAAGATCATGGCATCTGATCCCATCACTTCATGGGAAATAGATGGGGAAACAGTGGAAACAGTGTCAGACTTTATTTTTGGGAGCTCCAAAATCACTGCAGATGGTGACTGTCACCATGAAATTAGAAGACACTTACTCCTTGGAAGGAAAGTTATGACCAACCTAGACAGCATATTGAAAAGCAGAGACATTACTTTGCCAACAAAGGTCCGTCTAGTCAAGGCTATGGTCTTTCCAGTGGTCATGTATGGATGTGAGAGGTGGACTGTGAGGAAAGCTGAATGCCGAAGAATTGATGCTTTTGAACTATGGTGTTGGAGAAGACTCTTGAGAGTCCTTTGGACTTCAAGGAGATCCAACCAGTCCATTGTAAAGGAGATCAGTCCTGGGTGTTCTTTGGAAGGAATCATGCTAAAGCTTAAACTCCAATACTTTGGCCACCTCCTGCAAAGAGTTGATTCTTTGGAAAAGACTCTGATGCTGGGAGGCATTGGAGGTAGGAGAAGAAGGGGATGACAGAGGATGAGATGGTTGGATGGCATCACTGACTTGATGTACATGAGTTTGAGTGAGCTCCAGGACTNTGGCCACCTCCTGCAAAGAGTTGATTCTTTGGAAAAGACTCTGATGCTGGGAGGCATTGGAGGTAGGAGAAGAAGGGGATGACAGAGGATGAGATGGTTGGATGGCATCACTGACTTGATGTACATGAGTTTGAGTGAGCTCCAGGACTTGGTGATGGACAGGGAGACCTGGCATGCTGCAATTCATGGGGTCGCAAAGAGTCGGACACGACTGAGCGACTGAACTGAACTGAAGGCAAATCTATGTTTAATATGTTAAGAACTGATAAAATTGTTTTCCATAGCATTTATACCATTTTACATTCCTATGAGTTGTGTATAAGTTTTCCAATTTCTCCTGTCAATACTAATTTCTTTGTTTTCATCCATTTTTAATAATAACATTTCCAATGGGTGTGAAGTAGTATCTCACTGTAGTTTTGATTTGCACTTCCTTAAAGAGTCCCTAGAGAAGGAAATGGCAGTCCACTCCAGCACTCTTGCCTGGAAAATCCCACGGACAGAGGAGCCTGATAGGCTACAGTCCATCGGGTCGCAAAGAGTCAGACACGACTGAGCGACTTCACTTCACTTCACTTCACTTCCTTAAAGAGTAAAGATGTTGAACAAGTTTTTATGTCCTTATTAGCCATTTATATATCTTCTTTTGGGAAATATGTATTCAAATACATCACCCATTTTTAAATTGGGTTGTCTTTTTAATGCTGAATTTATATATTTTTATATTATTTAATGGATATATGTATGGTTTGCCAACATTTTCTTTCTTTCTAGATTGTCCTTTCACTTTTTGAAATTGTCCTATTATAAAAGTTTTTAATTTTGAAGAATTTATCTTTTCTTCCGTTGCTTGTGTTTTTGGTGTCACATCTGGGAAAAAAATTGTCTATTTAAGGCCATGAAGATTTACACTGAAGTTTTCTCCTTAGAGTTGTATACTCTTAGCCCTTACTATTTACATCTATGATTCATTTTGGATTAATTTTTATATGGTGCTTAAGAAGTCCAGCTTCATTATTTGCATGTTTATAGTTAGTTGGGCCAGCATCATTTGTTGAAAATATTATTCCCTCCTCACAGCCTCTCACACAATGAATTGTTTTGGCATCCTTATTGACAATTATTGAATAATAAATGTAACTATTTATTTCTGGACTTCAATTCAGTATTATCAATCTATATGTTGATTCTTGTGTGACTACCAGATCACTTGGATAACTGTAGACGGTAGCAAGTTTTGAAACTGGGAAGTGAAAATCTCCAACACTTCTTATTTTTAAATGTTATTTTACTATCCTGAATACATTGAATTGCTATTTGAAGTTTATGAACAGATTATTAAATTGTGGGGAAAAAACATCTGGGATTTAGATAGAGATTGTATTAAACCTTTTCTCAATTTTGGATTTATTTGCAATCTTTTCAATATTGACTTCAAATCCATTACATGGAATATGTTTCCATTTATTTAACTCTTAATTTCCATCTTTAATTATAGTTTTTTGAATTTTTTTATACTTTTTCACAGAATGTAAAGTTAAATCATTCCTATTTTTTTTTCTTTTTCATGCTATTTTAAATGAAATTGTTTTCTTACTTTTATTTTTGGGTTATACATTGCAAGTACATACAATTAGTTTTTGTTATTGATCCTAAACTCTGTAATTGGGCTGAACATGTTTACTAGTCCTAGAATTTTAAGAGGATTCCTTAAATATTTCTATCTACAAAATTATGTAATATATAAAAAAGATAGTTTTACTTCATCCTTTTCAAGGATATCTGCACATCTTTTATTTCATTTTGTTGCCTAACAAGCTTGAAGAGAACCATTAATACAACACTGAATAGAACTGGTGAGAGTGGACATTCTTGTTTTCCCCTTATTTGGGGTGCAAAGTGTTCAGTCTTTATTAATTATAATATTAGCTACGGAGTTTTGGTACATGTCCTTATTAGTTTGAGAGTTTCCTTCTTTACCTAGTTTGTTAAGTGTTTTTATCATCCAAAGGGTGTTAGCAAAATCATGTAATTTTTGCCTTTTTATTTGTTGAAAATTTGTATAACACACTGACTAAGTTTCGTGTTGATCCAGTCTTGCTTTCCTGGATAAATCACATTTGATAATAATGTATAGTCCCTTTTATTTGTTGCTAGAGTTGATATGCTAGTGTTGTGTCAAGGAATTTTTGTGTCTAGTCATAAGCAAAACAGTCTTTCATAAGAGATACAGGGATGCAGTCATAAGAGATACATAAGCTATGACAAACCTAGACAACATATTGAAAAGTAGAGACATTACTTTACTGACAAAGTTTCCCATAGTCAAAGCTATGGTTTTTCCAGTAGCCATGTATGAATATGAGAGTTAGACCATAATAGAAAGCTGAGAACCAAAGAATTGATGCTTTTGAACTGTGGTGTTGGGAAAGACTCTTGAGAGTCCCTTGGACTGTAAGGAGATCAAACCCATCAATCCTAAAGGAAATCAGTTCTGCATATTCACTGGGAGGACTGATGCTGAAGCTCCAATACTTTGGCCACCTGATGTGAAGAACTGACTTATTAGGAAAGACCTGATGCTGGAAAAGATTGAAGGCAGGAGGAGAAGGGGACCACAGAGGATGAGATGGTTGGATGTCATCACCGACTCGATGGACATGAGTTTGAGCATTCTTCGGGAATTGGTGATAGACAGGGAATCCTGGCACGCTGCAGTCAGTGGGGTTGCAAAGAGTTGGACATGATCGAATGGATAAGAAATATTTGTCTAGCTTTCTTATCATTTCTTTAGTTTTGATATCAGAGAAAAAATGACTTTATAGAATGAGCTGAGGAATATACTCTTTTATCTTTTGGAAGAGTTTATAAAGAAATTAAATTCTTGGTAGAATTCACCAGTAAAACCATCAACCTGGCCTTTCTTTGAAGTTTCTTAAAATTACGAATTCAATTTCTTTACTTTTTATTATCTATTTTTATTTTTTTCTTGAGTTTATTTCAGTGGTTTGTGCCTTTTTATACATTTGTTCTTTTCATTAAATTATCACAAGTGATGATGGTTTCTCATTCATTTCTGATTTTATTAATTGAAGTCTCTCCTCTGTCTTTCTCTCAATCTGCCCAGCTTAAGATTTGCCAGTTTTATGAATATTTTTAAGGAACCAAATTTTGGATTTTTTTATTCTTTATTTTGTTAATTTTCTGATCTAGTTTTCATTATTTTCCTTATTTTTCTTTATATAGATTTGGGTTTATCTTCTTTATCTATTATATTAAAATGAAACATTATTGATTTTATTTCTTTCATTATCTATTTTTTATATGAACATTTACAGCATAATTTTCCCTATAAATCATGTTTTACCTGAGTCCCAAAAGTTTTTATACATTGTGTCTTCCTTTATGTTCATTTCAAAGTAGTTTCTAACGCTCTTTGTGATCTCTTCTTCAACTATTTAGTTATTTAGGAGCACATTTCTTAAGCATTACATATATGTGAATTTCCCCCAGATTTTTCTGTTATTGAACTCTAATTCATCCCATTATGGTCAGAGGACATATGCTATATAATTGAAATAATTTTAAACCCATTAAGGCCTGTTGTGTAGCCTAGCATATATTCTGTTCTGGAGAAGATATGCCCTTGAGAAAAATTTGTATTCTGCTGTTTTGGTGAAGAGTGTTTCCCAGATGTCCATTCTCTTGTTAATCTTCTGCCTAGTTGTTCTATCCATTTCTAAAAATGTAACATTAAAATGTCCAACTAGTATTGCTGAATCATTTTTTCTAATTTAAGTTTTGTCAATTTTTGTTTCAAGTATTTTGAGGCTTTGTTGTTAGCTTTGCATAAGTTTGCAATTGTTATATATCTCTTATGGATTGACAACTTTTATTATAAGTCCCTCATTATCTCTAGAATATATTTTATAAAATCTATTTTGTCTGACTCCAACTTTCTTAGGTTTATTGTTTGAATTTTTATTTCAATTTGTGTTCTTTCAATGTATTTGTATCTCTGAATCTTAATGTGTCTGCTATAAACAATTGAGAGTTGGATGCTTGACTTACAGTTCATAATCTTTGATTGGATTTTTACATTTAATGTTATTATAGATATTTACATTTGCAAATTAACTTTTCCTATTTAATATGCTTCATATTTTTTTATTATTCCTGTTGTTATTGCTTATCAAATTTTAGGACTTTCTTATTTTTAAATTTCTTTCTCTTTTTAATAGTTTTTATTTGATGAGACATGGGGATCATATCCTTTTTTAATTCTTTAAGCATATTTTCCTTCCTTTTGCCAACAAATTTATAACATTTGCTTTGAAATTATTTTCTAATTTGCATATTTTCAAGGGTATTTTCTATTGATCAAAATTTTTCCTCTGTAGGTATCACACTTTCCTGTTTCTTTGCATTTTTTTTAATTTCTAATTTGTGCAATTATGTAACCTATACCAACTGTGGCTAGTGATCCACTATTCCACATCAGTGTGTAATCTCTGACATTTCACCTCAGAGGGAAAACTGAGAATCTGTTTAGTCATCTAAGCATGACAATGGTTTTAGCAGGACTCTTTGCCCCTGTCCCCACCTCTTCTTAAAAGTTTCGTGTCTATTATTGGCATCACACTCAGGGGTTAATGTCCACTAACAGCTGACTGATTGTTCTACTGTTTTTGATAATGCCCTGATACAGAATTGCTTCATGGTCAGATCCATTAAATTTGGAATCCTTTCAAGATGTAATACTGTGTATGGCTCTTGTTGGCTATCTTTTTCTCTGATTATTTGTGGTAAACTTCTCACTGATTCCTGGTTTAGTTTGTTGCTCTAATATAAACTAAGAGTCCTCTTTTAATTGTTTATCATATTCTCTATTATTTTAACAACATATTTAGATCTGAACTTTCCCACATTTTGCTTATTCTGGTGGAATAATTTGGTCTTTGTTGTTGTTGTTGTTGTTTTAAATAAAACACATGGAAAGTCAGGCAAGAAATTATCACAGGAAGTTACAATCCAGGAGGAGATAATGACAATGTAATCAGTGTGAAACAATGTTTCCTGCCTCAAATACCAACTTGGTTTGTGAGAAAACTCTAGATTTGACAGGTTTCAGAAAGAGTCTGCCAATCCGCATATTTAAATCAGCATCCCAGTAAATAAGGAATGATATAATCAAAGAATTCAATTTTAAGTACTATGGAATTAGGGGAAAAGTCGAAGATGAAAGAGCTAGAATCAAACATCTACAAGATATGTAAAGGTAAAGAAAGAGTGAGTTTAAAAAGATCAATTTCTAAGAAGACAAGAAAATTGTAAAATGTAGCTATCCAGCTCTGGAACTCAGAGACTTAAATCACTGGACTGATTTAGGATAACTTGAATTAAACAATGGATTCTAAGTTAAGCTAAACTGCAAAGTGTTAGATCTATTAAAAAAAAAAGTCAGGAACATCATCATTAACCAAGAAACAGGATGTAAGGAACATGAATTTGGAAGGTAAATCAATGATCAAAAGATCAGTCTGACAGTAGAAACAAATAATGATGTTAACATGACAGACAAGCCAAATAACAGTTCCACATATGACTTGTTAAACTTAGAAATATAGAAATCAGTGGGAGTTCAAACAGCACAAAAACCTTCAGAATTTTAAAATTGTATGGGCTTTAGATGTTGCTGAATTGTCTCAATATTTATGTAATTATATTTATTTAATACTCAATAAATATTTTTTCAGTGGCTACTATGACCAGGTACTAAACTACGAGCTTAAACTATGTCAGTGAACAAAATGAATGAAGATCTCTTCTACCATGGATTTTAAACCTAAGGTACAGGAAAATACAATGAATTCTTAACACCTAAAAGGGTATAGCCTTAAGATTATACTGTTAATTCATTGTCCTAATATCAGTGAGAATAGATAGATCAAAAAAAAAAGTCATAGAAGTGATACTGGATAAAAGTGGAGAGAATTAAGTCATTTAGAAACTCAAATATTAAGTTAAATAAAGGACTACAAGGAAGAATAATTCAGAACTAAACTAAAGTTACTTGCTTCTAGTCACTGTTAGACTGACAATAATAGGTCAAGATCACTTCCTCTATTATATATGAATTAAATGAATAGTGGGCCAGAGGAGAGAGGCACAACCTCTTGAAAACAAGACAAAATATAAATTCTGTTTTGGTACTCAAAAGTATTTCCACACATAAGAATTTAAGCTTTGTTTTGTTTTGTTTTAAATTAAAAGGTATTCGAGAAGCCCTGGGAAATAATAATCTTACTTAATATTTATTGAATAACTACTGTATGTCATCAGTTCAGTTCAGTTCAGTCACTCAGTCGTGTCCGACTCTGTGACCCCATGAATCGTGGCATGCCAGGCCTCCCTGTCCATCACCAACTCCCGGAGTTCACTCAGATTCATGTCCATCAAGTCAGTGATGCCACCCAGCCATCTCATCCTCTGTCACCCCCTTCTCCTCCTGTCCCCAATCCCTCCCAGCATCAGAGTCTTTTCCAATGAGTCAACTCTTCGCAGGAGGTGGCCAAAGTACTGGAGTTTCAGCTTTAACATCATTCCTTCCAAAGAAATCCCAGGGCTGATCTCCTTTAGAATGGACTGGTTGGATCTCCTTGCAGTCTCCAAGGGACTCTCAAGAGTCTTCTCCAACACCACAGTTCAAAAGCATCAATTCTTTGGCGTTCAGCCTTCTTCACATTCCAATTCTCACATCCATACATGACCACATGAAAAACCATAGATTTGACCAGACGGACCTTAGTCGGCAAAATAATGTCTCTGCTTTTGAATATGCTATCTAGGTTGATCATAACTTTTCTTCCAAGGAGTAAGCATCTTTTAATTTTATGGCTACAGTCATCATCTGCAGTGATTTTGGAGCCCCCCCAAAATAAAGTCTGACACTGTTTCCACTGTTTCCCCATCTATTTCCCATGAAGTGATGGGACAGGATGACTCATAACTTTTTGCCTTTTCATACAGTTCATGGGGTTCTCAAGGTGAGAATGCTGAAGTGATTTGCAATTCCCTTCTCCAGTAGACCATGTATTGTCAGAACACTCCATCATGACCTGCCTGTTTTGGGTGGTCTTATACAGCATGGCTCATAGTTTAATTAAGTTACACAAGCTGTCCATGAGATCATTTTGGTTATTTTTCTGTGATTATGGTTTTCATTCTCTTTTCCCTCTGATGGATGATGGTAAGAGGTTTGTGCAAGCATCCTGATTTGAGGGACCGGCTGTGGGGAAACCTGGGGCTTGCTCTGGTGAGCAGGGCCATGCTCAGTAAGTCTTTAACTCAGTTTTCTGCTGATGGATGGGCCTATGTTCCCACCTTGTACTTTGGCCTAATACCAAAATATGGTATGGGTAATGGCAGTAATGGTGACCTCTTCCAGAAGGACATATGCCAGCATGCCACATCTAACAAACTGCTGCCGTCAGTGCCCCTAACCTTGTGGCAGGCCACTGCTGACCCACACCTTCACTGGAGACTCCGAAACACTCACAGGCAGGTCTGGTTCTGTCTCTTGTAGGGTCACTCCTCCTTCCTCCTGGGTTCTTGGGCACACAGGTTTAGTTTTTGCCCCCCAAGAAAGCCACAATGCAAACAACAGTGCAAAGAGTCAGCGGAACATAATAGAATGGGAGAGTACAGATCTCTTCAAGAAAATTAGAGATACCAAGGGAATATTTCATGGAAAGATGGACACAGTAAATGACAGAAATGGTATGGACCTAACAGAAGCAAAAAAAGATTAAGAAGAGATGGCAAGAATACACAGAGAACTAGAAAAAAAAAATCTTAATGGTCCAGATAACCATAATGGTGTGATCACTCACCTAGAGCCAGACATCCTGGAGCATGAAGTCAAGTGGGCCTTAGGAAACATCAAGACAAACAAAGCTAGTGGAGGTGATGGAATTCCAGCTGAGCTATTTCAAATCCTAAAAGATGATGCTGTGAAAGTGTTGCACACAATATGCCAGCAAATTTGGAAAACTCAGCAGTGGCCACAAAACTGGAAAAGTTAGTTTTCATTCCATTCCCAAAGAAGGGCAATGCCAAAGAATATTCAAACTAATGCACAATTGTACTCACTTCACATGCCAGCAAGGTCATGCTCAAAATCCTCCAAGCTACTCTTCAACAGTACATGAACTAAGGACATCCAGATGTACAAGCAAGATTTAGAAAAAGCAAAGGAACCAGAGATCAAATTGCCAACATCTGTTGGATCATAGAAAAAGCAAGGGTTCTAGAAAAACATCTACTTCTGCTTCATTGACTAAGCCAAAGCCTTTGACTGTCTGGTCACAACAAACTGTGAAAAATTCTTAAAGAGATGGGAATATCAGACCACCTTATCTGCCTCCTGAGAAATCTGTATGCAGGTCAAGAAGCAATAGTAAGAACAGACATGGAACAATAGATTGGTTCAAACATGAGAAAGAGTATGTCAAGACTATATTGTCACCCTGCTTGCTTAACATATATGCAGAGTACATCATAAAAGTGCTGGACTGGATAAAGCTCAAGCTGGAATCAAGATTGCAGGGAGAAATATGAAGAACCTCAGATATTCAGATGACACCATCCTAAAGGCTGTAAATGAAGAGGAATTAAAGAGCCTCTTGATGAAGGTGAAAGAAGAGAGTGAAAAAGCTGGCTTAAAATTCAACATTCAAAAAAACAAAATCATGTCATCTGGTCCCATCATTCCATGGAAAGAGGGAAATAATGGAAACAGTGACAGACTTTATATTCTTGGGCTCCAAAATCACTGCCAACAGTGACTGCAGCCATGAAATTAAAAGACACTTGCTCCTTGGAAGAATAGCTGTGACAAACCTAGACAGTGTATTCAAAAGCTGAGATATCACTTTGCCGACAAAGGTCCATATAGTCAGCTATAGTTTTTCCAGTAGTCATGTACAGATTTGAGGGTTGGACTATAAAATAGGCTGAGAATCAAAGAATTTATGCTTTTTAATTGTGGTGCTGGAGAAGACTTTTGAGAGTCCCTTGGACAGCAAGGAGATCAAACCAATCAATCCCAAAGGAAATCAACCCTGATTACTCATTGGAAGGACTGATGCTGAAGCTGAAGCTCCAATACTTTGGCAACCTGGTGCAAAGAGATGACTCACTGGAAAAGACCCTGATGCTGGGAAAGACTGAGGGCAAAAGAGCATTGGGCAACAGAGGATAAGGTGGTTGGATACTATCATTGACTCAATAGACATGAGTTTAAACAAACTCTGGGAAATAGTGAAGGACAGGGAAGTCTGACATGCTGCAGTCCATAGGGTTACACAGAGTTGGCTAGGACTGACTGACTGAACAGCAACAACTGTATGTCAAATACAGTGATCCAGACTAAACAAATTATACCCTATTTAATGCTCATCACCATCAAACTTGCTATGGAAGAGCATTTCTCTACCAGTGGGAAAGCTGTAATTTCACTTCTCCACAGTTATACATAAAGTCAGGGTAGAGGGGGGATTGGCTTTACAACTCTTCTGGCTTAACCTCTTCCTTAACCTAACCATTGGTTTTTGTGTTCTCAGTTGCTCAGTCATATTCAGCTCTTTGCAATGCCATGGACTGTAGCCTGCCAGGCTCTTCTGTCCTTGGGATTTTCCAGGAAAAAATACTGGAATGGGTTGCCATTTCCTCCTCCAGGGGATCCTTCATGCCTCAACCCATGTCCCTTGTTTCTCCTGCATTGGCAGGCAGATTCTTAACCACTGAACCACCGGGGAAGCCTAGCCTAACAATCACTACACTTAAATCTATGGAACAAATGATTCTGTACGCAGTAGTAAAAGAAAATGGAATTTTTAAAGGATAGAAAGTCAACAAACAAAAATACTAAATCCTTTAAGAAAAATTATTGGGTTTATGTAAAATTCCAGAAAGTTTACTATCCATCTTAGTAACTGCATGAACACATAGAATATGAGCAGTTTATAGAAATAGTCCTGTGATTTCCTCGAGTGAATTAATATTAATTCAAATGTTTAATAGTTACAACCTTCAAACTTTCTTATATATCTTATTATACAAAGAAAATGAGAAAGATCTACTTTTATCTCATACTGAAAAATATTCATAATTGATTTATAATGATTAAATATCCACTGGCTTAAGTAAGGTAGATTTCAGATTCCCGAGGCTCTGTCTCAAGGACCAGTCAATTCTAAAGGAAGTCAATCCTGAATACTCATGGGAAGGACTGATGCTGGAGCTGAAGCTCCAATACTATACAGTTGTCCTGGATAGGAATGGGATAAAATGCCCACTGAGACAATGGCTGCTTCCTGGTTGAATTTGCCCTTTATAATTTTATTGTCTATGTAAATATGAATTTGAGAATGTTTCTGGTTTAGTGCTTGCCATTTATAGAAGGCAGCATTGTACTAACTGATTCTCCCCATAATAATGCCAAAACAAAAAAGTCATACTTAAGGAATGAAGAGAAGGACATAGGAGAATATGTTAGAATGAGATAATGGCATTCCTACATCAGTATCTCAGATTCAAGTGATTGCTTAACAGTCAATAGTCAAATAATACTTCTGCCCTGTTAAATTTTAAAATATAGAAGTAAAGAATAAATTTGCCTCAATGTATTACGGTAGTGGAAATGCGGACCCAAACGGATTAAAAAAAAGTCCCCTCTCCTCTCCTCAGGAGAGGTCATGGCACGTGACAAAAATGCTCATCTTTTGCAATACAGCTAAGCAAATGCTTAACTACAGTATGGTTTCTCATACTGTATATCCAGGTTTGTTAAAATAACAATAACAACAAAAAACAATTCTGCATTATGGATTGGAATTCAGGGTAAAGAATATAACATAAACATGTTGAAAGCTTTTAGCAGATGGAAACTCATTTTAAATTTATAAGGATGCCCAATTGGTATAAAGAAAGCAAAAATGATAAACTTGAGAGACCCAGATGTCGTTTTATAGCCAATCTAGTGAAGGGAAAATAACCCAGCTTACTTTATAACTGGGGGAAAAAAAGGCAGGGAGGGTGAAGTGATAATATTATATAAGCCTTTATCAAATTATTTCTTTAGTGTATAAAAAGGTTGTTTAGTGCCAGGAGATATAATAGGATACACAGGAATCTGTTAGCTAAGCAAATTATTAGCCCTTCAAATACACTCACTTTGAGAAGTCTGGTGAACTAGGAAAAAAGGTCAAAAGGTTATACCAAAAACAAATTATGGCTTAAAACCAATCTCAAACATTTACAGTGCTGCTTAACAGCGCTCTTTTCCACTTATTAAAATTAACAAAAGAGGCCTGCAGGCTGCAGACTTTAAATCAATTTGTCCAGTCTTAAGGAAATGGGTTGCTCCTTGGAAGAAAAGTTATGACCAACCTACACAGCATATTAAAAAGCAGAGACATTACTTTGCTAACAAAGGTCTATCTAGTCAAAGCTGTGGTTTTTCCAGTAGTCATGTATGGATGTGAGAGATGGACTATAAAGAAAGCTGAGTGCCGAAGAATTGATGCTTTTGAACTGTGGTGTTGGAGAAGACTTTTGAGAGTCCCTTGGGCTGCAAGGAGATCCAACCAGTCTATCCTAAAGGATATCATCCTGAATATTCATTGGAAGGACTGATGCTGAAGCTGAAACTCCAATACTTTGGCTACCTGATGTGAAGAACTGACTCATTTGAAAAGACTCTGATGCTGGGAAAGATTGAAGGCTAGAGAAGGGGACAACAGAGGTGAGATGGTTGGATGGCATCACTGACTTGATGGACATGTTTTTGAGTAAGCTCTGGGAGGTGGTGATGGATAGGGAGGTCTGGCGTGCTGCAGTCCATGGGGTTGCAAAGAGTCAGACACGACTGAGTGACTGAACTGAACTGAAGGAAATGGGACAAAGTAAAATGAGTCAAAATTTAACTTATATATCAGCAGTAATGCCAAGCATTTCTTCGTAGACTACTAGATAGAGTCATGAGGTTG
Organism: Neotragus pygmaeus; assembly: GCA_006410875.1. Lineage (NCBI taxonomy): Eukaryota > Metazoa > Chordata > Mammalia > Artiodactyla > Bovidae > Neotragus > Neotragus pygmaeus. The sequence continues at coordinate 204,492 of SJYV01051045.1, forward strand.
CCAGCTTCCATATCTGTATTTATGTTATAGCAATTATTTCAGACATTAGAATTGTAAAAGCAAAATTAATTGAGAACAGTAAAGAATCTGCAAATGAGGATAGCCTGGAAATTCAGGGTCCATTTTCAAAGTTGCACAGAGTAAATCTGATGGCTGACTGTCTAATATTCTTAGCCTTCTCCTGCTACTCTCATTTTTCCTTGCCCAATCAATGAAGACAAACAGAAGCCGATAAAAAGACACAACCATTCTATATCTCTATTCACCTTAGATTGGATAGACATTCTGAGCCCTCACCCTAAGGCTCTCTCTGCCTGCAACAACTCTCTTACCTTCTTAACCAGCTATCATCTTAAAGAAAGTATTTTCTGGACTCCACAGATTCTGCTGCACATTCTCATTCCAGATATTTCCAATGATATCCCATTATATGAAAATTAATCATTTATATCAGTTTTTAGAAATAGCATGGAAATATCTTCAGGGTAATGAACTGTGCCTTATTGTCTTCGTACTCCTAGGTACCAGTATTTGGCATATTACAAGGCTTTGATAAATATTTAGTGAACTGAATTAAAGTTCAGTATAGTCTTTGGGAAAACAAAAAATCCTATAGGAAGGCTGAGATGAATCAGAAAGACATTTCTAAGGGGCTAATGTGAATTTGTATTTGCTTGATTGGAAACATTTTCGTTGTTGATAAGGTGGACAGTATTAGAGGATTCATATCCAGCACCAATGATCACACAGTTACTGTTGCTTTGGACCACCTTTTATTTTGAAAAAACCAAATTTTTCAAATAAAAATACTCTTTAATTGCATAAGGAATCAATTTAATCTATGTGTGAATATTCTCTAATTTACAATTTATAGAAACATTTCAAAATATGGCTATCAAACATGAAGGTATATCTCTCTAAAACTAGTTATTTTTCAGTAGTTAGACTTAAAGGGTTTTTTAAGTTGTAAAAACATGTTTTATCTACACTTCTCTTTATAAAAATCCATAGATTTAGTCAATTTTCTTTTTTTTTCAAGTGTTATAATCTCAACATGAAAAAATTTTAAATAAAATGTTGCTGTTAAAACACTTTAGAGGAATTACTTTCTTCAGTAATAAAATCTGTTTTAGTCATAGCTCATAGTATTTACATTGTGTGCTCAGTCTCAGTTGTGTCTGATTCTTTGAGACTCCATGGCCTGTAACCTGCCAGGCTTCTCTGTCCATGGAATTTTACAGGCAATAATACTAGAGTGGGTTGACATTTCTTACTCCAGGGGATTTCCCCAACTCAGGGATAGAACCAGGAACTCTTGCATCTCCTGTATTAGCAGGTGGATTCTTTATCATGGGAAGCCCTCATTTACTTTGCAAAGATTGCTATAAATCCAGTGACTCTGGCAGTTGATACTCACATTGTGAGTATTAGACAGGACTCAAGGATCTTATCATTGGTTCCAAACATAATGAAAAATAATGATTTTGTGCTTAACTGTAAAATTTTTGTAATAATCACAATTGCATGTTTCCATCTATCCAGACTTGGAAGATATAAACTTAATGAATTTATATCCTGTTTCCTTCACAAATCAATTTTGCTCCTGAATTTTAACCTGCTGTTCCTAAAACTATTAGCTGTGTATCTGCTTTATGGGATGTTCCTATATAAGCTGGCTGTTCATCAATTTGGTGTCCATACATTTCGTTGAAAGCTATATTATAATTAGAGTTTAGGTTAATACTACTCAGTAACCATAAAACAGACATAAAATAATTATAACTCATTTAGTGAAATTAGAAAAGGAGCAATTATTAGACTCCCATTGTGAAGCTTTGCTGTGAGGGATAGATAATCTATCTGCAAGATGTACTTTAAGAACACCATTTTCAAAGAAATAAACTAGATAGATTACTGCTTTGTCTTTGTGCACTTGAGGCAGAAGTGGTGGAACTGAAAACTTGTGTTGATATGTGAGTTTCCCAAACTTTCCTAAATGTAGACAGGCAAATTGAAAAAAAGAATGGCACGATGGTAAATGCTTAACACAGATTTCTTCTCATCCTCATATTTGTGAGGTTGAGAAATTACATGTCTCAGACGCTGTAAATATGTTATATAAGTTAATTTTTATTTGTAAATTACATTTCTCATAAATTGATAAAACACACACAGACACACACACACTTTTTCAAATAGTCTAAGGCACTCAAACCCTGTCTGAAAACCTTAATGATGAGTCTTTTTTTTTTTTTTTAAGTGTTCTCCAGAGTGATTGATTTGCTTTAGTGCTAAGGGAAGTGTATTGAGCTTTACAATTTGCTTTATTATTCAATCGTCCACCCCCTGGCAAAGGTATGTTCATTCATGCAGAGATAAATGAGAGGAAAGGATGTCTAAGATTTGCTGTGCATGTCATTTCATTAAAATGTGTTTTATCTAAATAGTTTTACAGTGATACTAGACTTCAAATGTCCAATAAAGAGATATATATATATACTAGATATGCATATATATCCATATGCGTATCTATGTGACATAGAAAATAATCCATTTAATAAAATGACAATGCTTTATGGCAAATGAATCAGACAGATCTAGTAAATCTGTACATTTCATTTCTTTCAATCATTACTGAGAAGATTGCCTGGTGGCAAGAATTCTAGGCTGGATAAAATGACACATTCAATGAAATGAAAGAACTTAGTGACATAGTTACACCAACCCCAGATGACAACAAGAGGAAAAGTAAAATCTCTTGGCATTGGCTTTAAAGAAGGCAAGATGAAGGTCTATTCTTTCTTGTTATCCTTAATGATCTATTAATATTTACCTTATGTTATAATACTATAAAATCTAATGTATAAACAAAGATAAATTGATACATTTTGCAATTGTTAAGATATTAGAGAGAAAAAGCAAAAAAATAAAAATGCATTCACTGTTAAAATGTTGAGCCCATCACTAATTATAAATGTATAAATTGTAACTTATGTTTTGATTCTTGTTCAATGAAAGTAGACAAACATCCAAAGAATTATCTCTGACAGCTTTGAACAAAAAGAAAGAACAGGTTTTCTTCTGAGAGTATTTTTCTGTCATTTAAGCCGTTTACATGTTTCTTTACTTTTACCTTTCTTGCTTGCTTTCTGACCACTTGGGATCCAATGTTAGCACAGGGTCACTGGGGTTCTGTCCAGCTCTAGACAGATGTTGCTACAGTCAGGGTTTTATGATGACAGAATGAGATTTCCAGAATGCACTGGTGAGTTCTGTGACAATTGTTAAGCTTGTCATTTAGAAGAAATAAAAGGCAAGTCATTGATTACTTTCAACACTCACTGCTTTTTCTTGGAGCATGCGAAATGTTTTTGATTTCCCATCTAAAAAAATGCTGCAGTTAGATGGCAGCCCCCCCAAAATAAGCCACATTATTCATAGTCCAAGACTCTCAGGCATCATAATCTACATTAAGCCAAAAGACTTTTTTTTTTTATTCATTTATTTATTTTTAAATTTAACTTTACAATACTCTATTGGGTTTGCCATACATCGACATGAATCCACCACAGGTGTACACAAGCTCCCAATCCCGAATCCCCCTCCCACCTCCCACCCCACAACGTCTCTCTGGATCTTCCCCGTACACCAGCCCCAGGCATCCTGCATCCTGTATCAAACATAGACTGGTGATTCGTTTCTTACATAATAGTATATATGCTTCAATGCCATTCTCCCAGATCATCCCGCCCTCTCCTACTCCCTCTGAGGCCAAAAGTCCATTCTCTATGTCTGTGTCCTTTTGTTGTCTCACATACAGGGTCATCATTACTATC
>SJYV01051045.1:208451-241310 GCA_006410875.1 Neotragus pygmaeus
CCCTCTCCTACTCCCTCTGAGGCCAAAAGTCCATTCTCTATGTCTGTGTCCTTTTGTTGTCTCACATACAGGGTCATCATTACTATCTTTCTAAATTCCATATATATGTGTCAGTATGCTGTATTGGTGTTTTTCTTTCTGGCTTACTTCACTCTGTATAATAGGCTCCAGTTTCATCCATCTCATTAGAACTGATTCAAATGAGTTTGGTCTTGCTAGACAAGTAAGGGGAATTAATTGAATGAAAATGCAAAATTAAAAGCAAATGATGAATTTGGCTAATTTCTTCCTCTTCCAATGTTCCAGTATATTCCTCTGACCATTCTCCAGGAACATTGCTTGAACTAACAGCTATGAATTCTAGGTTTCCAGTAAAGTACGGAGGTTTTTTTTTTTTTCTTTTTAAGAAAATGTATCTGATGAACAGTTGTCTCAAAGATTTAGAGGATTCATTTCAGTTTTTAATAATCCCATGCGTCTTTAAAATATTTTAATACTTTCTCTCAACATGTTTCCCACTATACAGCTGTGAAATTAGTAGGACAATTGAAATGGGAAGAACAATGCTCTAATTTTCCTGTATCACAAGTATTTTTAGGGATCAGGTAAGAATTTAATAGCAATAAAAATTATTATGCCATGTGTATAATAGATTGATAGTGTAATTAAATTGATTAATGCTTTATTAAAATAAATAATTTGTCTGATTTCTTTGATTTTTAAAATTAAAATCACTACTTATCTGTATTTGAAATGCCAAGTCAATTTATTCAAAAACATCAAACAGATTAGGTGTGTAAGGTACAGCATAGCATTACGAAAATAATTCATCTCTCACAGACTGTTTTATGTTGCTGTGGATGTTTTCCCTGACACATTTCTCTTACATAAATAAAATAAATGATGTTTTAATATTGATAAAATTTAATTGTCAGGTGGAGAGGAGTTTAAAAAATGGAGGAGAGAGGGGATTATATTGATCATCCAAATAGATTTATTAATAACCTCATATAAATCAGTGAAAAAAACCTTTAGTAAGATATCTAAATTTAACTCATACATGTTTCAAGCATTAACAAGAAAAAAAGAAAGAAAGGGTAAGCTAGATATTATAAAAATCAGACTAACAACAAAAAGTTTTATGAAATATTGAAAAGATGATTCTTACTGTAGATATGGCATATGTGAACTCTCACCCTGCCCATCATTTAAATGATATTAAAAATGAAGAAGTATTAACTTCCTTCTCAAATTGAAAACAATCTTCACACAGTTCTATATTGGGGGCAAGTTGTTTTGAAAAGTAATATAAGTGGACTTTTCCAAACTTCAGGTAATTTAAATATTTCCAATTTAAAGTTAAGAATATGAATATTTATATGAAAAATTTGTATCTAAAGATTTAAAACATGAAACTGTAATTTTCATGGTAATTTGATTACATATTCAAATACAGTGCTTCTCCTTCAGTATAATAACAATTTAAAATATTTTACAGATTGTATTTATAGTATTTATTTAGTGTATCATTTATTTATAATGAACTTAACTTTAAGGCACATAGGTGTTCTTTTTAACTATTCATGAAATTTATATGGAAAAATAATGTTTATATGTAATATGTATTTCTAATGAATATAGAACAAAACAATAGAGTCTTAATATACTCTCAACATATTTTGAAATGTTGGTGTTTGTCTTCAGAAAAATCTGAAAGATTTGAGCATAAAACAATCTTAATGTTTGTTGTAAATATGTGAGAACTGTGCTGTGGATATTTTAACTGTGATCCTAACATGATAAAATAGTCATGGCCTTCTGTCCCTTCCCTCTATTTTCAGACCACTTTAGAGCACTCTAGTGCCCTTCAACCTCAACCTGATCTTTTGAAATACTTTTTGTTAACTGTTTTATTTTTCATGATTTTGGTCATTTTTACTCTCCATTACACCTCAATAAAATATTTTGAGATTTTTAAGATGAAAAACAAAGCAAACTCATGAGGAAATCTGCAAGAGTAAGCTGCAAAAGTTAGCATGATTTTAAAGTCCCAACCCTTGGATGTCCTTTCAAATCATTAGGAATATTAGTAAGAATACAAATCTAATGCCATGCTTGAAACCAAACAATATGCTCATTCTTTTGGTGTTAGTGTAAGTGTTCTTTTAGTTAATTTCCTTCTCCAAAAATAGCGTTATTTTCTAGTTTACTTAGTCAAAGCAAAACATGAGACTGGAGTCAAAATTGACCAAGATGTAACTTTAGTTATGAGATGCAAACAAAGCTCCTACAGCATACATTTACCACTTAGAAAGCCACATTTTCTATCAGAATAAACTTGGACAAGAATTTAAAATTTAGGAGTTAACCTAAATATAAAACTAAAAGTTTACTCTGGTTAAAATACAAACAAATGAAGATTTTTTTTTTCCCCCACACATCACGAAGATAATACAAACATAATGCAAAATGTAGTTAAATTTGTGCACTTGTGGTGCGGCAATGATTTTTTTTTCTTCTGTCCAAGTATGACATTAATTATTTGAATTCAAGTCAGGTCCATAGAAAATTAAAGAAGAGATAGTAAGGATGGGACTGAGGAAGAGATATAAGAAGGGAGCAAAAAAGAAAAGAGAAAAACTGATAATAAGAGAGATGAAGCAGAAAACTAAACAAAATTTAGTTTTGGTATACTTTTGTTACATGTTGATTGGTTGGTCAGTTAAACTCTTTTATTACATATGACTCAGATGTTAACACTTGTCTTCACAGGATGATAATTCTGATGATATTCAACTAACAGCTTTCTCTAAATCAAATTTGCAAACTGTTTACCTTACCATATTCTTTCTATAGCCTCTCTCAAGTTTTATAGCAGTAAATTAGCACAGACACCAGTAACAGAAGGAGGCTCTCCAAAAAAATGAAGACATCTGTCTTTTTGAAGAGGGACAGAGAGTCAACAGGAGGAATAGAGGAAAAGAAAGATTCCCTTATATAGGCAGAGCAAAGGGAGAGGCTGAAGTGATTGTGACTTTAATTTATTCAAAGCCAGGGTGGTTACTGTTGCATCAATACTATTATGGGACAGCCCAAAACATTAGGTAGCATGTCACATACACACAAACTTTCCAAGATAAGACAAGTACTGAAGAAAATCCTTTGGTACAAATGCAGAAACCACTGTATATCTTAAAATTACCATGAATTACATGAATTCTCTCCAGATTAAAAAACCAGACAAAAGTTAGATATTCAGCATTGATAAAATTCCAACAATGTGTTTATGCTAAAAACCAAGTGTTAGGCAGTGGGTAAAACAACTCAATAAAATTAGGACTGATTGGCAATGTCCAAAAATACTCTGAACAATAGAATTTCTTTCCTATCATCACATAAAATTCACTTGTAAGATCTAAATATTTATGAAAATTTGTTGCAGTAGAAACTGTCTTAGATAATAACAGCGTTCAAAGACTTATTGTGAAAAAGGGCTTTGAAAATCAAAGGGCCCATCTTCAATATTTTACATATGAGAAAACCAAGATCCAGTGAAATTAAACTTTCTTAACTAGAAATTTCTTCACCACTGACTGGTACAGATTGTTATTTGTAAATAGATATATAAGATGAAAAAGATATAAATGGAAGACATTGATATAGATGGGATGTAGTTAACAAATATCACATCTACAACTATATTAACATATCTATATTTTAGCTTTATCTATCTAACTATCTATTTACCTATATGTGTGTGTGTGCCCAGTCACTCAGTCATATCCAACTCTTTGCAGCCCCATGGACTGTAGCCCTCCAAGCTCCTGTGTCAGTGGAATTTTCTAGGAAAGAATACTGGAGTGAGTTGCCATTACCTACTCCAATTTACCTATTTATACCGGATCTATTATAAAGTTCTTTTAAATATAGTAGTATTAGTTTTTCTAATGAAAAGTTTCTAATTATGTTAAAGCCCACTACTTTTTTCAAAGAAGCTACTTAACCTGATATGTTTCTTAAATTTTTCTCTATGTCATGATTCCTGAAAGTTAAAATAACCCTCCTTTGAAATAATTTACCTCAGTCTCTTAAAAATGTTTTATAAGAGCGAATCAGGTGGAAATCTTATCAGTTGTGTTACTTTTTTCCTTTTTCCCAAATAATTTCTGTATACATATTATTTTTTATATCCCAATATCTCCAATCCAGTCAAAAAAAAAATTATTCATAGTGTTTCTTTTAAACTTGAGTTAATGTATTTGAAACATTGGATAGCTCTTCCATGTAGTTTTCTGATATTATTCACATTTCTTCTAACTTCTGCAATACTTGGTCCAATCAATATTCTCTCTTACCTTTTACCTATTAACATCAATAGGACTTTTTTTTTAACTTTCTTGGTACTCACTGATATTTTATGCATAATGATGCCTAAATTTAATTAAGATGTAAGTTTCTCTTTATTATGAGACTCTGTGATATCTTACTCCTTGGAAGAAAAGTTATGACCAACCTAGATAGTATATTCTAAAGCAGAGACATTACTTTGCCGACTAAGGTCTGTCTAGTCAAGGTTATAGTTTTTCCTGTGGTCCTATATGGATGTAAGAGCTGGACTATGAAGAAGGCTGAGCACCGAAGAATTGATGCTTTTGAACTGTGGTGTTGGAGAAGACTCTTGAGAGTCCCTTGGACTGCAAGGAGACCCAATCAGTCCATTCTGAAGATCAGCCCTGGAATTTCTTTGGAAGGAATGATGCTAAAGCTGAAACTCCAGTACTTTGGCCACCTCATGAGAAGAGTTGACTCATTGGAAAAGACTTTGATGGTGGGAGGGATTGGGGGCAGGAGGAGAAAGGGACGACCGAGGATGAGATGGCTGGATGGGATNATCCTCTGAGATCATTAGCTCTGTGGCATTCAAAATGTTTTGGTAGTGTCATGAATCCTTTATTTCAAATGCAACCTAATGGGGACCACCACTGCTTGAAATGGGCATCAGGTAAACCAATTTTACAAGTTCAAAGCAGAACTTTTACACAATATTAGGTTCCATCAATATGGTAAAATATGTGTACATATTCCACATACAGATTTCCCTATTACAGTTTTAAAAATATTTTTTGAAAGAAAAACCTGATTCATACACTCTGAGGCATTTGTATGTGTGTAAAATATAACAGTTCAAACAGCTTGAAAAGCTCTAATGTAGCTTTACCATATTGTTTTAAAGCTGAAGAAAGTGAAACCTAGAGGTTGAAACGCTTCTATGCGAGAATACATAATGGTAAAGACAAAACTCAAACTCAGGTATCCTGGCTCTTCCTGAAGGAAGAATGGTTTTGTTTGTATACACTGAATATTCATTCTGTGTTAGGCACTTAACTCATGTAGTGTTTGTATTAACTGTATGAAGAATTAGTGCTATAATCCTCAATTTTACAGAAGCTGGAATTTATAGATGTTAAGTAATTGAGCACTTTAACAGGCCAAAAGTGGTCAGAATTTCATTGAATTCCATTGTGCGTGACACCCATGATCAGGCTCATCTCACAGCTCTGATATTTGAATATGTGNTACACATCTTTTATAGATGTTAAGTAATTGAGCACTTTAACAGGCCAAAAGTGGTCAGAATTTCATTGAATTCCATTGTGCGTGACACCCATGATCAGGCTCATCTCACAGCTCTGATATTTGAATATGTGATCTAAAGGGCCAGCTTTAGGGTAGGGTGAATTTGAGGCTAGAAAGTCTTGATCTCTATCTGTGGATCCTTTGATATGCTTTCAGCTAGGTAGATTAAGGAAGAACTTTCCACAGATTGGCCTTGCCTTTCAAATTCTGTTTAGCTCAGAACTGGGCCTCCCTAAACACTCAAATTTCCTACATAGGAGCTCATCCTATTTCTGACTGTGCCAGAATTGCCGCCAAGTTGGAGAAGATATTTTTATATATTTAACAAAAAAGAAAAAACTTCAGATTTGGATAGAATCAGGTCCATTTCTACAGTGATATTACTGACAGTAATATGTAAAAAATGTTTTGAGCTGAAATAAATACGACTATTGAAAAGGAGAGGCTTTGCAGTTTTTATTCCCAAACCTTCTGAGTATGTTTCAATCCTGTAAATCTACTGGGTTTAATTCTTGCTCCTACTTAATATCCATCATAAATCAAAATGCTTTCAATTTTATCAGAGCATCGACTACATGTAGTAATTAGCATTTAAAATCATTATCTGGAAGTCCTGCGGGAAATTTCATAGGTGAGATGATCCAACTCCAGCCTCCAGCTGACTGTAGGTCAGAAGCACCAAGTCACCCTCCATAATTGTCCTCAATTGGTAATCTCATCTCAGCTGATGAGAGGTTCAGGCCATATTAGGTCAAATTACCTATTACTTCTTAGCAATGCATTTCAGCCGTGACCAGGTCAAATTGCACTGCCCGACTCGTGATCACCCAGAAGCCGATTTTGATGGAAAAACAGCGCAGATCTGAGGTCCAGCAGTGAGAAAGACAGCCAGTCCTGAGGGAACCTCCTCTTGACTATGAATTATCTTAAAACAGTTTTCAAAGATGGCCCTGTGATTTGTATTTAAAATTTAGAATCTGAGACAGAAGAGGAAAACCAACAGTTTCAATAATATATGTGAGCAAATGATGAAATAGGAAAGTCTCCTCAAAATTTAAATGAAATAAATGATCATAAATTTAAATCCATTATTAAAACTTAATAGCTCATAAGTAGATCTATATGAAAGCAATAATTCAAAGAAGTGAAAGAAAAATATCTTTACAATCCTCAAACAACCCAATAACAGAAATTATCATTATCTTAATTTTTCAGATGGAGATACTGAATTATAGAAAAATTCGGTAACTGCTCAATGCATCTATTTTTAATATGTAGAAATGGGCCAGGGACTCTGCATGCTTAAAGAAAAGAAAAAAAAGCTTCCATGATTCTAATCCTTGCACTTAAGAGGTANGAGGCCTGGCGTGCTGCGATTCATGGGATTGCAAAGAGTCGGACACGACTGAGTGACTGAACTGACTGAGTGACTGATCAGCTATCTGGCCTGTGGTATTTTGTTATAATAGCTTGAACAGACTAAGACATGCACTGCTTCAAACTCTCTTACATGGTTGTTTGCAGAATTAATTTCCACCGCCTGTTGGATAGAGAGCTTCAGTTCCTTATATGCTATTGGCCAGAGGCTGGCTTCAGCTTGTTGTTATATGAGACTTCTCCATTAGTGAAGGGTCACAATGTATCAGGCTAAGATGGGGAATGAGAGAGAGAGAAAGAGAGAACAAGAGAGACAGAGAGGGAACAGAAAGGAAAAATATACAGTCTTGTATCCTAATCATTGAATAGCATCCTATCATTTATACTACATTCTATGCATTTGTACCTTTTGTATGCAAACTACATTCACTCTTTCTTCACATTTGTGAAAGTTTTTTATCCCTTGCAGTAGCATCTTGAAGTTTAATCATTTATATTAGTTCCCAAAGTGGATGAGGCACCTCAAGAATAGTTCCTGAAGTGTAACTCCTACAAGATAATACCACTTAATCAGATATATGAAATTAATGGTCAAATTTATCTGCTCCACTGTTTTCACCATACAATAGTAGGACATGGATAGAGTAACTGCTGGAAAAGAGCATCAATACAGGAAAAAATAAAGGAACAGCTACTCTCACTATTTTCTTGGTTCCATATGTAACAATTAATTCAAAGTAGATCACAGACATAAATGCAATTAGTAAAATACAGAAATTCCAGAAGGAAACAAAGTAGAAAATCCTAATGTTATTCTGCTATGGAAAGATTGTTTAGGTACATGCATCTACATTTCTCATACCTGCAAGTTAAAGTTGCTTAGGCATGTCTGACTCTTTATAACCCCATGAACTATATAGTCTGTGGAATTCTCCAGGCCAAAATACTGGGTAGCTGTTCCCTTCTCCAGGGGATCTTCCCAACCCAGGGATCAGACCCAGGTCTCCCACATTGCAGGAGGACTCTACCAGCTGAGCCTAAAGGGAAGCCCAAGAATACTGGAGTGAGTAGCCTAATCCCTTCTCCAGCGGATCTTCCCCACCCAGGATTCAAACCAGGATCTCCTGCATTGCAGGCAGATTCTTTACCAACTGAGCTATTAGGAAAGCCATATATATATATATATATATATATATATATATGTATTTAAACACACATATATATATAGACATGCATATATATGCAAATATATGTGTGTGTATTCTTTACCAATGGAGCCATCAGGAAAGCCGTATATATATGCAAATATATAGAGAGACATGCATATAACTTTATACATATATATGTATATATACATACACATATAATCTGTATTCATATATATATGAATACAGATTAAATTTTATCAAAGTAAGAAACTTCATACTCACAAAGATACTGTTACAAAAAAGTATATCCAAGCTATAGACAGGGAGATAAATTTTTATAACATATATATCTAAGTGGGACTTGCCTGGTGGCTCAGATGGTAAAGCATCTGTCTACAATGCAAGAGACCTGGGTTCGATTCCGGGGTCGGGAAGATCCCCTGGAGAAGGGAATGGCAATCCACTCCAGTACTATTGCCTGGAGAATCCCATGGACAGAGGAGCCTGGTAAGCTACAGTCCATGGGGTCTCAAAGAGTTGGACACGACTGAGTGACTTCACTTTTCTTTCACTTTTTTCTANCCACTCCAGTACTATTGCCTGGAGAATCCCATGGACAGAGGAGCCTGGTAAGCTACAGTCCATGGGGTCTCAAAGAGTTGGACACGACTGAGTGACTTCACTTTTCTTTCACTTTTTTCTACATATCTGATGAAAGACATGTATGCAGAACATTCAAAGAATTTTTACAACTCAATAAGTAATAGTCAGAGTCCAATAAAAAAAGGAAAAAAATTGATATTTCACTTAAAAACATTAATAGATATTAGGGAAGTGCAAATTAAAACCACTACATAATTAAATAGAAAATATCAAGTGTTAGTGAAGATGTTGAGCAAGTAGAACTTGCATACAGTGCTAGTGGGTATTGTCAAATAATACAGCTCTGTTGGAAAACAGTTTGTCAACTTCTTATGAAGCAAACATACACTTACACTCACAGAGTAATTTCACCCCTATATATCTGTGCAAGTGAAATAAAAACTTGCCTACCCAAATATCTATATGTCAATAACAGCTAGAAACAGCCTACATGCCCTTAACACTCTCCTCAGGGTCTGGAAATGTGTGTCCTGATATAGTGACTTTATTCATAATTACCAAATCTACAAAAATGACAAACGTCTGTCAACTCATGTAAAATAAATAAAATGTTTTTCAGAAATATTAATGAACTATGGATATATGTAACAATATGGATGAATCTACAAAGACTTAAGCTGAGTGAAAGAAGGCATGTACAAAAGACTGCATACTCTATGATCCCAATTATATTGTATTTCCATTATGGAATAGGCACAAATATAGGAAGGGGACTTAATGTCTGCCAGCATCTAATAGTAGAAGGAAGTAATTGACAGAAAAATCCATAGGGAAACTTTTGGAGGTGCTGGGAATATTCTACATACTATATTATGGTTGTGGTGGTGATTATATATTTAAATTTTACTTTCAATATATTTGACTTGAAAAAAGGAAAAGATACCTCACTGAGAGCTCCCACTATGAGAAGGATGCAATAGGTTGCGATGGGAATGCTCTCCCTTAAAGAATTTTTAAAAGCTGAATGTATTTCAAAAATATATTTTTAAAGACATGAACTTATAAAGAAACAAAAGTACCAGAAGGTAGATAATATCTTCAAGGGGACTTCATGTTCATCAAATATTTTTTCACTTGAGGCATTTACTGAATTGTGGGCATTTTCTAGTCAAGTTTGATGGCATAGCTTACCTTCATCTTACATACTTTGTTGGGATAAAGAGAAATCAGTTAAAATCTCTTTTTTTTCTTTTCTTTATTGGAGGATAATTGCTTTATAATATTGTGTTGATTTCTGCCATACATCAACATGAACCAGTCACAGGTATCAAGCACCATATGAGTAACAATTTTAAAATCTGAGAGGTCTTATCACTAAGCTAGTGTCTTCTAAAGCACAGTGCAGAATTTCAAAACTGCAGAAAGATTGGGAGCTATTTAAAAGTTTCTAAAAAGCAGCAAAAGACATTCTAGAGTCTTATAGCCTGTATTGAATTGGGACATTCTAGAGGGTAAATCTCAGTTTGCTGTAATCTCATTAGGATAAAGGAATCAAATCTCAAGGCAGGCAGGCCCAAGAAACAAAGCAAAGACAGAATGAGTCAGTAAAACTACAACCAAGTTCTCCAACAAATCAGTCATGATTTCATTGAGGTTTCAGCTCTTTCCTATCTGTCTAGCACAGGGAAGAACATCCCAGATGGAGTAACAACATATTGAACTGTGTTTCCTTTATGCATAATATCTGGCATGCAATAAAAATATTATATACTAGATCTGAGAAAAAGAAGAGACTTAAGCAAAAAAATAAAGAAAAAACTGCCAGAAGACATTTAACAGAATACATAGATAACAGAATTTTCAACCAAATACTTTAAACATTTGACTATTGTTTAAAAAAATACAGAGTAAATTTAAAAAAAAAAAATAAGTAAAGAGAAAGAAATCTCAACAGAATATTGAAACATAAGAATACAAAAACTTTCCATAATTGAAAAATAAGATCCTGAAANCTATTGTTTAAAAAAATACAGAGTAAATTTAAAAAAAAAAAATAAGTAAAGAGAAAGAAATCTCAACAGAATATTGAAACATAAGAATACAAAAACTTTCCATAATTGAAAAATAAGATCCTGAAATTTAGAATTAAATAGATGGCTTGAATAGCAGACTGCAAGTAGGAAAACACAAGTTTTGTAACCTGAAAGAGAAGTCAATAGGAAATACAAAATATTATGCAGAGAAAGAAAAAACTATGAAAAAGAAAAAACAGAGCATGTAAGTCATGTTTCAAAAAAATGTTTAAAAATTTTGATATACCTGTAATAAGAATCATAGAAGAAGACGAGAAAGAGAATGGGGCAAAATATTTGCAGAGACAATAGCAAAGAATTTCAAATCTCCTGGCAGAGGACCATTTAGATATTTGTGAAGATTAGCAGTACCTAAGGATAAATACCAAGAAAGCCATGCCAAGAAAATGACAGAAAAACATTTTTTTAAAAAAACCTTAAAAACAACTAGAGTAATACTACATTATCTTAATAGGTTTAACAAGACAGAGAGATGACTAATCAACATAAATTATGAAAAGTAAAACAATTAAATGACATTTTACAGCTCACCAGGAAAAAATGCCAACCTAGATACTCATCAAGATATTCTTGTGAAAGAGAAAGTAAACAGAGGCAATTCCTGACAAATAGATAATTTACCACCATCAGTGTTTTACTAAAAGAAAGACTAAATTAATTTCTTCAAAAAGGCAAAGGTCCTAAACAGAAGCATAAAAATGGGGGAAGAAAGGAAAGATTTTTTAAGAGGTAAAAATGTGTTTAAATATAATTAGAGATTATACAAAAAGATAACTGTAATGCTTTATGTGATTTTAATTCTAAATAAAACTCAAAGGCATGACCACAATGTAGTACATTGGGAATTTGAGGAAGATAATGTTTTGATATTCTAGCAGTATTTTATAGATAAAGAAACTATTTTGATAATGAAAATAAATATTAAATATTGTTACCAACAGTAACCACTAAGAGAATAATTAATTAGAATGATATAATTAAAGAAAAAAATTAAAAAATGGTGAATCAGGAAGAAGGTGAACAATCCCACAGTGAAAATTAAATGAGACACAAAATGACTAGTATGATTGTGGATACACATATAAATAGCAACTTAAATATAAATAGGCTAATTTTTTTAAGTAAAATTCTTGGATTTTTAAATCTACATAAAAACATGAATATACATTTAATTTGATAAGGGCAAGAGGAAGTTTGAAAGTGAAAGGACAAACAGCATACATATATTAACCAAAGGAAACTTTGTACAGTTCTACTAGTATCAGATGAGCAGTTATATGACGACCTACAAGACTTTCTAGCTACTAACACCAAAAAAAAAGAATGTCCTTTTCATGATAGGGGACTGGGATGCAAAAGTAGGAAGTCAAGAGATCCCTGGAATAACAGGCAAGTTTAGCCTTAGAGTACAAAATGAAGCAGTTCAAAGGCTAACAGTGTTGCCAAGAGAATGCAAGGCCATAGCAAACACACTCTTCCAACAACACAAGAGACAACTTGACACATGGACATCACCAGATAATCAATACCAAAATCAGATAGATTACATACTTTGCAGTGGAAGATGGAGAAACTCTATACAATTAGTAAAAACAAGACTGAGAGTTGATGGTGGCTCAGATCATGAACNAACAACACAAGAGACAACTTGACACATGGACATCACCAGATAATCAATACCAAAATCAGATAGATTACATACTTTGCAGTGGAAGATGGAGAAACTCTATACAATTAGTAAAAACAAGACTGAGAGTTGATGGTGGCTCAGATCATGAACCAGAGAAGGCGATGGCACCCCACTCCAGTACTCTTGCCTGGAAAATCCCATGGACAGGGGAGCCTGGTAGGCTGCGGTCCAAGGGGTCACGAAGAGTCAGACATGACTGAGTGACTTCCCTTTCACTTTTCATTTTCTTGCATTAGAGAAGGAAATGGCAACCCACTCCAGTGTTCTTGCCTGGAGAATCCCAGGGATGGGGGAGCCTGGTTGGCTGCTCTCTATGGGGTCACACAGAGTCAGACATGACTGAAGTGACTTAGCAGCAGCAGCAGCAGCAGATCATGAACTCTTGATTGCAAAATTCAGACTTAAACTGAAGAACATAAGGAAAACACTAGACCATTCACGTATGACCTAAATCTAATCCCTTATGATTATACAGTGGAAGTGACAAATAGATTCAAGGGATTAGATCTGATAGAGTGCTTGAAGAACTATGGATGGAGGTTCATAACATTGTATAGAATGCAGTGATCAAATACAAGAAAAAAATCCAAAAAGGCAAAATGGTTGACTGAGGAGCCCTTACAAATAGCTGAGGAAAGAAGAGACACAAAAGGCAAAGGAGAAAAGGAAAGATAAACATCTGAATGCAGAGTTCCAAAGAATAGCAAGGAGTGATGAGAAAGCCTTCCTAAGTGATCAATGCAAAGAAATAGAGGGAAACAATAGACTGGGAAAGACTAAAGATCTCTTCAAGAAAATTAGAGATACCAAGAGAACATTTCATGCAAAGATGGGCAGAATAAAGGACATAAATGGTATGAATCTAAAAGCAGAAGATTTTAAGAAAAGTTGGCAAAAATACACAGAAGAACTACATAAAAAAGATCTTAATGACCACGATGGTGGGATCATTAACCTAGAGTCAGACATCCTGAAGTGCAAAGTCAAATGGGCCTTAGGAAACATTACTATGAACAAAGTTAGTGGACATGATGGAATCCCAGCTGAGCTATTTCAAATCGTAAAAGGTTATGCTGTGAAAGTGCTGCACTCAATATGCCAACAAATTTGGAAAACTCAGCAGTGGCCACAGGACTGGAAAAGGTCAGTTTTCCTTCCAATCTGGAAGAAAGGCAATGCTAAGAATGCTCAAACTACCGCACAATTGCCTTCATCTCACATGCTAGCAAAGTAATGCTCAAAATTCTCCAAGTCAGGCTTCAACAATACATGAACTCATAACTGCCAGATGTCAAGCTGGATTTAGAAAAGGCAAAGGAACCAGAGATCAAATTGCCAACATCCGTTGGATCATAGAAAAGGCAAGAGAATTCCAGAAAAACTTCTATTTCATTGACTAACTAAAGCCTTTGACTGTGTGGGTCACAACAAACCAGAAAATTCTGAAAAAGATGGGAANAAAGGAACCAGAGATCAAATTGCCAACATCCGTTGGATCATAGAAAAGGCAAGAGAATTCCAGAAAAACTTCTATTTCATTGACTAACTAAAGCCTTTGACTGTGTGGGTCACAACAAACCAGAAAATTCTGAAAAAGATGGGAACACCTAGACCACCTTATCTGTCTCTTGAGAAATCTGAATGTAGGTCAAGAAGCAACAGTTAGAACTGGACATGGAACAATGAACAGGTTCCAATTTGGGAAAGGAGTATGTCAGGGTTGTATATTATTGCCCTGCTTATTTAACTTATATGCAGAGTACATCATTCAACATGCCAGGCTGGTTGAAGCGCAAGCTGGAATCAAGATTTCTTGGAAAAATATCAATAACCTAAGATACGCAGATGACACTCCCATTATGGAAGAAAGAGAAAAGGAACCAGGAGCCTTAATGAAAGTGAAAGAGGAGAGTGAAAAAGCTGGCTTAAAACAACATTCAGAAAACAAAGATCATGACATCCAGTCCTATCACTTCATAGCAAATAAATGGGGAAACAATGGAAACAGTGGCAAATTTTATTTTCTTGGGCTCCAAAATCATTGCTGACAGTGACTGCAGCCATGAAATTAAAAGATGCTTGCTCATTGGAAGAAAAGCTATGACCAACCCATACTGTGTATTAAAAAGCAGAAACATCACTTTGCCAACAAACTCCATATACTCAAAGCTATGGTTTTTCCTGTAATCATGTATGGATATGAGAGCTGGACTATAAAGAAAGCTGAGTGCTGAAGAATTGATGCTTTTGAAGTGTGGTGTTGGAGAAGGCTTTTGAGTCCCTTGGACTGCAAGGAGAACAACGCTGTCAATTGTAAAGGAAATCAACTCTGAATATTCACTGGAAGGACTGATGCTGAAGCTCCAATACTTTGGCCACCTGATGCAAAAACTGATTCATTAGAAAAGCCCCTAATGTTGGAAAAGATTGAAGGCAGGNAAGGAAATCAACTCTGAATATTCACTGGAAGGACTGATGCTGAAGCTCCAATACTTTGGCCACCTGATGCAAAAACTGATTCATTAGAAAAGCCCCTAATGTTGGAAAAGATTGAAGGCAGGTGGAGAAAGGGACAACAGAGGATGAGATCGTTGGATGGCATCACTGATTCAATGGACATGAGTATGAGCAAGCTGCAAGAGCTGGTGATGAACAGGGAAGCCTGATGTTCTACAGTTCGTGGGGTTGTAAAGAGTCAGACATGACTGAGTGACTGAACTGAACTAATAACAGAAATCAAATTGATTTCATCATTTGTGGCCAAAGATGGAGAAGCTGTATATAGTCAGCAAAATAAGACCTGGAGCTGATTGTGACTCAGATCACTAGCTTCTGTTAGCAAAAGTTATACTTAAAGTGAGCAGCCAAAACCACTAGGCTAGCCAAAGAAAGAAAGAAAAGAAAGTGAAGTCACTCAGTCGTGTCCGACTCTTTGTGACCCCATGGACTGCAGGCTACCAGGCTCCTCCATCTGTCCATGGGATTTTCCAGGCAAGAGTATTACAGTGGGTTGCCACTTCCTTCTCCAAGGGATCTACCGACCCAGGGATCGAACCTGCATTGTAGGCAGCCACTTTTATCATCTGCACCACCAGGGAAGTCAGGCATGACTTAAATCAAATCCCCTATGAATATGCAGTGAAGGTGACCAATAGTTTCAAAGGATTAGGTCTAGTAAAGAGTGTCCTTCAAGAACTATGGATGGAGGTCTGTAATATAGTACAGGAGGCAAAAACAAAATCATCCAAAAGAAAAAGAAAAGCAAGAAGTGAAAGTGGTTACCTGAGGAGACTTTGCAAACAGATGAAGAAAGAAGAGAATTGAAAAGCAAGAGAGAAAGAGAAACGTACATAAAACTTAATACAGAATTCCAAAGAATAGAAAGGAGAGACAAGAAGGACTTCTTCAATGAACAGTGCATAAAACTAAAAGAAAACAACAGAAGGGGAAAGACTAGAGATCGCTTCAGGAAAATTCAAAATATCAAAGGAACATTCCCCACCAAAATGGACTCAATAAAGGACAGAAACAGTAGCAACTAATAGATGCTGAAGAGATCAAGAAGAGATGGAAATAATACACAGAACTGTCCAAAAAAGAACTCAATGAACTGGATAACCATGATAGTGTGGTCAGTCATCCAGATGCAGACTTTCTGGGGTGTGAAGTCAACTGGGCCTTAGGAAGCACTGCTGTCAATAAAGCTAGTGGATGCAATGGAATTCCAATAGAGCCATTCAAAACCCTAAAGGATGATGCCAGCAAAGTGTTGCAGTCAATATGTCAGCAAATCTGGAAGACCCAGCAGTGGCCACAGGACTGGAAAAGGTCAATCCTCATCCCAATTCCCAAAAAAGACATTACTAAAGAAGGTTCTAAACATCAGACAATTGCACTAATCTCCCTTGCTAGTAAGGTTATACTTAAAATCTTGCATGTTAGGCTTCAGCATTACATGAACCAAGAGCATCCAGATGTCCAAACTGGGTTTAGAAAAGGTAGAGGAACCAGAATTNAAAAGACATTACTAAAGAAGGTTCTAAACATCAGACAATTGCACTAATCTCCCTTGCTAGTAAGGTTATACTTAAAATCTTGCATGTTAGGCTTCAGCATTACATGAACCAAGAGCATCCAGATGTCCAAACTGGGTTTAGAAAAGGTAGAGGAACCAGAATTCAACTTGCCAACAGTCACTGGATCATGGAGATAAGTAAGAAAATTCCAGAAAGATACATCTACCTCTGTTTCATTAACTAGCTAAAGCCTTTGACAGTGTGGATCATAACAAACTATGGAAAGCTCTTAAAGAGATGGGAATACCAGACATCTTACCTGTCTCCTAAAAAACCTATAAATCGGTCAAGAAGGAACAGTTAGAAACCTGTATGGAGCAATTGATTGGTTCAGGATTGAGAAAGGAGTATTACATGGTTGTCTGCTGCCACCCTATTTAACATTATGCCGAGCACACCATGAGTTTTTAGCTTGTGGACAAATACACAGATATACACACACATGAAAAAGGCGGGGGGGTGGGCAAGAAAGACTATAATAATTAGAAGAGAGGGAATTAAAACTTCCAGCTTAGGAATGAAATGATTTTGTACCTAGGACATTTAAAAAAATCTTACAGAAAAACCTATAGAATAAATCTGTGAATCTCACAGTTTTGCTATATATATGATTAGTTAAAAAAATTCTACCTCTATACACCAAGAAGCAAATGAAAAATAAAATTCTTTAAAATAATAACAACTTCATTAGAATCAAAACCATGCAACCTACCAGAAGTTATGTTTTATTCGTCTACACTAAAGATACAAAACATTATTGAGATCAAATTTTTAAAGAAAAATTGTAAAAATGAAGTCCCATATAATGAGTAGAGATTGGAATTGGAAGACCCAATGCGTAAAAATGTCCTTTTGTGTCAGATTAATCTATGATTTCAACCTAATTTTTCTCAAATATAATTGAGCATTTTCATGGAAATTAAAACTGACCCATAAATCCATATGAAAATACAAAAGGCCAAGAATAGAAAGGCAATGTTATAGAAGATGAATAAAGCTAGAAATTTTTCACTACCAGCTATCAAGCATTAATGAAAACTTTAGTAACTAATATTAATTAATATAGCAGAGTTTTAGCAAAAGGATTAAAAAAAAAAAAAACAGCTAGGGAAATAGAATGAGAAGGCCAGAACAGATGAATATATAGCCAGTTACTTGATTTATGACAAAGGTGGCATGCAATTTAGTGGAGATAAGATGGTATTTTCTCAGTAAATGGAACTAAGTTAATTATTTATCCATATGGGAAAAAATGAATTTAGACCTTTTCTTACAGCAAATACACAAAGATATTCCATATAGATTGTATTGAATAATTCTTAATGGGAATATAAAGCAATTAGATTTTAATCAGAAACACAGAAGAACATCTTCATGACTTTGGGGTAAACAGAATTTTT
Organism: Neotragus pygmaeus; assembly: GCA_006410875.1. NCBI lineage: Eukaryota > Metazoa > Chordata > Mammalia > Artiodactyla > Bovidae > Neotragus > Neotragus pygmaeus. The sequence goes on from SJYV01051045.1 coordinate 226,476, forward strand.
AGCCAAACTCCAAAATGCTAACCATAAAATATTAATTGAAATATATTTAAGAATTTATGTTAATCAAAAACACTNTAGATTTTAATCAGAAACACAGAAGAACATCTTCATGACTTTGGGGTAAACAGAATTTTTAGCCAAACTCCAAAATGCTAACCATAAAATATTAATTGAAATATATTTAAGAATTTATGTTAATCAAAAACACTAAAGAGTGAAATACATGGATTTGAAGAATGTATCTTCAGAACGTATATCTTACTAGAGATGTGTTAAATCATGTACAAAAGATATAAAAGACTAAAAATTTATAAGAAAATAAAGCTTATATTTTTTTAAAAAAATGGGCTAATGGCTTCAACACTTAATGAAAGAAATATTTCCATATCAAGTAAAAGTAAGAAAAAGTATTAAATTTCATTACTGTTGAAATGCTAAATAAAACTGTTTAATGAATCACTATCTACCCACCAGGATGGCTGAAATTAAAAATAAAGAAAATGCTGTGTGTTACCAAAAATGTGGACCAACTGAAAATTCTGATAAACTGCGGCGGGAAACATATTAGTAGAGGTTGCAGAACAGTGACATCATCTACTTCAGCTAACCAAACATACTGTATGATTTAGTTTATCAGTCCACTTGCACTGCCATCATGAAATAGTCTGGATGGCCTGAAACAATAGAAACTGTTTTCCTCACAGTTCTGGAGACTAACAGTCCAAGGTCAAGTTGCTAATAAGTGTCTGGTGAAAGATTCCCTCTGGACTGCAGAGACCTGCCTTCTTGCTTTTTGCTCACATGGCCTTTCTTTGCATGTGGAGACAGAGAAAGGTGTGAAGGAATAGCATTCTCTAGCAGCTCATATAAGGATATTAATCCTTTTGGACCAAGGCCTCACCTTATGACCTCACTTAACCTTAATAACTCTTAGAGGCCCATCTCCAAATACAGTCTCACTGGGGGTGAGGGTAGGGCTTCAGCATATAAATTTGAGGGGGAGATACCCAGGTGGTACAAGTGGTAAAGAATCCCCTTGCCAAAGCAGGAGATGCAAGAGACACAGGTTTGATCCCTGGGTCTGGAAGATCTCCTGAAGAAGGAAATGGCAACTCACTCCAGTATTTCTTGCCTAGAAAATTCTACGGACAGAGGAGCCTGGAAGGCTATAGTCCATGGGGGTTGCAAAGAGTCAGACATGACTGAGTATGCACACACCACACCATACAAACTTTTAGCCTCTAACAGTCTGCCCACCAAATTCTTATCTTTGTCACATGTGAGTTATATTAATTTCATAACAATTGCTCTGAAATTCTTGACTCATTGCAGCATCTATTCTAAAGTATAGAGTCTCACCTAAGGTGACATCATGGGTTAGACTTCAGATCCAATTCATCTTGAGGCAAAATCCCACTATAGTTGTGACTTTGTCAAACCAGGCAAGTTATATACTTTCAAAATGCAATAATGCAAAAGGCATAGACAGTCTCATTCTAAAAGGGAGAAGTTATGAGGAAAATGGACCCTAAGTATCAGTAGGTCTAAAACCTAGCAAGGCAGTTCCATCAGATCTTAAGGCTCCAGAATAATCCCCTTTGGTTGGACGCTCCCACCTTCCATGCCCCACCTCAACAGGAACATGGGGGACAAGCCCACATGGCTCTATGGATAAGATATCACTCATGTGATATTTTCCAGTGAAGTAAATCCTCTCATCAGTTTACTTCAAGTTAAAAAAAGTTAGAATATTAAGTCTGAAAGTGAAAATTGCTCAGTCATGTCCGAATCTTTGTGACCCCATGGACTATACAGTCCATGGAATTCTGCAGGCCAGAATACTGGAGTGGGTAGCCTGTCCTTTCTCCAGGGAATCTTCCCATCCCAGGGATCGAACACAGGTCTCCAAGCTGAGCAAGATCCAATTAGATGAACCCTTGTAAAGATCTAGTGGTCAGAGTCAGGAAGAAGTCAGAGCAATTTCACATGCCAGATGTGCTCTCCTAATGGCCTTAATGAAGAAAACCGTCACATTTTGATGAGAGTCACATGCTAGAGAACAGTGAGCATCTGCGAAGAGCTGGCAGCTTCAGTCTATAACTGCAAGAATTGAATCTTGGCAACAAGATTGGGCTTGAGCTTAGAAGAGGACTCCAAGCCTCAGAGGGAGAGCACAGCCTTAAATGACACCAAGATTGTATCCGGGTGAAAACCTAAGCAGGGGACCCATTTCACCAACAGCAAGAATCCTGATCATGGAAATTTTGTTCTAACTTAGCAGATTGTAACTTGTGTTTCTTTAGGCCCCTAAAGGTGTAATAATTTGGGGCACAGCAATAGCAAACAAATACAAATGACTTTCTACATATCTTATTAATAAAGAGATGAAATCTGTTATAAGATGCATGCATATTTTCTCAAATCCCAACACTGTATGTGCAAATGTGTGTGTGTGTGTGTGTGTGTGTATAAATTCATGAAAACAGACTTGCAACACATAAATTTTAAAGTGCATTATTTATTCCATTAAGACTAATTAGGTGGACTTAAAGTGTTGACATGGCTTTCCACCATACCTAACATAATAGCTTAACTTAAATAGTACAATGAACATTCATTCAAATATCAGGATTCAGAAGAAGGCCATTGCTTATTCTAACGGACTAAACAAACAAACAACAACAAAAGTGATGACTGTGCACATTTTATCAGCACTTCATGACACAAGTAGATTCCCTAAAACATTGCAACATTCAAAAAAGCAAACTTTACTCTTGCTAACAATTTGTTCTCTAACTTTTATTAATGTATTTTTCTAGAAATAATTCATGATATCAAATTTATAATGATTAATCCTTAATGCAATTTCAAAAAAGATTAAGTGAATGGAATGATTTTTCTGAAATGAATCGGGTAGCTGCTATTATTAAAGTCACCTAAAAATTCACACTTCCAGTAAGTAAAATCTTGTCACACAATGTTCAAAGGTTTTTTAAAGAAATAGGAAACAAAGTTCGTGTTCTTGTGGTACAAACTATAAGAGCGGCAAGAGTCAGAATATTAGCCTGTCAAAAAATATGTATATTTTCTACATAAATTATTTTATACACAAATTATCAATTCATGCTACAAACTCCAAAAAGTAAAGTTTGACAAAATACTCCTGTTTGTAGATATAAAAACTAAGTTGAAGCCATATAGAGATCAGAATTCTTTAAAAGAATGAGAAACACCAGTAAGAAGCTTGAAGCTTAATTTTAAAACTTTCCCTAGCACAGATCAGTGGGATAACCAAAAGCTAAACTATGCCCTTTTCTACTTTTAGACCTTAATTCTGAAATGTGAGCTCATTAAAAGTACTTATCTGGTTCTAATAAGAGAAACCTTTTTTACCCTATGTCTTCACTTTCATGCATTGGAGAAGGAAATGGCAACCCACTCCAGTGTTCTTGCCTGGAGAATCCCAGGGACGGGGGAGCCTGATGAGCTGCTGTCTATGGGGTCGCACAGAGTTGGACACGACCGAAGTGACTTAGCAGCAGCAGCAGCAGCTAAGTGTTGCTATCGTGGGGAAGAGCCTCATGAGCCTGTGTGTAGTGTGTGAACCTGTAACACCTGGGCACTTGGTAGGAATGCAGGCTCCTAGGCTCTGCCTCAGGCAGACTCCTGAATCAAAATACGTGATTCTACAAAATCCCTAGTAGCTCTGCACACATTGAAGCAGAAGCTCACAATCTAAACTACAGAACAAAACAAACTAAAACCAAAATATAAACAAACAACAGGAGACAGAAAACAACAATAAAACACCTAACTAATGATCAAGTCCTTAGTTAATGAATGTTAATTAAACTACACATTCACTTATCTAGCATTGGATTCTGGCCATCTAGATATTTTAAATTCTGCCAGATGATTCTAATGGTTAGAAGAGTTGTGAATCAATGTTCACAACCCGCTAGGTAGAGAACCCAGCTATGTTCATGCACATTACCCTCTAGACAATGGATTTCTGCATCTGAGTCACAGTGAAGATTGAGGCCTTCTTACTTTATGGACAGCCCAGACACCAACTGTCTGTTTGAACTTCAAATAGTAAGTTCCCTGGGGCTTACCTTTGACCTCATTTTTTTTTTTGGTCAATCAAAAATAAGTTATCACATATCCTTGAAATTAACTGCTATTCTGGAATATAATTATATACTTCCAGTCACTACCTACACCATGGACTTTTCCTCACTATCTATAAAAGGAAAAAAGAGAAGGCAATGGCACCCCACTCCAGTGCTCTTGCCTGGAAAATCCCATATACAGAGAAGCCTGGTAAGCTGCAGTCCATGGGGTCACTACGAGTCAGACACGACTGAGTGACTTCATTTTCACTTTTCACTTTCACTTTTCACTTTCATGCATTGGAGAGGGAAATGGCAACCCTCTCCAGTGTTCTTGCCTGGAGAATGCCAGGGACAGGGGAGCCTGATGGGCTGCCGTCTATGGGGTTGCAGAGTTGGACACAACGGAAGTAACTTAGCAGCAGCAGCATCATAAAGGAAAAGAAGTTTACCCCAGGATTTGGCCCTGTCTAGACCAAATCTCCGGTCTATCCTTCAGCACCTAACTCAGATATTTATTCCATGTGCTAGAAGATGGTTTTGTACTTTTCCTCTTCTGTGTTTTTGTTTTCTTCTACTATCTTAAATTGCTCAGTATAGGTTATTTATCAATCATATTGTTTCTTACTATACATGCCTTAATTAACCTCTCCAGCAAAAGTGCCACTGCTATTATCGGTTTGGAATCCAATGCCTAATCATGAAAATCAATCATTCTTCCTTAATCATCAATGAATAAAATACTTTATAATATTTTAAAAAATAGTTTCTCTAGTGAATCCCACTCTTCTAGTCTTCTGCAAGTGTTTATTCCTTACCTGTAAGAAAAAGAAATACACTCTATACACTCCAAAAGTAGAATGTTTTGTTTCTATTTCAGAATAATTTGGCCAAACATGTGATCAGAGGGCCTGCCCTAAGATACTGGATGATTGCATCGTAGTGGCATATATTGGTCCATATTTGGGCAATAATAACTGGAAGACCACTCCATTTCCATAAGTCAAATGTTAGGGCTGACTTAAACTGAAGATAAATGAGTCAACATAAGTAATGAGAAGGTGTCTTTTACTTACAAGAGGCTGCAAAGACAGGCACTAATGATGAAGAATCAGCAAGATAAATAAATCATCCTCCCTACTTTTTAGAAGCACATAATTTAGGAGTAAGACCCATTAAAAAATGCTCAGTAACTTAAGATAACTCAGGGCAGCAAAACCATATTGTATGGAAAGTAAACACAAACTTTGGCAAACATCTCTACCAAAATAAAAGGTTTAGATTAGGAACCGAACAACAAATCCCACTAATGAACTTTTTCCTACAAAACTCAAAAGCCTTGTGGTTTATGGCACATTAGTATAAAACTCAGAATATTTGCATGGTAATCAAAATTTTAACATTGGTATTTGTGAACCTATTATAGTTTAAAAGTGAAGTTCTGGTTCAGATTGCCTGGATTTGATAAATCCACCATTTATTAGCTGTGTACCCACAGTTAAGTTTCTTAATTTATCTGCACCTATATTTCCTCATCTGTAAAATAGATATATCTATAAAATAGCTACTTCTTGGTATTGTTTTAAAGTTAAATGAATTAACATACTTAAAGAGCTTAGAATTATACATGGCATAAAACAAGGGCTATAAAAATATTTGATATTTATCATTGTAATTATTTAGTAGAAATAATGAGTACCAACATTACTATTGAATTCTTCTTCCTACAACCCCTCTTTTTAGTAATCTCTTAAGAATTATTTTCCTATTAACATTAAAAACTAGGTAAAACTCCTAAATAGTATTAAAATACTGTTTCTCTAAGCAAATAATAGTACAATGAAATGATATTATTTATATTAAAGTTGAATTTCTGTAAAAATTTCATAATTATACTGATGAATAGTTCAGCACAGGACTGGTATCACAATGTACNCTAAATAGTATTAAAATACTGTTTCTCTAAGCAAATAATAGTACAATGAAATGATATTATTTATATTAAAGTTGAATTTCTGTAAAAATTTCATAATTATACTGATGAATAGTTCAGCACAGGACTGGTATCACAATGTACAGAAACCTGAGATGGAAGTGTGAATGAATTAAGACTGCTCAGAAACAAATATATGAGCATAAAACCAATATAAACAAGAAAATGCTTTAGAAAGTTTTAGGGTTTATTATTTCAAAGGATCAGGCTCAACAATACAGAAGACCAGACTGGTGGTAGTATTTTTTGGCATAATAGAATAAAGGGAAAAATTCTCATAATTTATCCATGCAGATCTTGCCCTTTCTGACACCTTAAAAGCCTCTGACAATTTTTCCTAATGTGCATTCTTGTGTAATGTTGCAATGGTACGATCTGAATCTTTATATTTGATGACCAATATTTTATCCTAGTTTTCTTTGTGTCAAGTTCAGTATGGTAGATGAGCTAACCTCATTATATGCTACATTATCAAAAGGTGAAACTAGAAGGCTGCTTCACAAAATCCATGAGCTTTTGAAATGCCAAAGATGAATTGTGTGGATAACTCGTAAAGCAAGGGTATCTTACAATTAACTGAGACTGTTTTGGAGAAAACAGATGATAGTGAAAGAATCCATCCCCTGGTCAAGAAAACAGTCGCGCTTTGATACAATAATAGGTGTGTTCATTAATATTGATGGCAGTGAGTGTTGTATAAAAGTTGAAAGAATGAAAGCTTTGTTTTGGGACTACACTTAAACATTCTCCCATGTGTCTTATATTGTGGAATTAAGAAACCATTGACTATATCTTGATTTTGACCTCTTTTTTATTACTTGGCCTTATCATGCATCCAAACTATTGCTGGTAATGCCTAGCTGTTTTTCTTAATATCTCAGTAGCAAGTGCCTTTTCTGTCCTTTTACACCCTTGTCAAACAAAAGTGGGAAGGAAAAAAAAAAGAGTTTAAAACGTTCAGGTAACACTCAGCTTTTCCAAGGTGATCCCTTTGAAGCTCAGCACCTTTAAAGTAACCAAAATCTACTGCTTAACTCCAGTTACATATTGGCTATGTGCCAGATATGGCTCTACTTTGCTTTTCATGTCTGCGTTAGAGGATTGAGCCTGCAGAAGCAGCTGCACCCTGAGACACACTGCTCCCATAGCAGAAGAAAATGAGAGAGTCTGATTCACTTAATGGCTCCGCTCAGATATGAAGTCAGCATTTCAGCTTTTATCCCATTGACCAGATTAAATCATATGGCTGTGTCTCATATCAACAGGTGAAAGATGGAAATGCCACCCAAGGACATTCACCTTCACTCATATGGCAATAGGAAGATATCTCAGTCTCTTATGATGGGAAGCCAATAATTGGGAACAATAATACAACCTATTATATCTCACCCTTTTAATTATATAACATTCATTCCTTTCTATCTCCACACAAAATAAACACATTCTACCCCAAAGAAGACATCTCAAAAAATCTCAACCAATCATGAAATTAGACTCCAGTCCAGGGTCCATGCTTATCTCTACATCATAAGTGTAACTTCTCTTAAATTAGAGCTATATGAACCACAAAGACAAGCTATTTCCTCCATGCACACCAACTATTTAGTAGCAGAACAGGAGTGTGTTAACCTCCATAAACATTGTGCTAGAAAAGGAGAATGTGAAGCACATAAGAAGCCTGAAATTATTTCAGAAACATTTTGAGTGCTCACCTACTCTGGGGATAGGGAACCTTCCAGGATCAGCCCTCAGTTCTCCTGCATGATTATATCACCAAGTTCTCTTGGTTACAGTTCCACCTCAAAAAGGTAGAAAGAGACCCTTTCTTTTTCAACCTCCTTTGACACATCTAAGAAAGTATTAAATTGCATACCCTCTCCAGAGGCTAACTAGCATTAACAGGTATATCTTGCCCTTAGAGGATTGGGAGATCAAGTTCTCTTTAATTCTTACATTTTGTTTTGGTATGTTTTGCTATATTTTGGATTACAGTCCAGTCAAGGAGTTCTTTCAGCCTCTAGAATATTTATTATATGATCCTAATAAGCTCTATGTTCCACTAAAGATGTGTATGATTCCTTATGAAATGCACCTTTTTCTCCCTAGACTTTACTGTCAATAACTTGAGACTATCAAGCTTCAGCAGAGAACCTGTTGATTTGCTGGTTTTTGTCTTTTCTGTAAGCCACTTTGTCCAAATGGATAGATTTTATGAAAGCCAATTTAATCCCTTTATGGAGCTGGATCATAAAGAAGACCAAGTGCCGAAGAATTGATATTNGCTTCAGCAGAGAACCTGTTGATTTGCTGGTTTTTGTCTTTTCTGTAAGCCACTTTGTCCAAATGGATAGATTTTATGAAAGCCAATTTAATCCCTTTATGGAGCTGGATCATAAAGAAGACCAAGTGCCGAAGAATTGATATTTTTGAATTGTGGTGCTGGAGAAGACTCTTGAGAGTCCCTTGGACAGCAAGGAGATCAAACCAGTCAATCCTAAAGGAAATCAACCCTGAATATTCATTGGAAGGACTGATACTGAAGCTGAAGCTCCAATACTTTGGCCACCTGATGCAAAGAGCCAATATGGGAAAAGACCTTGATGCTGGGAAAGATTGAGGGCAGGAGGAGAAGGGGGCAACAGAGGATGAGATGGCTGGGTGGCATCACTGACTCAATAGACATGAGTTTGAGCAAACTTTGGGAGATTGTGGAGGACAGGGATACAGCCAGCATGCTGCAGTTCATGGGATAGCAAAGAGTTGGACAGGACTTCGTGACTGAACAACAACGTGGAGTTTAACTAAAGCAAGTCACCAACTTTCTTAATTTGATCTTTGCCCTAGGCCAAACCTATCTTTGTTATTCAAAGCATTTCTCAACTTTATATTTACTGGTTGAAGAAAATAAAACTGTAGCATCTTCAGAACCTGCAAATCTCTTTCATTATCCTTATATCTTAGTTTTCTAAGCTCATGTCTTTCTTTTAATAGCTTTTTTTAATGCTGCTAAAAGCAACCAAGTCACTTCATCATACTTTGTTTTTCAACTTCTTCATCTAAAATTGAAAGTTAATTGTTATGATTACTGGGGGTAAAGATAGGGGTAAGGGATAGTTAGGGAGTTTGGGGTGGGCATGTACACACTGCTATACTTAAACTAAATAACCAACAAGGACCTATTGTTTAGCATGTGAAACTCTACTCAACGTCATATGGCAGGCTAGATAGGAAGGGAGTTTGAGGGAGAATGAATACATGTATATGTATACTGAGTCCACTGTTCACCTGAAACTATTGCAACATTGTTATTTGGCTATACCTGAATACAAAATTTTTGAAAATTGCAAATTTGTTAATATATTATCTATCTTTCAAGTTATTGCATGAGACAGATTTATCAAATATACCACCACTCCACAAAGTTCCTTCATTTTTCCAGTCTCTTTTAAGAGTTTTTGCACATCTAACCCTATATCCCTAAAGCCAAAGCCATGTATTTTAGGGTACACCTATCTATAGGGACCAATTTTTATATCAGTTATCTCTTTCTAGGTATGTTGTGGTAAAGAAAATCAAACTAAACGTGGTTAACAGTGCAAAGAAGATTGCGTGCTTGCATTGCATCTAATTCAGAAATCATCTCTGCTTCACATGTCTTTCTTAAAAAAAGTCTAGGAGGAAAGGAGACATGTGAAGGAGTCCCAGGCAGAAGGAACTGTCACCATTATAGACTTCGCCCCTCTCGTGGCAGAAAGAAAATGAAATAACCTAATAGTTCTTAAAGCTGCTCAGACACAATGGATGCCAATTCTGGTCACATTCAATTGGCTAAACTATTAATAAGTCACATGACCAAATCCCCCAAATGATCCTTTTTGTTTAGATATATGCAACTAATTTCAAATAGTAATACAATCTATCATAGCTCATTGTTTCAAAATTATGTGAAACAGTGTTAACACTGGATCCTAAATTTCCAGGCAGGATGAGTATGTGTATTTATATAATAAATAATTATCAATCCTTTAAAAATATTACAATCAAGTTAAAAGCTTAATAAAAACACATTTTTATGTTTGTAAGGAAAAATCAATAATTTAAAAAAAAAAAGACAAATTGTGAAGTCAAATACAAAATCCAAGTGCTAGGTGATATTCTTGAAAGGGAATCATTCAAACAATGATCATCTCACTTGCAACAGATGAAGTTTTATCATTATCATGTATATACGCAGACATATATACAGTTGAAACTGTACAATTCTCTTTCGAAAAAAAGACAGATTCATTTGGAATGAACAAAGTTAAAAACTCTGCACCTTTGATGACAAAGCATGTGCATATCTTGCATTTGGGGATTTAGTAATTAAATGATACATATAGAAGACTAAGAATTGATAAATACAAAAACACATTTTCCTACAGAAAATCTTACAAAAATCAAAATGCTTAAGATGTTAAAAAAATGCATGTATTGTGTCGCCCAAACAGATGCGCCATAGAAATAGAGCATTCAGATGTAGATTAATGAATCTTGTCCCAAGTAAAGGAACTGCAGAACTCTTGTTCCTGTACCAGGTGCCTCAGCCGATAACAATATAAGCAGCTAATGGAAAAGGTGACTTAGATGCCTGAGCATGGGCGGAGCACCTGTGGGGTTTACTCCACCCTTGATAACCACCACTAAATATAGTCTTCACACATTAAACATAAACTGAATGTAGAATGCAACAAAAGAGTACACTCAATTATATCAAATTAGCATCTGAGTATATGTAATCACAGAGTTTCAGTTCAGTTCAGTCCATTTCAGTCGCTCAGTCGTGTCTGACTCTTTGCGACTCCATGAATTGCAGCACGCCAGGCCTCCCCGTTCATCACCATCTCCTGGAGTTCACTCAGATTAACGTCCATTGAGTCCGTGATGCCATCCAGCCATCTCATCCTCAGTCGTCCCCTTCTCTTTCTGCCCTCAATCCCTCCCAGCATCAGAGTCTTCTCCACTGAGTCATCACTTTTCATCAGGTGGCCAAAGTACTGGAGTTTCAGCTTTAGCAAGATTCCTTCCAAAGAAATCCCAGGGCTGATCTCCNGTCTGTCACTGTTTCCATTGTTTCCCCATCTATTTGGCATGAAGTGATGGGACCAGATACCATGATCTTTGTTTTCTGAATGCTGAGTTTTAAGGCAGCTTTTTCACTCTCCTCTTTCACCTTCATCAAGAAGCTCTTTAGTTCCTCTTTACTTGCTGCCATCAGGGTGGTGTCATCTGAGTATCTGAGGTTATTGATAATTCTTCCAGCAATCTTAATTCCAGTTTGTCCTTCATCCAGCCAGGAATTTCTCTGATGTACTCTGCACATAAGTTAAATAAGCAGGGTGACAATATTCAGCCTTGACGCATTCCTTTCTCAATTTGGAATCAATCCATTGTTCCATGTCTGGTTCTAACTGTTGCTTCTTGACCTGCATACAGATTTCTCAGGAAGCAGGTACGGTGGTCTGGTGTTCCCACCTCTTTCAGAATTTTCCACAGTTTGTTATAATCCACTCAGCCAAAGGCTTTGGCATAGTCGATGAAGTAGATGTTTTTCTGGAATTCTCTTTCTTTTTCTATGATCCAACGGATGNCGGTGGTCTGGTGTTCCCACCTCTTTCAGAATTTTCCACAGTTTGTTATAATCCACTCAGCCAAAGGCTTTGGCATAGTCGATGAAGTAGATGTTTTTCTGGAATTCTCTTTCTTTTTCTATGATCCAACGGATGCTGGCAGTTTGATCTCTGGTTCTTATGCCTTTTCTAAATCCAGCTTGAACATCTGGAAGTTCATGGTTCACATATTGTTAAAGCCTGGCTTGGAGAATTTTGAGCATTACTTTGCTAGCGTGTGAAATGAGTGCAGTAGTTTGAGCATTCTTTGGCATTGCCCTTCTTTGGGACTGGAATGAAAACTGACCTTTTCCAGTCCTGTGGCCACTGCTGAGCTTTCCAAATTTGCTGGCATATTGAGTGTAGCACTTTTACAGCATCATCTTTCAGGATTTGAAACAGCTCAACTGAACTTCCATCGCCTCCACTAGCTTTGCCTGTAGTGATGCTTCCTGAGACCCACTTGACTTCACACTCCAGGATGTCTGGCTCTCGGTGAGTGATCACAGCATTGTGGTTAGCTGGGTCATGAACATCTTTTTTGTATAGTTCTGCTGTGTATTCTTGCCCCTCTTAATATGTTCTGCTTCTGTTAGATGACCTGATAAGTTGATACATAAAGTTAACTATCATACCATTTAGCTTTCACCATAATCCATGAAGTAGATTACTATCCCCATTCTACAGATGAGGAAACCAAAGCTCTGAGAAGTTTAATGACTTATAAGCAATTAGGGGCAGAGCAGGCCTTCATACCTGTGTGTCTGACTTCCAAATTCATTTCTTCACCCAGTTCTATCTTGATTCTAGATACTTTTCAATATGTATTGCCCTCGACTGTGCTGGTCTTCCTCGCTGCACAGGCTTCCCCCAGCGGTGGGGCATCGGGGCTGCTCTCCTAGCTGCGGTGTGTAGGCTTCTCCCTCCAGTGGCTCCCTTGTTGGGAAGCGTGGGCCCTAGGCTCATGGGCTTCAGTAGCTGTGGCACACGGACTCAGCTGCCCCACTGCGTGTGGAGTCTTAGTTCCCGGTCCAGGGGTCGAACTCATGTTCTCTGCACTGTGGGGCCCTGACCTTTCCCTAGATGTTGTATCCTTGGAGGCTAGCATCTGTCTGCATATAGTAGATGCTTAATAAATGCTCACTGAATGTCCCATGGACAGAGGGGTAAATAGAAATGATCTGTTCACATATCTGTGCTTCTACCACACAGTTATCTCCTTAAGTGAGTGAAAGTCGCTCAGTTGTGCCCGACTCTTTGTGACCCCATGGACTATACAGTCCATGGAATTCCCCAGGCCAGAATACTGGAGTGGGTAACCTTTCCCTTCTCCAGGGGATCTTCCCAACCCAGGAATTGAATGGGAATCTGCTGCATTGCAGGCGGATTCTTTACCAACTTGGTCACCAGGGGAGGCCCAAGAATACTGAGTGGGTAGCCTACCTGTTCTCCAGCGGATCTTCCTGACTCGGGAATTTAACTGGGGTCTCCTGAACTGCAGGCGGATTCTTTACCAGCTAAGCTACCAGGAAAACCCTATCTGTTTAAAGACAGTCGCTAAAAATATGGGCTCAGGACTTGGACCATCTGACTTTAATGTTCAGCCACCCTGCTTACTGACCCAGGTTCAATGTCTTTGATTGTCAACTATTGCTAAAAATAACTCTGCTAAAAAAAACTCTGTGCGAACCCATGGACTGCAGCACACTAAGCTTCCCTGTTCTTCACTGTTTCCCAGAGTTTTCACAAACTCTGCTGCTGCTGCTGCTAAGTCGCTTCAGTTGTGTCCGACTCTATGCGACCTCACAGACGGCCGCCCACCAGGCTCCGCCCTCCCTGGGATTGATTCTCCAGACAAGAACACTGGAGTGGGTTGCCGTTTTCTTCTCCAATGCATGAAAGTGAAACGTGAAAATGAAGTCGCTCAGTCGTGTCCGACTCTTCGCGACCCCATGGACTGCAGCCCACCGGGCTCCTCCGCCCATGGGATTTTCCAGGCAAGGGTACTGGAGTGGAGTGCCACTGCCTTCTCCGGAAAACTCTGAGTAGATGGTAAATGATTAATGACTCATTNTCCGACTCTTCGCGACCCCATGGACTGCAGCCCACCGGGCTCCTCCGCCCATGGGATTTTCCAGGCAAGGGTACTGGAGTGGAGTGCCACTGCCTTCTCCGGAAAACTCTGAGTAGATGGTAAATGATTAATGACTCATTTTATCCTGGGCCACTAGGGGGCGGAGAGGCGAGCAAATCCTCCCTCTCTTTTCTTCTCTGGGTTTTTTCATCTCAGCTCACAGGTACGTTCCCTTTAAATGCCCCACCAGCCCTGAAACTTTGGGGACCAGGGCAGTAGAATGTGAGGGTCTGGTGAGAATGCAGGCCCTTTTCCTCGTGAATTTTCACCTAAATTATTTACATCTCAAATGAGTTGAGAGTGAATGAGGAATTAGCATTCTTCAAAGCTATGAAATTCACTCTTCCTAGTAACAGTTGTTATTGTTGTTTTCGGTGGCTAAGTCATGCCTGACTCTTTGTGACCCCATGGGCCGCAGGATGTCAGCCTTCCTTGTCCTTCACTGTCTTCCTGAGTTTGCTCAAACTCATGTCCTTTGAATCAGTGATGCTATCTAACCATCTCATCCTCTGGGAAACCTCTCATCCCCTGCTTATTTAACTTATATGCAGAGTACATCATGAGAAATGCTGGACTGGAAGAAACACAAGCTGGAATCAAGATTGCCGGGAGAAATATCAATAACCTCAGATATGCAGATGACACCACCCTTATGGCAAAAAGTGAAGAGGAACTCAAAAGCCTCTTGATGAAAGTCAAAGAGGAGAGTGAAAAAATTGGCTTAAAGCTCAACATTCAGAAAACGAAGACCATGGCATCTGGTCCCATCACTTCATGGGAAATAGATGGGGAAACAGTGGAAACAGTGCCTGACTTTATTTTGGGGGGCTCCAAAATCACTGCAGATGGTGACTGCAGCCATGAAATTAGAAGACGCTTACTCCTTGGAAGAAAAGTTATAACCAATCTAGATAGCATAGTCAAAAGCAGAGACATTACTTTGTCAAC
>SJYV01051045.1:241860-269256 GCA_006410875.1 Neotragus pygmaeus
CATGTGAAGAGTTGACTCATTGGAAGACTCTGATGCTGGGAAGGATTGGGGGCAAGAGGAGAAGGGGACGACAGAGGATGAGATGGCTGGATGGCATCACTGACTCGATGGACATGAGTCTGAGTGAACTCTGGGAGATGGTGATGGACAGGGAGGCCTGGAGTGCTGCAATTCATGGGGTCGCAAAGAGTCGGACATGACTGAGCGACTGAACTGAATTGAACTGTAAGGGGGGGAAGTGGGTAACATTAGTAAAAAGTTTTCCTGTTTTTGTTGATCTGGGAATGCTTCTATTTTGCCTTCATTTTTGAGAGACTGCTTTCCTGGTTATAAGAATCTTGACTGTCTGTTTTTTTCCTTCAGCACTTTAAATATATGATCCCACAGCATTCTGGTCTTACTTGTTCTGATGAGAAGTCAGTATTAATCTTAACTGGGTCTTTTATACATACAATGTCATTTTGTTCTTGCTGCTTTGAAGATTTTTTCCTCTGTCTCTTGGCAGTTTTAATGTTATGTGTTTCTGAGTGGATCTGTATTTATCTTTCTTGGATTTGTAAAGTAATGTTTACTTTACATTGTTTTATGTAAAGTATTTTATTTTATTTACAATGTTTTACTTTACATCATTGACTTTGGAAAGTTTTCAACCATCATTTCTTTAAGTATTTATTTCTTTCCTCTGTGTTTTGTCTGTTCTTTTAGTAACATTCATATGTTATGATGTACTTAATGGAGTCCTATATTTTTCTGAGGCGTTGTTCATCTTTTTCATTTCTTTTTAAATTTCTATGAAATATGAATAGGTTTTTCTAAGGGTAACACAGATCTCTGTGTACTAAAAATTGTTAAATTTAACTACATAAGAGTGAATTTTATGTGTTAANCCAGTCCATTCTGAAGGAGATCAACCCTGGGATTTCTTTGGAAGAAATGATGCTAAAGCTGAAACTCCAGTACTTTGGCTACCTCGTGTGAAGAGTTGACTCATTGGAACAGACTTTGATGCTGGGAGGGATTGGGGGCAGGAAGAGAAAGGGACGACAGAGGATGAGATGGCTGGATGGCATCACTGACTCGATGGACATGAGTCTGAGTGAACTCTGGGAGATGGTGATGAACAGGGAGGCCTGGAGTGCTGCAATTCATGGGGTCGCAAAGAGTCGGACATGACTGAGCGACTGAATTGAACTGAACTGAACTGAACATCCTCTGAGATCCCCTTCTCCCTTTGCCTTCAATCTTCCCGGCATCAGTCTTTTCCAGTGAGTCGGCTCTTCACATCAGGTGGTCAAAGTATTGGAGCTTCAGCTTCATCAGTCCTTCCCATAAATATTCAGGGTTGATTTCCTTTAGGATTGACTGGTTTGATCTCTTTGTAAAAGGGACTCTCAAGAATCTTTTCCAGCACCACAATTCGAAAGCATCAATTCTTTGGCACTCAGCCTTCCTTGGTCCAGCTTTTACATCTGCACATGCCTACTGGAAAAAGTCATAGCTTTGAGTATAAGGACCTTTGTCAGCAAAGTGATGTTTCTGCTTTTTAATATGCTGCCTAGGTTCGTCATAGCTTTTCTCCCAAGGAAAACCATGAACACTTGTTTTCCCTAAAGTCCTTGCTACACTCTTGTTTGTTCCAAGACCAGAGAAAATCAGAAACACTGTTAAAGGGATCTCCACATTATCTCTGTGGAGAGATCCCCACTTCCGTCTCTGATGTTACCCCACGTTACAGCAGGTCAGATATGCCTTGGTGTGGAATCACCATAATGGCCAGACTCATAATTTTAAGAAGCATCAGCTTATCTTTACCTCTCACCCTTTATTCTGGCTTGGCAGAAACTTATAAACTACTGGAAAAGATTATGCAGCAATATGTCCATATTTCAATTACCCATTAAGTAGGTACTCTTGTTTGAGTTCAATCAAAAACATTTTTTTGCCTGAAAGACATAAATAAAATACACTTATTTGAGTCATGAACACACACACACAAAAACAACCAAAACAAATGGATTTTGGAGACTTAGTAGCATATTCTATATTATTAATAATAGAATATATTTTAAATTAATAATAACATAGAACAATATTGACATTGGGTTGACCAGAAAGTTTGTTCTGACCAACTCAATAATAACATATGCTGTACTGGAAGGACTATACAATATCACAATATAATATTATTAACATAATAATAATTAATAATGTATATCTAAACATTGTGCCTACATTTTGTCCTTTTAGTCTTAGAGTGAGGATATATTGAATTTTCTCTCTGAACTGAAGACCAAATATTCTCAGTTAAGAATATGTTCTAAATAGACATGTGGCCAAGAAAAACTGGAGGATACAACTTTTGAATGACAGATTATAGGTTGGATTGATAAAGAATATCAGGGCATCTAGGGCGTGGTCCCAAACTCTCCAGTCCAGGCTCTGCCTTTCTTCACGTCCGTGGTATCTTACTCAAAGATCTAATGCTGGGAAATTTTTATGTTACTTTTATCATGTAATCAGGAATGTCTTATCATGTAATCAGGAATGTCACATCATGTAATGAGGTCATCAGGAAGTACCTGAAATTCCTCTTTTCTAGCTTCAAAATGCAAATAATTCAGAAAACACTCAGGCCATTTATTTCAGTATCGGAGAATTAATGACAACTCAGCATATCCCAGATTTTGAAATTTAAAACTTGCTCTTCAACTTCTGTCACATTGACACATTTTATTTTTGAAGGTATTGGGCTTTTCAGAGAATAAAGAGAAGATTTGGAGTTACATGTAACATAAAAATTACAGTAAATGTTTATTTAAATACTTGATAAAATGAACCTTTATTTATGTAAGGTTGATATATAATTTGTATAACTTTGTGTTTAATTATAAAACAAAATTTGGGAAATATGCTATTAAGAAAAAGGAGACAATAAAAATGACTTCTAATTCCATCACCCAGAGATAATTACCATTCTCATATTTTCGGTGTAATGCCTTTTTCATCCCTGTCAAAAAGTAGGTCCTCAAGAATTTTTAGTTCACTGACTATGTCCTTGATCTTTATTATTATGAATGTGTGTATATATTTAAAATTGCAATCATATTATGGGAACTATTCTGTAATCTGTTTGTTAACACACACTTCCAAATTATAAGCACACACTTCCAAATGATAAAAAATGAGTTTTCTGCTTCAAAACAGAAAACTTGGAAATACTTTCATGACCTCAAACAAGTTGATTAGGTTATCCTTAGGAAATAGACTCAGAAGAAGAGGATGTGAGGGCAGAAAGTTTATCAGCGGTGCTCTTGGGATCAATGCTTTGGGAGGGGAAGCAAAAGCAGCAGTTTTGACCAGAAGGAGAGATGAATCTGCCATGCAGCCTTAGCAAAGGTCCCAGCTGATCCCAGAGGGAGCTGGGATGGTGCTCCTGGGAGTCCCTCCTGGAGGGAAGGGCTGGAACAGTGAATGCTGAACAGTCATTAGAGGCAGGTTTTGTTACTTGCGGGTAAACTGGTCCCTTCATCAGAAACAATCCTGGTGCGGACTCAGCTGGAAACCTTCAGCTTCCAGCACTGCCAGACGCTGGGGAGGTGAGTAATGAGGGTCTAGGGTTTGCGAGGGATCTGACCACCCGCTGGGCTGTGCCACACCTGCCAGGGATGCTGTGGGACCATCTTAGCTTCTATTTATTTGGGTGTTCTATTTATTCATACCATCGGCATTCTGTCAAAGTATACCAGAAGTGGCGTGTGAATAGGTGAGTACTCACCCCCGCCCCCTTCAAACTGTCCTCTATTTGTGACTATATGGGCTTCCCAGGTGGCTTAGTGGTAAAGAGTCCGCCTGCCAAGAAGGAGACACAGGTTCGATCGCCAGGTTGGGAAGATCCCATAGAGAAGGAAACGGCAACCCACTCCAGTATTCTTGCCTGGGAAATCCCATGGCCAGAAGCGCCTCGAGGGCTACAGTCCATGGGATGGCAAAAGAGTCGGACACAACTTAGCACCTAAACAGTAACAAGTTGTGACTATGGCTCAAATGCTACTGGCTCATTCTTTTGAACATTCTTTGTGAGCTCGATTTTTCTAAGTTGTTTCACTCCTGGTTTGATGAAGGAAGGTGACCATATTGGGCTCAAACAAAAAAACGAGATGGAACTTTCATTTCACACCAGTCAAAATGACCATCGACAAAAAATCTGCAAACAGTAAATGCTGGAGAGGGTGTGGGGAAAAGGGGATGTAAATTGGTACAACCACTATGGAGAACAGTGTGGAGATTCCTTAAAAACACTAAAAACAGAACTACCATATGACCCATCAATCCCACTCCTGGGCATATACCCTGAGAAAAAC
Organism: Neotragus pygmaeus; assembly: GCA_006410875.1. NCBI lineage: Eukaryota > Metazoa > Chordata > Mammalia > Artiodactyla > Bovidae > Neotragus > Neotragus pygmaeus. The sequence goes on from SJYV01051045.1 coordinate 246,222, forward strand.
ATAATTTGAAAAGATATATGCACCTAACACTCATTGTAGCACTATTTACAATAGCCAGGACATGGAAGTAACCTAAATGTCCATCAGCAGAGGACTGGAGAAAGAAGACACGGCACATATATACAACGGAACGTTACTCAGCCATGAAAGGAAAGAGACTTTGCTATTTGCAAAAACGTAGATGGACCTAGAGACTGCCACACAGAGTGAAGTAAGTCAGGAAGAGAAAAATGAGTATCGTGCATTAACACATGTATGTGGAATCTAGAAAAATAGTACTGATGAATCTATTTGCAGAGCAGAAATGGAGAGAAAGGCATAGAGAAAAATGTAAGGACACCAAGGAGGGGAAGGGGGTGGTGGGATGAATGGAGAGATTTAGACTGATAAATATACACGACTAGGTATAAAGTTGTTGACGACTGAGAAACTTCTGTACAGCACAGGGAACTCTGTTCAGTGTTCTGTGGTGACCTAAAGTGGAAGGAAATCCAGTAAAGAGGGGATATATGTATATGTGGGTTTTCCTGGTAGCGCAGCTGGTAGAGAATCTGCCTGCAGTACAGGGGACCCTGGTTTGATTCCTGAGTCAGGAAGATCCCCTGGAGGAGGGATAGGCTGCCCACTGCAGTATTTTGGGACTTCCCTGATGGCTCAGTCAGTAAAGAATCCACCTGCAATGCAGGAGACCTGAGTTCAATTCCTGGGTTGGGAAGGTCCCCTGGAGGAGGGCGTGGCAACCCACTCCAGTATTCTTGCCTGGATAATCCTCATGGACAGAAGAGCCTGGCAGGCTACAGTCCATGGGGTCACAAAGAGTCGGACACAACTGAGTAACTAAGCACATCACAGTGAATTTCAGGGCAGGACATACACAGCACTTACGTATATGTATGGCTGATACAATTTGCTGTACAACAGAAACTAATGCAACATTATGAAGCAATAAAAAAGTTTTCTTGTTTATGAAAGGTTGTTGTTGAATTATGACGCCGGGATTCTTGGCCTCCGGAGGAGAAGAATTCAATCCGGGGCCAGAGACGAGGCTTGATCGCTCAGAGCTTTTGTGTAATAGAGTTTTATTAAAGTATAAAGGAGATAGAGAAAGCTTCTGACATAGACATCAGAAGGGGGCAGAAAGAGTGCCCCCCTGCTAGTCTTTCGCTGGACGTTATATAGTCTGTTAACAAAAGAATGTCTCAAAACTTAGAATGGCCCCAGGCCCCTCACCCATAAGATGTATTTTGGGATAATCTTGGCTCTAAATGGTTTATCTTGGGCCATAAAATGATTAACTTGGATCTTAAAGAAGGCAGATCACCATGCAAATAGTTTCATTTACATAGATTAGAGGAACAATATCGAAGTATAACATACTGGTCTGTCAAGTAGGTTCTGAGCCCAAAAGGCAGAACCGACTTGAAGACAGAGTTTGGGGTAAATGCATAGTACATTAGCATATCTTAAGACAAGTATTTCCATAAGAAAAAGGCAATGGTTAACTTCAAGTGAAACCAGNTTTCATTTACATAGATTAGAGGAACAATATCGAAGTATAACATACTGGTCTGTCAAGTAGGTTCTGAGCCCAAAAGGCGGAACCGACTTGAAGACAAAGTTTGGGGTAAATGCATAGTACATTAACATAGCTTAAGACAAGTATTTCCATAAGAAAAAGGCAATGGTTAACTTCAAGTGAAACCAGGTGTCATTATGGCAACACAGAATTTTAAGAGAAACCTCCTTTTAAATTTGTATAGAGAAGGAAAAAAATATCACTAGTCTGTTTCCTCCTGCCTCTTAAGAGAGATAAAATGTCTGACACTTGCAGGCTTTTTTTTCCTCCATTTGGAGACCCCTGGCCTTCCTGCCTGTTACCCTCTCATATGCCCCCAAGCTCATTTCATAAATATATATTAAAAACGTGTATCTGTTTACCTGTTATATCATTAACTCATTCATTTATTCAATACACACCCATTAAGCATCTTTCATTTTTAACCATTATACTGGGTACTATAAGAGATTTCAAGATAAATAATAGAAGCATAGGGGGAAGACAGTTGCCCTAAATAATTGAAATGCAAAACAGCTTTATAGGTACAAATAAAAGGGAAAACAAACAGTTATCAGGATTCAAAACAGGCTAAAGTTTAAACAGAGTACTACATGAAGTAAATTAGTAAACATAAAGGATGAAGAATATGATTTTAGTGTTGAAGTTGGCAGGAAAAGGGCCCTATGAGTACATGTATATAAGTGGAAAAGTTCACTGACCAGCACAGTTTGATTGATGAAAAGAGCACGGATGATTGGAATAGGGTGATGGACCCAACTCAGATCAATGGGGAAACCAGAGAAGCATGTAGAAATTAAAGGTTAAACTTAGCCAGAAAGAAATTGCCCTGTGCACACCATGGCCAGTGTGACATGGTGGAGCAAGTATTGCCAGGTCTGTGAGTCAGAAAACCTTAGCTCTACTCTGGTCTCTCCTTGACTTCTGGGCACTTGTTTCACCAATTTGGGTCTCAGTGTCGATATGTCTGACATAGGAGTACTACTCTGCCTACTTCAGAGTCTTTATGAGGATTAGACAATGCAGATGATTACTGCTGTCCTGTGTAGATTGGAAGATCAGTTGGTTAGCACCATGCTATTCATTTTTTGAGAGTTTAGAACACTAATATATTTTTAATGTAAAACCATCCCTCCTTAAACAATGTGACTCCTTGATGTAGAGCAAAACCAATTTAATCATATATCATAATAATGATGATAAAATTTACTTTTATTTATTTATAACCCTCTTGATATGGATACTATTATCATCCCTTGTTGTTGCTGCTGTTCAGTCACTCAATTTGACTCTTTGTGACTCCGTGGACTGCAGCACACCAGGCTTCCCTGTCTTTCACTATGTGAGTTTACTCAAACTCATTTCCACTGGGGCTTCCTCAGTTTGTAAAGAATCTGCCTGCCAATACAGGAGGCACAAGAGATGTGAACTTGATCCTTGGGTTGGGAAGATTCCCTGGAAAAGGAAATGGCAACCCACTCCAATATTCTTACCTGGAAAATTCCACGGACAGAGGAGCCTGGCTGGTTATAGTCCATTGAGTCAGTGATGCCATCCGACCATCTCATCCTCTGTCACCCACTTCTCTTCTTTCCCAGCCCTCATTCTTTCCCAGCATCAGGGTCTTTTCCAATGAGTCAGCGCTCTGCATCAAATGGCCAAAGTATTGGAGTTTCAGCATCAGTCCTTCCAATGAATATTGAGGGTTGATTTCCTTTAAGATTGACTGGATTGCTCTCCAAGGGACTCTCAAGAGTCTTCTCCAGCACCATATTTCGAAAGCATCGGTCCTTCAGTGCTCAGCTTTCTTTATAGTCCAACTCTCACATCCATTCATGGCTACTGGAAAAACCATAGCTTTGACTNATAAATAAGGGTTTGGGAGTGGTATTGAGATTAGGGACAATGTGATTATAATAGTCAAGTGAATTTCTCTTGTGTTCTTTGGGATGGGAGAAGGTTTGCAGTAAAGGATCAGTGACTAGACTTATGCTTTGTGGGAATAAATACGGAACCAGGGAACTTTACAGCAACATTTAGCTGTCATCTATCCAACCTTTCTTATATGATAGGTGGGCTACATGAACATGCCAAAATGTAACAATTCAGACTTCACTCCAACTGTAAAAGGGACTAACTTGGAAGATTTGGCCCTTGAAAGTTCCTGAACACACTGGCAGTGTGTGTGGGGAAGTGGGTAGATACCACTTCTGAGCATGTTGAGAAGTGAAGAAATGCCCTAACATATCACAGGTTACACCATTATTATTCAGGACAAAGGGAAATAATCTAATAAGGCAGGTAATTTACTGCTGCTCCATGCTTTATTCTATTCAGAGTTTTTAGGACTTTTTGTGCAAGTAATACAATGTAGTGAGAAAGTGCAGCAAGTTCTACTTCAGAAAATTTTTGAATATAAAGAAATCTTTATCAGACTAATATTTTGTTTTGGTTTTATCACTGTGGTAAAAAAGTATTATCATTTAGAGACAAAAGGAAACATCTGAGCAAATAGTAATAAAATGACAATGAAATTTGTGTTACAGATTTCATATATGGCAGTTTTCAAGATATAGTTTGAATATATGTTATCTCATTTATCTATAAACATCACTGCAAGGTAGGTTTTATTATGAATACTTAACTTACAAATAATGACGCTGAGGTTCAGAGGGTAATGATTTTTCCAGGATATGTAACTAACAAATACTAGAATCCAGTTTTTCCTCCAAGGTCCAATGGGTGCGTCTCACCATGTTCATCCTCAGTTTGATGATTACTCACAACATGTAATTAGTCTGGACAGCTCCACCATGAAGTGGGCAAGTTTCCATTTTCCATGAAGGTTCTCCAAGAGTCTGAAGGTTTTTCCAATTATTATTTGAAACTTCAATTTGTGGTTTGTGGTTGTTAGTTCAAGGCAACATATCCACCTAAAATGGAACCTCTCTTCTCTTGAATTTGCTCTATTTTCTAAAGCCTATAAATCTTAAACTCTTGAAGATTGTACTTTGAGGGCCTGTTGAATGAATAAAATACATCACATTCACGTTGGCCTCTAGAGGTCACAAATGCAACAGAATCTCGTTTCCTTCCCTTCTCTTTAGAAGTGTTTTTGACAGTCCACAAACCACAATGGTTTTGATGTCTGTGTGTGGTCACTGTAATTCTTATGATTCTAATGATTGCATTAGAAGAATAAGTTTGCTTACAAATGTGTCCAGAACCTTACTTTTAAAACCAGCATTCTATGAATATTAATAGCCTCGGGGAACAGGAAAAAGTGATAGAAAGAGATTTCTTTTGGAATCTGCAAACTTTTTTTTTTTTAAATGCAGAAAGAGAGGATATATTCTTTTGAAGGAGACCAGTTAGAATTCTTTGCTATCACTTTTGTGTACAAATGATGAATAAAAGCACTTATTTTATAAATACGTGCAATAGAAATATTTGAAAAATACTTCATGGATTTGTGTATTAAAAATAAATGGAAAAGTATGGTTAGTGTGTTATTTACATAAAGTAGTTAAAAGTTATAATTTAAATTGGTTAAAATATTATGAAAATATTTTATGAAGCCATAAATTTTGTGGTCAGTAGAGCTTTGAAGTTTTAAATATTTTAATTTTATAGTGCTTTCCTAATAAAAATCTCTACCACTTATTGATCACTTATGACCCATAAGGGATCATACTAAATGCCCTTTAAACATATTATTTCATTTATTTTCACAACAACCCTATGTAGGCCTTTTGCTAAATTTAAAAACTGATGCTTTTTATTTGCTTGTTTTTTTAAGGAAAGGTTTTTAACTCTTTCCTATTATATTTTAATTAAGAGAAAGTAAGCATAGGTATTTCAAATTTTAAGTGATTATTTTAAATGAAAATATCTGTCAATCAAGTATATAGATTTGCATTGAGAGTATTTAAAAAGATTCCCGGTCAATTTGGGCAGTTAATAAGGCACATGATTGTTACTGCTATATAGTTTTTGCTTGCTTTATGCTCCCTATAGATTACTTCATAAAGCCACTCTTCAGTATTTTGCGTGTTATGAATTGCAATAAAGAATAGTAGGCACTTAGTAGTAATACCAACCAGAAACCAATGTTGAAAATTATTCAATATGCTGTTTTTACAGAAGAACTGTTAAGACGCAATGAAATGAACAGCTATCAAAAGGAACTTGTCTTCTCCCTCTGAGCTTGCACTTCAGTGTGGAAGGACCATGTCTGGGCTTTGAAGTTAAACTGAGCTGACTCCTTTATCTCAGGTAGGTTATTTACCCTCTGTGAAAGGTGATAGTTATTTATTCTCAGCACAAAGCTGCCAGCACAGTAACTCTGCAGCCTTCCTCACCCTTCTTCTTACCTTTTTCGACAGGCAGTTGGGTGGAAGGAAGGAAGGCAGCTGTGAGGTGGAGTCTTCCCTGCTCTCCCGTCACCACTTCTTTCCCAGTGGAGGAGGTCTATTAACTCTCAGGAGTCACTCTTTTGTAATTAGATGATTGGAGAAGCAAAGGGATCATGGTGACTACTTCCCAGCATCTGGCTTACTTGGCAAGGACAGTTTGGATGAATATACCGTGTGAAGAAGCAGTCTTGTATCTTATGCCCCAGGGGTCTCAGAACAAATCTTCAAATAATGAAAGACAATAAAAGAGAAATACTATTTGTAAAGTGGACTAACAATACAGCAGAAGAGATGTGAGACCAGGTTCCAAAGCTAGACCGCCTAGGTTTTTGTCTTTGTTATTCGTTTACTTGACGGTGAGGGCTCTTAGTTGTGGTGTGCAGCGTCTGGGCCCCCAGCATTGGGAGCACAGAGTCTTAGCCACTGGACCAGCAAGGAAGTCCCAGATGGCCTGGGTTTACATTCTACCTCTGCCCTTGCCAGCTGGGGAACCCTTTGTAAATTGCTTAGCCTTTCTGTGCCTCAGTTTCTTCATCTTTAACATGGTGATTACTAGAGTCCTTTCCTCATGGGTTGTTGTCAAGTTTCCATGAGTTAATATATGTGAAGAATTAGAACAGTATCCCACACTGTTAAGTACTACATGAGTCTTTATCACTGTTATGAATGATTACAAAATGAACCAGTGCAAATGTGAGTAACTAAGTTAAGGAAAGCTTAAATTATACTCATTAAAAAATGTCATTAATGTAGACTACTTCCTTTCCCACCTTGAATTTTGATCCTGGTATTTATAGGTTTGAAAAACTGAAAACAATGCGCAGTGATCAGAGTGTAAATTCCAGGAGACGAAATAGAGCGGAACCACGCACAGTTTTCATACCAAAGCTAAAATGAATCCAGGTTTTCCTTAAATTGGCACCTTTGTTTTGTTTGGTTTGGTTTTAAAGAATCTGGTGGTTCCTCCCTAAAACACTATATAGTTTTTTATATTTCAAGATATCAGATGAAGTGTCAATGTTTGAATGAAGACTAGGCCAGATGATTTTGTTATTAAAAAATAGACTTGATTTGCAAAATGCAAGAGCCTCTGAAAAAGAGGACTAAATCTTGCCAAATCTAACACTATAAAGACACAATGATGTTATCTACCTTTGTTTGGCTTTTCTTTTTCCCTTTTCTTCCCCTGCACACTAATTTAGGTGAGGGAAATGGCAATCTCCTCCAGTATTCTTGCTTGGAGAATCCCATGGACAGAGGAGCCTGGTCCATAGGGTCATAGAGAGTTGGACATGACTGAAGTGACTAAGCACGAACGCACACCTATTTAAGAAAGCAACTTGAAAAACAGAGTAAGACTGGAATTTAGACTGCATTTAATTTCCCTTACATCCAGATAAATTTTTACATGGATATGCATAGCTATTTCAAACTCACATACTCTGTTAAAACTTATGTTCTCTTTCAAAATGCTATCATTTGTAGAACACCTCTAGTTCCATGAAGAGCACTGTCACTCAGCCAGTTTTCCATCCTGCTACCTTTGAGCCAGCATTTTGATCATAGCATCTTGTTAAGTCTACATCTGGCACAATTGTGAAGACTATCTTTTTCTTTCCTAGGGCTAACCTCGTCTCTTACCCCTCTCTGTCCTACAGGTTTTGCTCTGCCATGTTGGGTAGTCTAGGTATTTTCATGGTTTGGGGCCTCAAATCTAAAAATTTACAACAGATTGTTTTAACATATTGTTTTTGTTACTTCATAGAATCGCAGTTTAATTACCGAATTCAGCTTCTCTCTCTAGCCATCCTGGATAGCTTAGCTTGTCTTCGTCTCCTAAGTATTGTGTGTCCTAGAACATGATAGGTGTTCCATGAATGTTTGTTAAATGAAGGAATAAGCTGCCCAAGGGTATCATTTGCTCATGTGCTGAAATGATTTCACATAAGGTGGTGTCAACTATGAAGTAGTTCTGAGAGACAAAATGTTAAGCATAATTTATTTGAGTTGATGGCTTGGAGGGATTCTAGTTTCAAAAGCATACACATTTTGATAGGGAATTAAAGATTTGAAGAGAGGTGTTAGTGAAGACCAAGTTTATTTAACACTCAGAATCACAGACAAGATCATGCATGTGTCTCAGTCACTTCAGTCGTGTTCGACTCTTTGCGACCCTATGGTCTGTAGCCCACCAGGTTCTTCTGTCCATGAGATTTTCCAGGCAAGAATACTGGAGTGGGTTGTCCTGCCCTCCTCCAGGGGATCTGCCTGGCCCAGGAATTGAACCTGTGTCTCCTGCACTGCAGGCAAATGCTTTATCGCGGAGGCACTGGGAAAGCTCCAGATGAGATCTGCAAACAGCTATTTTTTTAATGTGAAAAAAAAAAAAAAAATCTATCCTCATGTGTAAGCAAAATCTAAGGCAGAAATGGGCTGGTTTTGTTCTCCACCTCCCCTGTTGTTGAGTCATTGCTGGGAAGCAGCTACCTAGCCAGCCGTCCAGGTGTGGGTGGGGCTGTGTCCTTGCTCCTGCCAGTGGGTAGTAGGGAAGCTGAGTCACTCCACTTCTGGACTAAGAAGGTTGAAAGTGGTGTGCCTTCTTTATTCTCTGTCCCGCATGCACCAGCTGTCATCTGAAGATGGGAAGACTGCAGCACGTGACAGAGAGACAAAGTGGACAGAGCCTGTCCTTGCACTGTTGTTCTTGTAGTTCGCAAGCATTAGTGTTTGTTACGTGGAGTCGGGGTGTTGGGCGATGAGCCCTGATTCAACAAAAGACAACAAGGGAATTGAAGGAGAGAACTCTGTTACTCAGAGCTCCTGGAAGAACTGTCAATACATGGTATGCCTCAAGGACCTCGTGGAGAGGCCAAGAAAGGGTTCAGGCAGAGACAGCAGGATTGGGGGCATATGCCTTTACTAGGGTCTACAGGTACCAGGGCTGGGATGAGGTTCATCAGTTCAGACTGGCGAAGAGTGGGTGAGACTGCTTGTCACAAAATGATTGGGGAGCATGTCAGGGACTGACATCTACTTGTGACTCTATGGGCTGTTGTCTCAGGCATGGGTTGGAGGCGGGGGCTACTGTCAGTTTAAGGCTCTTGCAGGCTGCTGAGCCACACAAAACATATGCCAAGGCAGCAATATTGTACAATCATCACATGGAGGGAAGCTAACTTCAAACCACGAATGTGCACAATGCACTCTTTTTTTTTTTTTTCACCATGCAAATAGTTTCATTTACATAGATTAGAGGAACAATATCGAAGTATAACATACTGGTCTGTCAAGTAGGTTCTGAGCCCAAAAGGCAGAACCGACTTGAAGACAGAGTTTGGGGTAAATGCATAGTACATTAGCATATCTTAAGACAAGTATTTCCATAAGAAAAAGGCAATGGTTAACTTCAAGTGAAACCAGGTGTCATTATGGCAACACAGAATTTTAGGAGAAACCTCCTCCTAAATTTGTATAGAGAAGGAAAAAAATATCACTAGTCTGTTTCCTCCTGCCTCTTAAGAGAGATAAAATGTCTGACACTTGCAGGCTTTTTCCTCCGTTTGGAGACCTCTGGCCTTCCTGCCTGTTACCCTCTCATTTAGATGGCTGATTCTGATTTTCTTGGGCTCCAAAATCACTGTGGATGGTGACTGCAGCTATGAAATTAAAAGACGCTTACTCCTTGGAAGGAAAGTTATGACCAACCTAGTCAGCAGAGCCATTACTTTGCCAACAAAGGTCCGTCTAGTCAAGGCTATGGTTTTTCCTGTGGCCATGTATAGATGTGAGGGTTGGACTGTGAAGAAGGCTGAGCACCGAAGAATTGATGCTTTTGAACTGTGGTGTTGGAGAAGACCCTTGAGAGTCCCTTGGACTGCAAGGAGATCCAACCAGTCCATTTTAAAGGAGATCAGTCCTGGGTATTCATTGGAGGGACTGAGGCTGAAGCTGAAACTCCAATACTTTGGCCACCTCATGCAAAGAGCTGACTCATTTGAAAAGACCCTGATGCTGGGAAAGATTGAGGGCAGGAGGAGAAGGGGACAACAGAGGATGAGAGGACTGGATGGCATCACCGACTCAGTGGACATGGGTCTGAGTGAACTCTGGGAGTTGGTGATGGACAGGGAGGCCTGTTGTGCTGTGCTTCATGGGGTCACAAAAAGTCGGACTGAGCGACCGAACTGAACTGAACTGAGGGAAAATTGTTGAGTTTAAAGGGACCTCAGCTGCATGAGACATGACAAAGAGGGCTTCATGTTTTGGCAAAACTGCAGCAATGGTCAAGCCGTCCTGGAATGGATAGACCTGCTCCAGGTTGAGAGGTTTGTCTTGTCGCTCTCATTCAAGGCAAGCTGTGAGATCAAAGTGCTCGTCTTATACCAGTACAATGCCCACACCCACCCACCAGGTTGCCATGCCCTCCTCCAGGGGATCTTCCCCACCCAGGGATCGAGCCCACATCTCTTACATCTCCTGAATTGGCAGGCAGGTTATTTATCACTAGTGCAATCTGGAAAGCCCTCTAATTGTTTACAAGAGGATACATTTAATAGAGGCATTTATTGCACCAGTAATGAAGGAAGCCAGGAAGCAAGATTGGGACTGAAGAAGAATAATAGCTGGAAGCCTTCACTACTGTAAGGCTGGCAAATCAAAGGGAGGAAAACCTGTTACTGGATCCTAGGGGCCAGGTTACCTGGCTGGAGATGGGACCAGGCGGGCCTCTTGGGCAAAAGTAGGGAGTCCCAGAGATGACCGACCTGCTGAAGGAAGGGCTACCTAAGCAGAGAGGGTGGGAGGGTAGCCCTCGGGTTGCCCTTTTCCTCACCGTCCTGTCTCCATCAACTCCTGCAGCTACTGAATTTGTCGAGAAGCCAGAAGACACAGGAGCCCTCAGGGGTCAGCTGCCCTGCATACAGAAAAGAGCAGGGCAGTGAAGTGAAGTCGCTCAGTCGTGTCTGACTCTTTGCGACCCCATGGACTGTAGCCTACCAGGCTTCTCCATCCATGGGATTCTCCAGGCAAGAATACTGGAGTGGGTTCCCATTTCCTTCTCCAGAGGATCTTCCCGACCCAGGGATTGAACCCGGATCTCCTGCATTGGAGGCAGACGCTTTAACCTCTGAGCCACCAGGGAAGCCAGAGTAAAGAATAACTATGAGGGTGAGTACAAAGTGAAAGTGAAAGTGTTAGTTGCTCAGTCGTGTCTGATTCTTTGCAATCACATGGACTGTAGCAGGCTCCTCTGTCTGTAGGATTTCCCAGGCTAGAATCCTGGCATGAGTTGTCATTTCCTCCTCCAGGGGAATCTTTCTGACCCAGGGATCGAACCCATAGCTCTTATGTCACCTGCATTGCTGTGGGTTCTTTACCATTAGCCCATCTAGAAAGCCTGATCGTGATCAGGCCCAGTGCAGTCTATTAAAAGCAGGAAGAGGAACTTTGATGGAATCAATCCTCTCCCCATCAATCATCCGAGAATTCCAGTGGTCTTCTCAGGGAGGCAGTAACTCCTCAAAGGGATCCAACTCTTTGTCATACTTGGACAACAGGGCCCAGGCTCAGGCCCCCAGGGTGGAAACACTGTCATTTAAATTTAAATGCTTAACAAGTCCTCAGCAGCATGATCTCGGTCCAAGCATGTTGCTTAAGGTGGAGTTCCAGTCTTAGGCACATGCCTGACACAGTGGGCATCTCCATCATGGGACCTTGGCTTGGAACCCGACGTTCCACTTCCTCATTCTGAGTTCTCCACTGGAAGCCTAACCTGCAACATCACTGCAACCAACACATATGTTCTGTTATCACTGAGCCTCAAACAGAGAGGTTTTCAACTCTTTATCCCTGCTCTCCCATGATCTCCCTGGCCCGTAAGAAAATTTCCACCTTTAAGCCAGTAATCTTTTTGCTTTCTCATGCTGTTCATGGGGTTCTAGGCAAGAATGCTGAAGTGGTTTGCCATTCCCTTCTCCACTGGGCCAGGTTTAATGGAATCTTAGCTGAGCTATGTCGAATCCTAAAAGATGATGTGAAAATGCTGCACTTAATATGCCAGCAAATTTGGAAGACTCAGCAGTAGCCACAGGACTGGAAAAGGTCAGTTTTCATTCCAATCCCAAAGAAAGACAATGCCAAAGAATGCTCAGACTACCATACAACTGCACTCATTTCACACGCTAGCAAAATAATGCTCAAAATCCTTCAAGTTAGGCTTCAACAGTACGTGAACCGAGAACTTCCAGATTTACAAAGCTGGATTTAGAAAGGGCAGAGGAGCCAGAGGTCAAATTGTCAACATCTGTTGAATTATAGGAAAAGCTAGAGAATTTCAGAAGAACATCTGCTTCATTGACTATGCTAAAACTTTTGATTGTGTGAATCACAACAAACTGTGGAAAATTCTTCAAAAGATGGGAATACCAGACCACCTTGCCTGCCTCCTGAGAAACCTGTATGCATTTCAAGAAGAATGGTTAGACCTAGACATGGAATAATGGACTGGTTCAAAATTGGGAAAGGAGTATGTCAAGGCTGTGTATTGTCACCTACTTATTTAACTTATATACAGAGTATGTTATGCAAAATGCCAGGTTGGATGAAGCACAAGCTGGAATCAAGACCACAGGGAAAAATATCAATAACCTCAGATATGCAGGTGATACTACCCTTATGGCAGAAAGTGAAGAGGAATTAAAGAGCCTCTGGATGGAGGATAAGGAGGAGAGTGAAAAAGCTGGCTTAAAACTCAACATTCAAAAAAACAAGATTACATGTGGTCCCATCACTTCATAGTAAATAGATGGTGACACAATAGAAACAGCCATAGACTTGATTTTCTTGGGCTCCAAAATCACTGTGGATTGTGACAACGGCCATGAAATTTAAATGCGTTTGCTTCTTGGAAGAAAAGCAATGACAAACCTAGACAGCGTATTAAAAAGCAGAGACATTACTTTGCTGATGAAGGTTCATATAGTCAAAGCTATGGTTTCTCCAGTAGTCATGCACGGATGTAAGAGCTGGGCAATAAAAAAGGCTGAGGGCAGAACTGATGCCTTCAAACTGTGATGTTGGAGAAGACTCTTGAGAATCCCCTGAACAGCAAGGAGATCAAACCAGTCAATCCTAAAGGAAATCAGTCTTGTCTGTTCACTGGAAGGACTGATGCTGAAGCTGAAGCTCCAATACTTTGGCCACCTGATGCAAAGGACCAAGTCACTGGAAATGACCCTGATGCTGGGAAAGATTGAGGGCAGGAGGAGAAGGGGGCAACAGAGGATGAGATGGTTGGATGGCATCACCAACTCAATGGACTTGAGTCTGAGCAGGGAGATAATAAGGGACAGGGAAGCCTGGCGTGCTGCAGTCCATGGGGTTGCAGAGTCGGACACGACTCGGTGACTGAACAACAACACAGTTCTACCACACAAGATTCTCCATGTTGTATCGCTGGGATTTCAACATTCACTCACACACACACACAGTCACGCACACACTCATTTTGGAAATTCTGTCAGTTTTGAGGAGCCCCGTCTTGTATTCTCCTCTCAGCTGTGCTGGTCCCTCTGTTTGTGACTTAAGCGAATGGGAAAGGGTTAATGGTTTAGTCGTGTCCAACTCCTTGCGACCCCATGGACTATAGCCCTGGGTCGGGAAAATCCCCTGGAGATGAGAATGATAACCCACTCCAGCATTCTTGCCTGAGAAACTTCATGGATGGAGGAGCCTGGCGACTAACACTTGCACACTTTTGTGACTTGGGGTAAGGTAATTAACTCATCTGAGCCCTGACTTTCTCAAAATTTAGTGGCTTGCACAATCACCATTTTCTTGTCCCAATTCTGAGCAGCTTTCAGCTGGGACAGCTTGTGTCTGCCCCCACGGGGTCTCAGCATAGCTCCCCTGGGACCTCAGGGTCCAAGACGGCCTCGCTCACATGGCCAGAGCCTTGGCTGGAGTGGTGGGAACGGCTGGGGGCAAACCAGCATGAGTGGGCTTCTCTCTTCCTATAGTGTGGGCTGAAGTCACTCACATGTCTGGAACCTGTAACCTAGATTTCTTTCTATGGTTGCTTGGGTTCCCCTCTGAGTAAAAGAAGAATCCACGTGGCTCCTTAGGGTGTAGGCCCACAAGGCCCGGAACATCACATTGGCTAAATTCTATTTGTCAAGTTGTTATAGCAGGCAGGTAGCTAGGGGTGGGCAGAGAAGTGAGGCAGGGGCCAGGTGGCAGGAAATCACACATCTTGCAAATGGTGGGGATTGGGAGAGTCCATAGACAGACAAAGAAAAGCAGGAATTTCTAGACTGACAGGAAGCCACACATTTTGGGTGATAAGCGTCCAGGTAGCAGACAAAGAAAGGTGGGGAAAGGTGGGCATCTCCTAAGTCCAATGTAACTTGTTGTTTATTATCTTGAGAGTGAAAGAAAGTGAAAGTGAAAGTCACTCAGTCACGTCTGACTCTTTGTGACCCCCTGGCCTATACAATCCATGGAATTCTCCAAGCCAGAATACTGGAGTGGGTAGCCGTTCCCTTCTCCAGGGGATCTTCCCAGCCTCCAGATCCAACTGGGGTCTCCTGCATTGCAGGCTGATTCTTTACCAACTGAGCCATGAGGAAGCCCCAGTAAGATTAGCAATAAAATTAGCCTTTTGCAGATAAGAAGCACCCATTACGCACTGATGCCATAAGCCTTCTGATCTGAGCTTGACTGAAGTGACTTAGCACATGTGTTAATTATTAGCCACTCAGTTGTGTCCAACTCTTCGTGGCCCCAAGGACTGTAGCCCACCAGTCTCTGTCCATGGAATTCTCCAAGCAAGAATACTAGAGTGGGTTGTCATTGCCTTCTCCAGGGCATCTTTCCAACCCAGGGATCAGACCCGTGTCTTCTGCATTGCAGGTAGATTCTTTACCACTGTGAACCCCAAGGGAAGCCCACAGACACCGTTAATCAACCACAAAGTTTCTAATGAGCTCCTCTTGCATTCGAACCACTTTTCTCAAGACGAGGCTTGCCGCGGTCCAGCCCCCGCAGGATCCAGGGAAACCCGAAGGAGAAACAGCGTTGGCGATTGCAATTGATTTAGAGAGAGCGATAGATAAGGATGTTGTAGATAAGAAAATAGAGGAGAGAAAGAGGCTGATATCCCTTGGTTTACATAGAGAACCAATAAAACTTCAAGACAAGAAGTTTGCCCTGTTCACGGAGGCCACAGGTGCCCTCCCCGTCTCCAGAGGGAGTGAAGACAAAGAACGTCTTCCCGTTCAGGTCTTAGAAACCCGGGCAGATAAGTGAACGCAGGGAGCCCCCATGCTCCAAAGGATCAGCCTGAAAAAGAGAGGGAGAGAGAGAGAGAGGGAAAGAAAGATAGAGAGAAGAAAAAACACGGGGTGACCAAGCTTCTGCGAGGCCCCCAGAGCTTTATTTTTCAAAAGGTACTTTTATACCTTGCCTTATATGTAGGGGGAAATGAAAGATACAGGGTCATACAGAGTCAGCCCAAACATTCCAGCAGTTTTGCCATTATCGAAACCATGATTTTTTCTGCATACCTTTCCCACAAATGATGTTGTGTACAGTATCTTCTAGCCTTGGAGCCTGTGAACATTTTATGACCCTCTTTTGATAAAGGCTGCTTAACCAGAAAACTTATTTTCCCTCAAAGTGTTTTTTCTTTATATTTCTAATCTATGTCAGCCTCAGAAAAATGCCAAACAGAGTTACGTTTTTCACAGAGCAAAGGTGCAGTGAGTTACAAGAAAGAACCAGTTAGCTCAAAAGTCTGATATGGTTAAATTCAAGGCTACACATGTTTCTCTTGCATTCTTACTATGTTAACTAATGCATTCTCAGGGGCACAGTGGATAAGAGATATGTGAACTTAGCAACAAGCATTGGCCCAATAATGAAATCCTACACCAGCATTAGCACTACTCTAATAACTTTTAACTCTTTGAAAGGCTCTATGTTTTAGGCTTTGCATGCTTCTCACAATTGGGAGGCTGTTAATAACTGTATGCATAGCTGTAAGTGTCTGGATACACCTGCCAAGCAAGCTAGAATGCTAACAGAGGGGGTTTGATTTGAAATATTCTTCTCATGTCCAGGAGACTTTTTAGCTATAACCCTAAGTTGATTTTTTCCAGAGAAAGGCGGTCAGGGTTAGCCCCCTGTTGATGTCAGAGGAGTTGGTGAATGTCATGAAACAGTAAAACAGACAGATTCTGGTTTGAGGGTAGATGCTTGAGAAAGCCTAGGGAGCCCATTGAGTCCTGAAGACTTGCTTAACAGTTCTCTTCCACGTGAACTTGTCATGGGTGGGATCTCCCGTAGCAGCTCCCAGCAGAGGCTCTAAACAAGAATCATCAATCTAAGTATTTAAAAAAGAGACGAAACCCATCTACCACACTGGCTTATTTCCTGAGGGGTAGGAGGGATGTGAGTATTTTTAGTACACTCCCCAGGTCAAGTCTGACATATCCTGCCCGCTCCTGGTGGAGACCACTGCCTTAGCCTCTTCATTTGGCATAGCAGAGTACCCTCAACAGTGGCTTTCTAACAGGATCGGATTCTCACTTCACTTTCTCAAGCAAATAGGATTTGGGTCTCACAACTCAGGGGAAAGATGATGCAACTGAGACTCAAAGAAGTTGAACAGTCTGTTCAAGTTCCATTCGTGGGTTAGCAGTGGCCCCAGTGTCTTTTCACTTCTCACCCAAAGTCTCAGAATCATAGACTCTGGAAGGTGAAGTGACGCCATCGGATCTAAGCCCTTTGCTTCGTGGATTAAGACAGGGAGTCCCGGAAGACTGAAGGTCTTTCTGCTGGTCAGAGCCAGGTTGGCTACGGTCTGTGGCCAAAAAGTCAGAGATGACTGAAGCAACTCAGCATGTAGCCACTGGCCATGCCCGATGGCAGAGGTTAACCTCAGTGCTAGAACCCAGGGTTCCCTGATTCTAGGGAACTGCCCTTTACTTCCATTTCAGCAGAGCTAAACATTGCCGCTTGGCTGACTTTAGACTCTTGGTTCACCCATTTGGCTGATCTGCCCTTTGAAATTAAGTAAGGAAGGAGGTGAATTCTCAGATTCAGACTCACAGCCCAAAGCAGTTCCTGTACCTTAAGTTTATTACAAAAGCTGCAAAATATTTAAATTAGTTTTCATGTTTAGAATTTGCCTGTCAGGCGGGATTCTATAGATTTGGAAATATGCTGCTCTGACAGATTTTGTTATTGCCTTTGATTTAATATTGTCATCAGAGGTATTTCATGCAGAGTCCTGAGATGTTTTGCGGAGTGAAATGTCTAAAAGAAATCTGATATTATTTCTGGGTAAACCTAACCTCACTAGCTTCTTGAATTTATCTAATCAATGTACAACCTTGTTTACCTAATTAATTTATTTTACTTGCCAGCTCCAGAGCATACGAGCTCAGTAGTTGAGATGCATGGACTTAGTTGCCCCACAGCAGGTGGAACCTTAGTTTTCTGACTAGGGATTGAACCCGTTTTCCCTGCATTGGAAGATGGATTCTTAACCACTGGGCCACCAGGGAAGTCCCAGATGTACATCTCTTAATAAAGAGATTTCCAGAGCTGGAAACTGTGTCTTAAGAACAATGAGACAAGGAGTTGTCGTTTTAAAAAATATATTTTTTAAATTTATTTGGCTGCGCCAGGTTTTAATTGTAGCACATGGGATCTTCAGCCTTCACAGCTGCATGCACGGTCATTAGCTGCAGCATGCAGGATCTACTTCCTCCACCAGGGATGGAACCCCGGCCTCCCGCATTGGGAGCACAGAGTCAGCCACTGGACCACCATCCCAGCTGTCATTTTTTGAGTACAGCTGGGAACCAGAGGCTCACCTATGTTCACTCATTCAGCCTCTACAGTCTGTGTGAGATGAGCATTGTAAAGTGAAAGTGAAGCCACTCAGTTGTTTCCGACTCTTTGCAACCCTAAGGACTGTAGTCCACCATTCTCCTCTGTCCATGGGATTTTCCAGGCAAGAATACTGGAGTGGGTTGCCATATCTGCTTCCACGGGATCTTCTCGACCCAGGGACCAAACCCAGGTCTCCTGCATTGCAGGCAGACTCTTTACCGTCTGAGAGTCTGTGTGAGATGGGCATTGTAAGCCCCCATTAAGTACAGATGAGGAAGCTGAGACCCAAAGCAGTTTTCCACCTACCAGCATCTGTATTGCACACTCACCAACTGTGCTAACGCCTCAGGTGATATCAGAAGCCAGTCACTTTGTGACCAGCTTCTCAACTCTGCTTGCCTCTTCAAGCACATTTTCCTAGACATTCCCCTCTGTTTTCTATAACCTCAATTTTGTGGATCTTTGTTACATTATTCTCATCAGCACACAAACATACAGTCAATTTCACCATTTAACAAAAACAGGCATAAATTATTTTTCGCCTGTATTGGTGATTTCATTTCTCAACTCCCCTTTGAAGCAAAGTTCCATGGAAAGATTGATTATACTGATTGATTATTATTCCTCTCTTCCCGTTCTTTGACCTTACGCCACCTGCTTTTTGCTCAACACTCCACCGAGAGAGAGCTCAGTGGTTATGGCATACGGGCTCAGTTGCCCCATGGCATGGGGATCTTCTTGGACCAGGGATTAAACCCACGTCCCCTGTACTGGCAGGTGGATTTTTCACCACTGAGTCACCAGGAGGCCCCAGGTTTACAGCTTGGGCTTCCCAGGTGGCTCAGTGGTAGAATCCAAGTGCAATGGAAGAGACTCTGGAGACTCGAGTTTGATCCCCGGTCCAGGAAGATCCCCTGGAAGAGGAAATGGCAACCCGCTCTGCTATTCTTGTCTGGGAAGTGGACAGGAGGAGCTGGCAGACTACAGTCCATGGAGCTGCAAAGAGTCAGACACAACTTAGTGACGGAGCACACGTCTCTACCAAGACAGCTCTGGCCACGTGCCTGGGGGGTGCCAGTGCTAAAGATCCCGCCTGGCACTGCGGGAGGTGTAAGAGACTCGGGTTTCATCCCTGGGTCGGGATGATGTCCTGGAGGGCACGATGTCCTGGAGACACAGCAACCCACGCCAATATTCCTGCCTGGAGAATCCCATGGACAGAGGAGCCTGGTAGGCTACAGTCTATGGGGTCGCAGAGAGTCAGACACAACTGATGTAACTTAGCATGCACGCATGTTGTTACATACCCTGGCCCTTCACCTGTGTTCACCTTCCTTGGCATTTGGCACAGTCATGTGAGGAGGGGGACGTGAGCACATGAAGCGTTAGTGGGGTCATGACCGGGGGAGCAGATGTACTTCGCTGAGGTCAGTTGTTGGGTTGTACCCTATGGTGCTGCTAGATCTTCAAGGCTTTTTTGAGAAGCAAAGAGGGAAGGCGTTTAGATTTTTATGCTAAATTTTAAGAATGCTTGTAACTAATTACAAATGTTAATAATACTGTGCAGGACTTTGAAACCACACGTCAGCTGGTCTCCCTTTCTTACCTTTGCACCAAGCTCAAGTACCTGCAGAAAAATCTGTTTTAGTTTCTCTCTAGACTCAAGTCCCAGAGACACGTGTTGGTAGTTTTAATATTCTTTTCTTCTTCCTGGTTTGTATGTATCATGTGTGTGTGTGTATGTTCACGTTTCTGTTTTGGAGGAGAGTGGCTTTTTATTACAGTCTAACATACATACAGAAAAGCAGTTAATCATAAATATTCACTTTGAGGAGTTTTTCACAAAATGAGCATGCTTGGTCAAGAAACAACTCTTTATACCACCCTGGAAGCTTCCTTCACACAGCTTCCAGTAACTACCCCCTCAGTTCAGTTCAGTCACTCAGTCATGTCCAACTCTTTGTGACCCCATGGACTGCAGCACGCCAGGCCTCCCTGTCCATCACCAACTCCCAGAGTTTACCCAAACTCACGTCCATCGAGCCAGTGATGCCATCCAACCATCTCATCCTCTGTCATCCCCCTCTCCTCCTGCCTTCGATCTTTCCCAGCATCAGGGTCTTTTCAAATGAGTCAGCTCTTTGCATCAGGTGACCAAAGTATTGGAGCTGCAGCTTCAGCACCAGTCCTTCCAGTGAATACCCCAGTGAACTACCCGCTAAGGATAACTATATCCTGCCTGTTGCAATGAAAAGGAAAAAAAAAAAAAAGGAAGGAGTTTTAAAAGAAAATAAAGAGAACAGCGAGCAGGTCTGAACATTCCTTTTTTTTAACTGCTCCTAATTCTGCATGTCTGTAACTAAGCTTGCTTTTCTGCCCCTAACACTGTAGGAGATACAATTTACATTTTCTTCTTTGACTTTTTACTAAATACATCCCCTCCCTGGTGTTTACCCTTACAACAGCTTTCCCCTTATAGTCTCATATCACAAAGAAAGCCTCAGAGCCACCTAACTGCCAGACTCAATTACTGCTGAAAGTTTATGACTGTCTTTGAAACAATGAAAGTGGAAGAAATCAAGATCTTATCACCTTTGTTCCTCATCATGGACTCCTAACTAGGAGCCCTTGCCTTATATAAGCCCCTCCTATCACTTCATGGGAAATAGATGGGGAAACAGTGGAAACAGTGTCAGACTTTATTTTTGGGGGGCTCCAAAATCACTGCAGATGGTGACTGCAGCCATGATATTAAGACACTTACTCCTTGGAAGGAAAGTTATGACCAACCTAGGTAGCATATTCAAAAGCAGAGACATTACTTTGCCAACAATGGTCCATCTAGTCAAGGCTATGGTTTTTCCTGTGGTCATGTATGGATGTGAGAGTTGGACTGTGAAGAAAGCTGAGCGCTTTTGAACTGTGGTGTTGGAGAAGACTCTTGAGATCCAACTAGTCNTGAACCTTATTCCATAGTTCATTAGGCACTCTATCTATCAGATCTAGGCCCTTAAATCTATTTCTGACTTCCACTGTATAATCATAAGGGATTTGATTTAGGTCATACCTGAATGGTCTAGTGGTTTTCCCTACTTTCTTCAATTCAAGTCTGAATTTGGCAATAAGGAAGGAGCTCATGATCTGAGCCACAGTCAGCTCCCAGTCTTGCTTTTGCTAACTGTATGAGCTTCTCCACCTTTGGCTTCAAAGATTATAATAAATCTGATTTTGGTGTTGACCATCTGGTGATGTCCATGCGTAGAGTCTTTTCTTGTGTTGTTGGAAGAGGGTGTTTGCTATGGCCAGTGCATTCTCTTGGAAAAACTCTATTAGCCTTTGCCCTGCTTCATTCTGTATTCCAAGGCTAAATTTGCCTGTTAATCCGGGTGTTTCTTGACTTCCTACTTTTGCATTCCAGTCCCCTAGAATGAAAAGGACATCTTTTTTGGGTGTTAGTTCTAAAAGGTCTTGTAGATCTTCAAAGAACCGTTCAGCTTCTTCAGCATTACTAGTTGGGGCACAGACTTGGATTACTGTCATATTGAATGGTTTCCCTTGGAAATCCCACGTCCAAGGAGCGGTATCTTCAAGGGCGCAGGACAGCCTAGAGAAGCTACTCCACGCTCAAGGTCAGGAGGGGCGGCGGTGAGGAGATACCCTTCGTCCTTCATCTTTAATAGGGTAAAAAGTAATGCCATGGCCAAGGGCTGCGAAACCCACCTGACATATTGATACTGGTGATACATGCATTGTTCTTTTCTCTGCAGTTTAGCCTCTTCTTTACAAAACTGCAAGTGCCTTGAGAGCTGAAGGCATTTTTTCAACATTACTGCAAGACAGAAAAAGTTTTGGAATCAGGCAAACTTGGCTTTGCATTTTGGCTCTGCCATTTACCAGGTATGACATTTCTAGTTCCTCCTCTGTGAATTGGATATAGTCATTGTGTCGGATGTCTTTTTTCCCATTGTTACTCCACCTGTCTTTGCCCTCTGGGGCTGATCTTAAAGACTTGAATGTGTTCCTTTCCCTCTGGCTTCCAGTTACCTTTAACCACTGGGTCTTAGAGGTTGAGTGGCAGAGGGAAGTGCATGAGGAGTGCTTCACAGGGTCAAGAGGCCTGGTATATTTTGGCACCTGAAAGCTGTGTACCTCCACAAGAGCCCCTTTTCTGTTTTTAAATTTGGCAACCACTCTCTCCTCTCATGGGCTTCCCTGGTGGCTCAGACTGTAAAGAGTCTGCCAGCAATGAGGGAGACCTGGATTCATTAACCGAGTTGGGAAAATCCCCTAGAGAAGGGAAAGGCTATCTACTCCAGTATTCTGGCCTGCAGAATTCCATGGACAGAGGAGCCTGGCAGGCTACAGTCCATGGGGTCACAAAGCGCCAGACACTACTGAGCCACTTTCACTTTTCTCTCCTCTCTTTAAGGGCCTTAGTGGCAGAGCCACCAATGCCCTTGCAGAGTTTGGATTACCTAAACTCTGCCAGACCCTTTGAATTAATCTGTGTTAATTAATTGAATAATTTTAATTTAAATGTGACATGTTCCTTTGAAGATGCTGATAGAGCATTACATTCCTCCTGAGATCTTTTAAAGGTACTAAATATTTGTATATGTTTCATACTTAATCAGTTCAGTTCATTCAGTCGCTCAGTTGTGTCCGACTCTTTGTGACCCCATGAACTGCAGCATGCCAAGCCTCCCTGTTCATCACCATCTCTCGGAGCTCACTCAGACTCATGTCCATCGAGTCGGTGATGCCATCCAGCCATCTCACCCTCGGTCATCCCCTTCTACTCCTGCCCCCAATCCCTCCCAGCATCAGAGTCTTTTCCAGTGAGTCAACTCTTCACATGAGGTGGCCAAAGTACTGGAGTTTCAGCTTCAGCATCATTCCTTCCAAAGAAATCCCAGAGTTGGTCTCCTTCAGAATGGATTGGTTGGATCTCCTTGCAGTCCAAGGAACTCTCAAGACTCTTCTCCAACACCACAGTTCAAAAGCATCAATTCTTCGGTGCTCAGCCTTCTTCACAGTCCAACTCTCACATCCATACATGATCACAGGAAAAACCATAGCCTTGACTAGATGGACCTTAGTCGGCAAAGTAATGTCTCTGCTTTTGAATATACTGTTTAGGTTGGTCATA
>SJYV01051045.1:269515-300501 GCA_006410875.1 Neotragus pygmaeus
TCCAGCTTGTGTTTCTTCCAGTCCAGCGTTTCTCATGATGTACTCTGCATATAAGTTAAATAAGCAGGGTGACAATATACAGCCTTGCCGTACTCCTTTTCCTATTTGGAACCAGTCTGTTGTTCCATGTCCAGTTCTAACTGTTGCTTCCTGACCTGCATAGAGATTTCTCAAGAGGCAAGTTAGGTGGTCTGGTATTCCCATCTCTTTCAGAATTTTGCACAGTTTATTGTGATCCACACAGTCAAAGGATTTGGCATAGTCAGTAAAGCAGAAATAGATGTGTTTCTGGAACTCTCTTGCTTTTTCCATGATCCAGCGGATGTTGGCAATTTGATCTCTGGTTCCTCTGCCGTTTCTAAAACCAGCTTGAACATCAGTAAGTTTACGGTTCACGTATTGCTGAAGCCTGTCTTGGAGAATTTTGAGCATTACTTTACCAGCATGTGAGATGAGTGCAATTGTGTGGTAGTTTGAGCATTCTTTGGCATTTCCTTTCTTTGGAATTGGGTAATATCTAAGACAATTATTGACATACATTGATTAATTTTTAATGAATCAGTTAATTAATCAATTAAATCAAGATTGGATAACATAGTTTGGTTTCAGAAATACCAGTAAATATATATGCTAATGATGGATCCAAAGAATACAGATTTTCCTCCTAAAAAAATAATCACTGCATGTAGCCAATACATGCTTCACATCAGGAAGATCATCTATAGATTCTTAGATGAGCCATAAAGTCCAAGGTCTTTGTCATCTCTGTTTAATAAAATAGTCCAGAATTACTTGTGTAAAATTTACTACAGAATGTTCTGCCTTTATTTAGAAATCTTACCAAAAGTAATAGAACATTGTCAACATCAGTAGTGAAAGTTCAAGTTCATATGGACAACTTGTGACTGAGTCTCATAAATTTTGAGATCTGTGATATTTTATCCCAGTTTTAACTTAAGAGTCAGAGAACTTTGTCACTGCTATATTTAACTTC
Organism: Neotragus pygmaeus; assembly: GCA_006410875.1. Classification (NCBI taxonomy): domain Eukaryota; kingdom Metazoa; phylum Chordata; class Mammalia; order Artiodactyla; family Bovidae; genus Neotragus; species Neotragus pygmaeus. Next base: position 270,510 of record SJYV01051045.1, read on the forward strand.
TAGTTTGGAAACCTTGTCTCAATTTCAAAAAATTACAGATTTGTTTCTACTCTGTTATTTCCCTGGATAACCACAGTCATTACATGATTTCTACCTTATCTTAATATCCTATAGTAGGTTCTATGTTAGCTTACTATCAAAAAAGTTGACTAAGTAAAGTAAGCCAGACAGAAGAAGATAAATATTATATGATATCACTTATATATGGAATCTTAAAAAGAATGATACAGATGAACTTATATATGAAACAGACCATAGACATAGATAAACTTATGGCTACGAAAGCAGGAAGGGGTTAAAAAAACAAATTAGGAGTTTTGGATTAATACATATAAAATAGATAACCAACAAGGACTTAGTGTATAGCACAGATAACTATACTTGATATTTTGCAATAATCTATAGGGAAAAGAATCTGAAAATGAATATATATGTATATGTATATACATATCATTTTGCTGTACATGTGAAACCAAAACATTATAAATCAACTACACTTGAAAAAAAAGTACATAAATTGAAAAATAAAGAAAACTGAGAGTTGAGTATTGGAACTTCAGTTTTTAGTAAAATTTACGTATAATAAAAACTCTTCTGTTAAAAGCAATCCAGATTTTTCATAAGACTTATAGCTCATTCTTTTTTTGTCATTTTGTAACTGCAAATGCATTATAGAAAAGTCAGTAAGATGATCCCTTTTTCTAATATATTTCATTATCTATTTTATAAGTCATTACATGGAAAAATTTTGTCCTAAAAAACCTTAAAAGTCAAAGTGAGATATTAAAAACCAAAAAAAATTATAAAATAATTACATAAGTTATTTTTTAAAAGAAGTAATATCCTTAACTAATCATAAGATGACTTGGATCACAGATAAAAATTTTAGATAAATTCCATGTGAAAATATTTCATGACCACAAATGGACTGAAAAAAATCACTGAGATAATTGTCTTGAGCTCCAAAGTTGAAATTTTATATGTCAATAGAGAGACCAATATTTAATACATAAATTTTGCCTTTCACTGATGGAGACCTCCATCTTCAGTATTGATGTGTTCCCTTTTGTATGAAAACATGGTATCCATTGCTTGAAAGTTGGATGAAGTTCTTAAAAACAGAAGACATTTAATTGTATAAAAACTACATCTCTTTTTAGCAACACCTAGTCTTTCAAAATTTAAGAAAATATTTGAATTCATCATATTATAATTGATGATCATTTTCATTGCTTATAAGCAATATAAGTCAATTTTTTTTTCTGATTATACCCCTTAGAACTTTAACTCTATCTCTGGGACAAAGTATCACCAATGAATTGTATAGAATCCACCAATCAATTTTTATTAATTCCTGGGTCGACTTTTTTGATAGTCTTTCACATTAAAAGAAACTAGCACTTTAAAACCAGATACAGTGTTTAGAATATACAGTTGAAGAGAAAACAGTCTCTATTTTTTAGGAGTAGATGACTTTATGCAGAAAAATTAAGCAATCTCTATGATATAGGGCATGTGCTAATAAATATTAATTTTTTAATTATGGCAGCAAGTAATTTTTAATATTTGTTTTGAGAGAACAACATATGCAGGAGATGGCAGAGTTAAAAAATCAATAGTTTTTCAAAAAAGTGAGATGTTTTACTGGAAAGGAGAATAGAATAATCAAAGTCATAGAAGCTAAAAAATGTGTAGTATTAGAGAAACTCATAAAGCATTTGTTATTTACAGAATGTGTAATAGTAAAGTGGCAGAAATGTAGAACATTTGATAAGGACTTTCAAAGGTTCACTAAAAAATTTTAACATTATTCTCTAGGCAATAGGAAGCCACCTGAAGATTTTTGAGCTGAGAAGAAACAACAGGCAAATTCACAGAAAATATCACTAAGAAGAAAATTTATTAGAAGACTATATTCAGTTCAGTTCAATTCAGTTGCATAGTAGTGTCCAACTCTTTGCGACCCCATGAACCACAGCACACCAGGCCTCCCTGTCCATCACCAACTCCCAGAATTTACCCAAACTCATGTCCATTGAGTAGGTGATGCCACCTAACCATCTCATCCTCTCTTGTCCCCTTCTCCTCCTGCCCTCAATCTTTCCCAGCATCAGGGTCTTTTCAAATGAGTGGAAAAGTAAACTCCTATAATAAACAGATCCCATAATAATGGCTCAAACACAGTAACATTTTCTTTCTTTTTCCTGTAACAGCGCAGGGCAGGCGTTCCTGATAGAGCTGAGGAATGGGAGAGGCTCTGCCACATTCACAGACACTGCCTACAGTGGCTCTTCCATCTTCAACAGGTTGCTTTCAAAGACAGAATAATTATCTCTTTCCATCTCCAGGAAAGGGAGAAGGGAAAGCAAGAATCATAATGCCAAGGAATTTTTATAGAAACAGAAATGATAGTGGCAGGCATTGCACCTACAAGTATTCTATCCTAGAGAGTCACATCATCATGTGGCCTGTTTAACTAAAGAGGAGGCTAAAATTCAGTTGTGTGGCTGGGCAGTTCCATTACTGGGGCAAACCATGGAAGAAAAAGAGCGCAGACTATCCTGAACAACCAACAGATGGCATTACAGATAATGTAATACTAACATTTAGTTGTTAATACTAACAACTCCGCTTTTTACAGTACAATGAGCAAAAGGGGGCTTCCCACCTCTTTGGTGATTTCTTTTGATTTCTCTTATCCAATCGTTTTGTCAATAAAATTATCAACACTTCTTTCAATCTCCTCAACTCTCCTGTATCCTCCACGTTCCACACAATCTCATGGTCAGAATAAAACTATACGGACAATGATTTTTTTGGATATGACACTAAAAGCCAACAAGAGCAAAACCTAATCAAAATAATAAAAAATCTAAAAAGCCAGTGTGGAAAAATTAAAAACTGTATTTGTAAAATCTAACTGAAGAGAAAAACTTTGCAATTAGACACTCATTTCAAAGCTTAACTTATATTATTGTATTTACAAATATAACAAATTTTATTATTGTGCAAAATTATCCTGTATTCCCCATAAAAGGGTTACACATTGCAACCCATTCTAGCTGTTTGTAGAATATTCTTGTGGTTTGCTACATGGATATGGCATGGATATCAGGCTTACTCTATGACTTTCTCTGACTAATAAAATATGAGGTGATTAGACAGAAGGATTTAAGAGTCATATTTAGGAGTCCTGGGTTCGATCCCTGGGTTGGGAAGATCCCCTGGAGAAGAAAATGGCAACCCACTCCAGTATTCTTGCCTGGAAAATCTCATGGACAGAGGAGCTTGGTGGGCTGCAGTCCATGGGGTCACAAAGAGTTGGGCACGACTGAGCGACTAACACTTACTTACTTAATATGGTAAGAAGTAAAGGTTTGTATAAAAATTTATAGTGATTTGTTAATGCAACATGACTTAGCAAATGCTGACTAACATATTAGAACAGCTCTCATTTTATAGAGTGAGTATCTTGATATGAGGGGCTTCCCTGATAGCTCAGTTGGTAAAGAATCTGCCTGCAATGCAGGAGACTCCAGTTCTATTCCGGGGTTGGGAAGATCCACTGGAGAAGAGATAAACTACCCACTTTAGTATTCTTCAGCTTCCATTATGGCTCTGCTGGTAAAGAATCCACCTGCAATGAAGGAGACCTGGGTGTGATCCCTGAGTGAGGAAGATCCCCTGGAGAAGAAAAAGGCTACCCACTCTTTTGGCCAGAGAATTCCATGGACTGTATAGTCCATGGGGTCACAAAGATTTGGACAGGACTGAGTGACTTTCACTTTCTTTTTTTTTTTTTCATATTGACATGTAAATTTTGCAATGTGAATCTCCTCATGGAAATAACCCAAACTTAAGATATCACTCTTTTGCTGAATAAACATCTCATTGACATAACATTACTATGATACATATTAAATAGAACAGAAAAACATAAAAGATTTATCAAAGGAAAGCAATCTCATTCTTGAAGCACAGAAAGCATTCTTCATTATTTCTATTCATTTTCAAATTCTACCTGCCTTAAAGATGAACCAAAGTCTGAATTTACTATACCCTTGTCATTTACAGTCTGCCAGGGCTCTTCATATGCTGGTTTAATTGTGGTTTATTTTTCCCAGTGACTTAGCATTGCAGCATCGTCGTTAGTTCAATTCACTGACTTTTTTCCTCCCTAGTTTTCCTATCTCACCCTGTGTTAAGTATAACACAGACTATACCAAGTCCTTTCCCTCTGCAAATAGTTTCCAACTCTGTCCCACTCAGGAATGGTTATTTTCGTGGTCGCTGTAGTTTCTTCATCTTGTTTCTCATTAATTTCCTATCACTGACTCTTTTTGGTTTTCCTGCAGCAAATTAACAAATGCAATGAAAATTATTTACTTCATGATTCTGCAGTGGAATACAGACTATCAGTCAACTTACTGTTATGGATGACTACTTCTTTTGAAAGAGGATAAATATCACTTTATGTACCTGAAAGCATTTGAAAATTTCACAAAACATCTAAAATACTCAGAACAATATAAGCAATATCTATGAATGAGAAGGTGCTATTAAGTAAATTGGTAGCAGATATTTTTCAGATGGGGCATAGTACACAAGCTTAATATCTTACTGGAAGTCTTTGCACTTAATTAATCTCATATTAATGATCTTCAATTATCATTCTGTCCAAGTCTATATGCTTTCTACTTAGGCAGACTTTGCTAAGTGATAACACATTCATTGTTTGTGCCAAAATAGTAAGTCTTATATATTTAAAAAGTATATTTCTATAATAATGTATACAAAATAAAATTATATGGCTAAATACATATTCTTAAAAGAATTTTGGAATAGTACATATGAGAAGGTTAAAAAGTGGCTANATTTAAAAAGTATATTTCTATAATAATGTATACAAAATAAAATTATATGGCTAAATACATATTCTTAAAAGAATTTTGGAATAGTACATATGAGAAGGTTAAAAAGTGGCTATGTTTGTAGAAAAGTTATATTTTATGCTTGTTTATATTTTCCAATATATTCTATAACAATTTTTACTTGTATGCAAAAATGTGTTTCTGATATTGCACTAACACAAGTTTGTTTTATCTCAGTTTATAACATTTGAGGAGTGTTGCTGTCCTACAACTATGTTTTATAAAATTTGTGTTTTACAAGTCATCATCGTATTCCATAAATGTTAAAACAGATTATTAGAAAAAAAAAAAAGAACAAGGAGAGTTTTTTTTCCTCTTAACTTGGCAAGATTTGAGTTCTACCTATATAATTATGCAAACAAAGAGGTTTCATTCACAACTTCTAAAACCTGACTTCTGAGGTAAGTCTTAACTGGTAAAAATAATATTCTATCCATAATCTAGATACTCCATTCCAAATTAATATATCCACCATCAATAATTTACCTTCTTTACATAAATAGTTCTGTAATGTCCATTGATAATTATCGACTCTTGCTTTTCTCTAGAGTATAATTTTTCACTAATTTTGTCACAGATCTAGTAATAAAACCTCATTATTTAGTTACAAATTTTTCAATATTCTAAGAAGCCTAAATCTTTTAACAATTTAATAATTATGCTAGCAACATGAGTTCACCATCAGTGTCATCTAAGCAACATTCTGTATTAAAAGCTTTAGCTCCCATTTTATTCGGGACAAGTAGAATATTACAGATGGGTTAATCCCCCTTCTTTGTGTATCATGTTAACTTCAATTACTAATTTAAAAGAATAAAAGCTAACTGTCAGAAGTCATTATTTATACCCACTAGTAGGGAGCAAAGTTTTATTTACCCTTTGAAATTATACAGACTTCCTTGAGAAGTCACACACGTGCACACACGCACATGCACACACACAATCAAAAGAACGTGTCTCCCCCTGAAAATCTTATCTGATAATAAACTTTCCTAATATTTTCCTGCTAAAGATTAATAAACTTCTCTTGAAACTTATATCTAATTTATGTGACTTTAAGGGTCATGCTTTAATAACAATGATGAAACACGATTATTACTTCCTAATGCTGAAATTACAGTTTTTACATTGTAAATTTTTCCTGCTATGCGCCCTGTGGCACTAACATCTTTATCACTCCATGTGTTTCTAGTTTTAAAACCTTTACCCCTGCTGTTTGAAAAATATTTCTCATTTTCGTCCCCTATGGAGTACAGCAATCCCTAAAGGCAAAGCCATTACTGATTCCTCTGCCTCTCCCAAACACGTATTGTGATCACCAGTGCTGCTCCCACTGCCTCATTGGCTTTTGGTAAAGTATGCAAATGAAATGTTCAAAACACACACTTTTTGCAACTGTGCAAGTTCATACTGATTTATAAAATGGGCAAGCTATTAAAGTGACTGAAAATGTCAGCAAGATTTATGCATGGGTGACAAATTGTATTGGAAATGTTCATTTTTAACATGCTGCCCTAGGTTTGTTTTTTTTTTTTTAACAACTTAGATATTCCCTGTGATACATTTGTTTTAAGGCCATTTTTTTTCCCCTCCCCAAACATGCTTTTGACAGTGACTTTTTGACTGGAAAAATAAACAATGCTACTTCACAATCACACAATTGTATTTTACCACAGAAAGCAGTATTTAGAAGATATAATAAATTTCCTTTTGACACCCATTTTCCCCATGTACCATTAGTTCACTATGGTTAAATAGTTTCCCTTTATAACAGATAACTTGAATTGCATACATAAATATTTTATCACTGAGATATAAAATTATGTAACTATCAAAAGAATTACCCAGTTATCTCTGAGGAAAATATTTCATTCATATTAAAATGCACAACCTAGGGAACAAAAGATAGGAGTGACAACTGGCATATGTCTTCTTAAGTTTATGATTCCATCTTTGGAAAATTTCATGTGAAAAATGGCCTAAGCAAAATTCACATGGCTTTTCTCTGTTATTTGTGAACCTGTTCCAGTATTCTCCAGCTCTGTTTAGGATTTAACCAGGCAGATGTGGCATTCTTGTCAACCCAAGTGTGGTCTTTGGTCAGAGGTCTTGATATTTTATACCTCTGAGTGACAGTCATTCATTCACTAAATGAAGCAAAGGAACAGGAAACATAATAATAAAGCCAGCTTACATAACATTGTTAAGAAATGAACTAGACCATACTGGCAGACTGCAAGACATATATACAAACAGAAAAATAATAAGTACAAGTGTGATACAGCACTATAACAGAGGAATGGACTATAAAAATCGAATGCAGTAAATGAAGAACTATCTATGATTAATTTTACAAAGAGCAGATTTTATCAACAGTATTATGTAGCCTTTCTAGTTGGAAAAGTTTTGTATTAGAATTCTAATTCTACTTTTTATATTCAGATCAGTTTGTACCAATACTATTATTGCAACTGATTTTCCTAATTAGTTCATTAAGTTGCATAACAATTGGCTTACAACTAACAACTCTTCTCAATGTTAAAATGGTGAAGATAAAATTGATTTAAAACCCACTTCTGATCATTCATTCTTGCACATCCGCACGTCCTGGTGTTTGATGAAGCCTGCTTCTATGGCTGCCAGACCCTCTGCCCCGTTTTCACTGAAGTGCCATGGCTATGTTTTTGCTTATTAAAAAGAGTTAGCATTCTACATTGTACTGAAAAAAATCCAAATGCTCTTAAAAAGAAAAAGAAACAACAAAAAACCATCTGCTTTTCATCAAGGGGCGCCATCTTATAGCTTAGACTAAAATGAAGGTTTTAAGATAAAGAAATAGGAGTTATGAATATGCAAAGATTTTTGAGGTGAAGATGTAGCTAGAAAACACTTGGAGAAAAAAATATATATATAGGTTATTGTTTCTCCTAAAAAACTATTTCACTTTAATAAAATAAGTGCCAGTTGTAAGACATTATTGTTCAAATATTTTCTGCTTAATGGAGGTAAATAATGTTTTATGTTAATGATGAAATAACTTCATGTTTCCCCCTAGATTTTTAACTTTGCTTCCATGACTGCTAGACTCCATCAGTCTCTTTACAACGGTTGACTTTGCCTTCAAGTTATTATCAAGAAACATACATTCTTGATTGACAGTCGTTCCCACAGAAACAGCTTTACCCCAGAGGATACAAGTGGGAACAGTCAAAAAAGAGAAACAAAGAGTACATTTAAGAACATCTGGTATAACATCGAGAAAATCTGTCTACAAGACAAGCAAAGTCCATCTCCTTCCCTCATCCCTGCACTGAGATGCATTAGAGGAGTAATTTACGACAAGTGGTTCAATCAGAAATTTAACTCATAAAGCCTACAGTTAAATGGAAAAAAAGAAAGAAAACACATATACTTGCTCATATATGCATATGTGTATATAAATATGACTATATGGATATGTTTAACAAGAGATTATTCTACAATCTCATTTGAGTTAATTGTCATCCTTAGAGATTAAATAAAACAACATGAAATAAAAACTCTATGACACATGTTGAGTACAAAAGGGGGCTTCTGACTTTGCATTCAAGCGATTAATTACATCATCTAATACATTTGGAAATGTCACTATTTTACTCACTATGTTGACTCCCCACCCAGAAAGCTCATATTGATTTATTTTCCTAGTAATCACTCTTTATTTGCAGAGTTAGCTTTACTAGATCAAAAACAAACTGGTCTAGTTGAAGAAATATTAACTGAGCATCTAATAAATTGAGCTAGACTGTGGGAACACACGATTAACAATGCAGGCTTCCCACTTCTAAGAGAGTTAAGTGTAACAATGAGTAAAGTGCCTAGGCCATCACTTAAGATAAAGTTCCACTGCCAAAATGTTACTGCTAAGTCACTTCAGTTGTGTCCAACTCTGTGAGACCCCATAGATGGCAGCCTACCAGGCTCCACCATCCCTGGGATTCTCCAGGCAAGAACAGTGGAGTGGGTTGCCATTTCCTTCTCCAATGCAGGAAAGTGAAAAGTGAAAGTGAAGTCGCTCAGTCAAGTCAGACTCTTAGTGACCGCATGGACTGTAGCCTACCAGGCTTCTCTGTCCATGGGATTTTCTAGGCAAAAATACTGGAGTGGGGTGCCATTTCCTTCTCCTACTGCCAAAATAGCCACTGTTTATTAGGGGGTGAAAGAGTAAGGGAGCTTACCAAGAGTTAGAACTTTGGTGCTATCCTTTTCATATCGAAGTGTACTCTTTCACATAAACTGGGGGATCTCAAATGAAAAAATCTATTTTATATTTAGACTTCATATTTTTTCATGGAACAAACTTCTACAGCTTATTCTCTAGCAATAGAGGCAAATTTTTAATTTCTGTATAAACTATTCCCAGATAAACAGGGCTTTTAACCAAGTCTCGCCCCCTAACACTTATATCATTCTCATTTATCTTTTGAAATCTCAGCCTTGATGTTATTGGATAGTAAAAAGGCTGCAATGGGACCCCTGTCAAAAGACAATTTTCTTCCTTGAATGATAAGCAATGGAACATGTAAGAACAAAAAGCCAACTGATTAATGGCATGCAATTCATCTACAATTATCTTGCCCATGTTACACAGTCATTGTATAGATTGGACTAGATCATTAAATTATGTGACAGCAATCAGCCATCTAACTTTAAAAGAGGTGGGAAGAGCCAATTTAAAAACTTAATATCTCAGGATGATACAGTAGCCTGAGAAAACCAGCCAATTTAGAGAAAATTACCATATGTACCAACCAGAATGATAGATGTGAGCCTTAGCTAAGCATTTGTCCCTGAACTGATGATGTTTGGAATTCAGTAGAGAACTCTGTGCTTCTTCAATATGTATTCTCTAATCACAGTGGTCCAGGGCAGCAAACACTTTGAAGAATACAGACTTCAGGAGGATATATGTTTTCATGATAACTTTCTACTCTCTACAACTTTACTGGGAATTTAGAATCATATTCTGAGATGTGAAGATCAAGGTTGTCTAGTATTTTTCCAAGCTCAGTGCTTAGTTGTGCCTCTTATGTATTGTGTCTTTATTTGATATACGTATGTATTAGATACACATTCTACAAAATCCATAACATGAAGTTCTTTTTCAGAATGGGATCAAGGGGCTTCCCTTGGCTCAGCTGTGAAGAATTCACCTGCCAAAGCAAGAGACAAGGATTCAGTCCCTGATCTGGGTAGATCCCACATGCTATGGAGCAATTGAGCCCATCTGCCACAAATATTGAGTCTGTGTTCTAGAGTTCAGAAGCTACAACTACTGAGCTCATGTGCAGCAACTGCTGAAGCCTTGTATGCTAGAGTCCATGCTCTGCAACGAGAGAAGTCATCACAATGGGAAGCCTGTGCGCTGCAATAAGAGAGTAGCCTTCACTCTTCACAACTGGAGAAAAAGCCTATGCAGCAATGAAGACGCAGCATAGCCAAATAAATGAACAACAAGATAAGGTCAAGAATTTTAAATAGCAGTAGTAAGGTCCAAAGTAAATTATTTCTACAGTTATAATGTAACTATTTACTGGCTGGTGCCTCAGATGGTAAAGCATCTGCCTAAAATGCAGGACACCCAGGTTCAGTCCTTGGGTTGGGAAGATCCCCCGGAGAAGGAAATGGCAACCTGCTCCAAAATTCTTGTCTGAAAAATCCCATGGTCAGAGGAGCCTGATAGGTTACAGTCCACAGCATCGCAAAGAGTCGAACACGGCTAAGCGACTTCACTTTCACTTTTTCACTTTCATTTATTGGCAGACAGCAGATATGACAGTAGTCAAGTGAAATGTTAAGCAAGTAAAATATATGTACTCCCATCTCATTCTTTCACATAAACAACATTATCAAAAGCATAACTTTGTGCCAGACATCATAGTAGGTACTAGGGATTCAGAAAAATGGGGACCTAACAGACCTCAGAATCCAGGGGGGAGACAGACTCTGTCATTTCAGTTGACTTGGATAAAAACTTCACCTTGGAAAAGAGCATAGTGAGAGCACCATGATGAAGGGGGCACACTGCAGGGAAATCTAGCGTAAGTCACCTTGACAAAGAATGCCATCGTGTCACATGAAGTATTATAAAAAAGTTCTTGCTAGGTTACAACAGTACGTGAACCAAGAACTTTCAGATGTACAAGCTGGATCTACAAAAGGCAGAGGAACCAGAGATTAAATGGCCAGCATCTGTTGGATCATAGAAAAAGCAAGGAAATTCCAGAAAAACATCTACTTCTGCTTCAGTGACTAAGCTAAAGCCTTTGACTGTGTGGATCACAACAAACTGCAAAAAATTCTTAGAGACAGGAATACCAGACCACCTTACCTGTCTCCTGAGAAACCTGTATACAGGTCAAGAAGCAACAGTTAGAACTGAACATGGAAGAACAGACTGGTTCAAAATTGGGAAAGGAGTAGGTCGAGGCTGTATATTGTCACCCTGCTCATTTAACTTGTATACAAAGTACATTGAACAAATGCCAGCCTGGATGAAGCTCAAACTGGAATCAAGACTGCAGGGAGAAATNAACATGGAAGAACAGACTGGTTCAAAATTGGGAAAGGAGTAGGTCGAGGCTGTATATTGTCACCCTGCTCATTTAACTTGTATACAAAGTACATTGAACAAATGCCAGCCTGGATGAAGCTCAAACTGGAATCAAGACTGCAGGGAGAAATGTCAAGAATTTCAGATATGCAGATGATACCACTCTAATGGCAGGAAGCAAAGAGGAACTAAAGAGCCTCTTGATGAGGGTGAAAGAGAAGAGTGAAAAAGCTGGCTTAAAACTCAGCATCCAAAAAACTGAGATCATGGCATCTGGTCCCATCACTTCATGGAAAATAGATGGGGAAAAAGTAGAAACAGTGACAGACTTTATTTTCTTGGGCTCCAAAATCACTGCAGACAGTGAGGGCAGCCATGAAATTAAAAGATGCTTGCTCCTTGAAGGAAAAGCTATGACCAACCTAGACAGCATATTGAAAAGCAGAGACAGCACTTTGCCAACAGAGGTCCATACAGTCAAAGCCATGGTTTTTACAGCAATCATGAATAGATATGAGAGTTGGACCATAAAGAAGGCTGAGTGCCAAAGAATTAATGCTTTCAAACCGTGAGTCTGGAGAAGACTCTTGAGAGTCCCTTGGATAGTGAGGAGATCAAACCAGTCAAACCTAAAAGAAATCAGTCGTGAATATTCATTGGAAGGACTGTTGCTGAAGCTGGAGCTCCAATACTTCAGCCACCTGATGCAAACAGCCAATTTATTGGAAAAGACGTCTATGCTGGGAAAGATTGAGGGCAGGAACAGAAGGAAGTGATAGAGGATGAGATGGTTGTATGGCATCACTGATGCAATGGACAGGAGCTTGAGCAAACTCCAGGAGACAGTGAAGGACAGGGAAGCCTGGCATGCTGCAATTCATGGGGTCACAGAGACTGACATGACTTAGTGAATGAAGAACAACAAGGTTTCATAGAGTAATAGAGGATATACTTGAATACATACTGTCATAGTCAAGCCAGGCTGCCATAACAATACTGGATGTTTTAAACAACAGAATTTATTGAATTGACCAAAAAACTCTGTTCAGGGTTTCCTATAAGACATTACAAAAACCCCCAAGCGAAATTTTTGCCAGATTACTATTTCTCACAGTACTAGAGGCTGGAAAGTTCAAATCAAGGTAATGGATAATTTGGTTCCCTATTCCTAACTTACAGATGGATAATTTTTCACTGTTTCTTCACATAGTAGAGAGAGAGATAGAGTGCAAGCTAGCTCGGGTCTTTCTCTGTCCACTTCTGAGGACACTAATTCCATTGAGTGAGGCTCTTCTCTTATGATTTCATCTAGTGTCATCTGTATCATATTGGAGGCTAAGGCTTCAACATACACATTTTAAAGGGATGAAACTATTCAGTTTGTGTCATCTCACACAAGCCTATCTTGTTTATATTAATGTATGATTATTTCTGTATACGTAAAATGACTACTTTTCCTTTGCTTCAAACATGCACTTGAGTCTATTTTGAAATTCATGAAATTATTACACTGAATTAATGGATGTCATAGAACTTCATGAGCAGTTGTTCAGGGTCAGCAAGTATATGAGATTCCCACTGAGGCAGACATAACTGCCCCAAGACCATCCAGACTGATGGCCAGTTTCTGCTTTCTCCTAGTGAAAAGCACATTGATTATTATGTGGTGTGAGTGGGACTTGAGCAAATGTGACTTTAAGTGGTATAATTTTATTCTGAATCACTTTGACAGTCTAAAGGAGAGACTCATATGTTATGATATTTTTTCTTCTTTTACACTGAGAAGAAAATCTCCTTTACAGAGTTTCTGCCTTGTGAGAATAAGTAGTTGATAACTGATTCAAAAATCACAGATGCTCTTTTTTTCTGTAATTGAAGAGAACCTCAAATCTAGAAGACAAACCAAATATAATATGAAGATAACCCTATGAGTCTGTGGATGGTTCTCGTTTGGGGCTGCACAGTAAGGGACGCTTGTGGTCAACCATCTTTCTTTGAGTTTCATTGTTAAAACCTGTGTATCTTTATGCAGATACTCTCATGAAATAAGTGATCCATGAGACTGGGAGCCTAATATACTCCCATTTGTACCTACTGCTTTTTAATAAATTACATGGGGTGAATTTTTGGTCTAATCATAACACTGATAATAATGGTACTAATATTGTTCACAATTTATTAAGACTTCATGTGTCAGTTATTTTTCTAAGTTTTTTTTAATCACAATTTTCTCACTTAGTGCTAACAATAATCATATTCATTCTACTGAGGCACAAGTGAGCCAAGAATTTGCCTAAGTTCACAGAGGCAAAAAGAGGAAAAAGTCTGAATTGGACACAGGCAATCTGATACCACAGTTAATTCCCAACTATTGAGCCACAGTAGGTGATGTACTTAGTCGCTCAGTCATGTCTGACTCTTTATGACTCCACAGATTGTAGTCTGCCAGGCTTCTCTGTCCATTGGGATTCTCCAGGCAAGAATACTAGAGTGGGTTGCCATGCTCTCCTCTAAGAGATCTTCCCAACCCAGGTATCAAACCCAGGTCACCCACATTCCAGGAAAATTCTTTACCTTCTGAGCCACCAGGGAAGCCCATGAATACTGGAGCGGGTAGTCCATCCCTTCTCCAGGGGATCATCCCAACCCAGGAATCTAACTGGAATCTCCTGCATTGCAGGAGGATTCTTTACCAGCTGAGCTACCAGGGAAGCCCACTGTAGGTGATAACTAACTCAAAATCATAGTTTGTTTGTTTTTTTTTTTAAAGGAAAAGAATCAAGATTTACAAAACACACCAAACACAGTATGAAAATAACTCTATGAATCTTTGTATGATGCTCAAGCCAACACCAAGTCTAAAGCTTTTACAATTTTGAGAATCCTCTTTAAGAAGGAAGCACAATTAAGAATGCACATATATTTGCTTAGAATGAGAAAACACACTAGAATATCATTTTTAAAGCAGTTAAATAATCATCACAAATACATGAAAAATAATAATTGTATCAGTTGACTACCTGGTCCATCTCTAAAATCTTTTTTCCCTCCAAATTTTGGTCGTGTATTCTTTGGCTCTTCAAAGAACTATAATATTTTAATGATTATCATTTATTATACAATGAGAAGATAATAAAATCTCCCTTATAGTATGTCTGATTTTTTTTTTTCTTTCTATATTGGTAGTTTAGAAGAGTTATTTTCAGGATCACAAGTCATTGTTGATAAAAGCATGTGAACTATCAGCACTGCTGTCAAATTTGGGGAAACTTCTTTGAGAATCTTTTTCTTTTTTAATTTACTAGCTGTAAATTTGAGAACATTTTTTTCACAATATAGCTTCTGATGTAGGAGATTCTGAACCTTGTTTCTCTTCCACCACAGACAGGTATTCTTCCAGTGCCGGGGCAGCACTGACCATGACCATTTTGTTATATGACCTCTGAACCCACACCACTGGGACTTGACAAGTGGGGATCAGGCACAGTGGATGACCTCACACCTGGTGGCCATTCCCCACCAGGATGAATAGCAGAAACCAAACACACAAGTGTGCTATAGTAAGACTTAACAGAGGGAAATAGGGGTTGGCCAGTGAAACTTGTAATTCATATGAATAGATAATTTTCTGGACATACTTACAACTGAATTATCTATTCATTATCTGAAATTAAAATTTACCTAATATATTGAATTCTATCCGGAAATCCTGAAAAAGTGGCTGTGAAACACACAAATCTAATCCATTAAACTGAAATTAATCTGTCACCAACTAAACTTTTCCTCAGTAAGATCCCCAAACAGGATATGACTGCTGTAATACCACTTGATAAAGAGGGAGGGACATGCAGAGGAAATTGGAAGGAAAATAGGCAGGAGTTGGTTTACCAAGTGTGGTTAAATCAACTAAACTACTTTTATAACTTTTGATCATAAATGCAAATATAGGACCATATAAGCCTGTTGTTAGAACCCCTACGAGTACCAAGGATCCATGCAAGTGAAGAGCCCAAAAACTTAGGTTAATTAATTTCAAAGTCAACCTGCCTCAGTTTATTGGATCTAAAAACAACTGTTGTCCATGTCCATGTTCCATGACTATGCACTGAAACTCCCCAGAAAATTCCACCAACTCAGCCTCTGAATTCTGAATTCTTCACTCTCTGAACATTCATATATTCATATCATTGTACAGTACCTCGTGCTTAATTGATTATAACCAGCAGCTTGGTTATTTTCTGTTTCCCAGCTAGTTATCAGCATTATCTCTCTCTCACTTTCTCTCTCTGTTTATTCTATCTGCTACATATTTTCACAACTAGATTTTATGTTCATGCAATGCATTGTGAAGATTCTCCTTCTTCCCGCACCTTATATGCTTTCTGAAAAAGTTAGTGAAAGGGTTAGTCGCTCAGTCTTGTCTACTCTTTGTGACCCCATGGACTGGTAGCCCTCCAGGCTCCTCTCTCCATGGGATTCTCCAGGCAAGAATATTGAAGTGGGTAGCCCTTACCTTTTTCAGGGGATGTTCCTGACCCAGGGACTGAACCTGGGTCTTCTGTATTGCAGGCAGATTCTTTACCATCTGAGCCACCATGGAAACCCCATATGCTTTCTATGGTTGCTCAAATAAGACTTAAATGATCAGAAAGGAAAAGAAATTAGTATAAGAATACATTGTGCTGTTTTTGTATAATTAGGGAGCAGCATAATAAAAGGTCATGGCTTCTTGTTTAGGAATATCTGTGTAGGTAATGAGCCCACCAGTGTGTGATCTTGGCAAGAGGGCAGTATAAAGACAGAATAGAATGATTCTACATTAGCGTAGGAAAAATCAGCCCAAGACAGAAAGAGTGTGATGATGAAAGAAGGAGACACACACAAGAACCAGCTATGAAAGGAGAGTCTGAGTTTTACATGAAGAGGTCAATGTAAGAGAGAAACAATCAGTGCAATGATTTCCAAGATGGGAAATGGTAATATATTTTTAGGTGTCACAATGCTTAATATTGAATTTTAAGAATTTGTTTACCTCACTCAATTCTAGTAACTCTTTCCTATTTAAAATTCTTCAGTCAACATCAAGTGCAAACAGTAAATTTAAGTTAGTGGTACTTGAGTATATAGAGGGTGGGTAGTCTATTAGACAGCAAGTTAGCAAAACAAGAAAAACTTGATTTAATTGTAAAATTGGTATATTCTCTGAAGCAGGCTAGATTTTGGACTCATAAGTGATTATGAGACCTACAGAAATTCAAAGGGAAAATGATTGAAATGTATAATATTTGAAATGTTGATCTGGAGTCAAAGTTTTTGAATATTTTTTAAAAAGAAAACTGGGTGCAAAGAGGTCATGAAGACATTTTCAAGTGGTCAACCCACCTCAGTTTACTGGATCTAAGAACACCAGTTATCAGTCTAGGCTGGACTTAGCAACTGTCCATTCTCCTTCCTACCTGCTCCAGCCTTTATCTTGTCCTTTATCCCTCATCCATCAATAACTTGAGCAGAGTGAAAATAACAAGTCGTATGCTAGCTGCATATGACTTCCAGCCATGTCTTCCACACAGTGCATTCTTCTCCCAACACTGCTCAGTATCTTCAGTTTCCTCACTGCCCTTTATTTATAGAACTTCCAGCTACATGCCCACCACAAGTAAAATGTCAGGCAATGGAAAACACATCTCTCTGCAGCCCTTTGGTAGTAACATTAAAAAGAAAGCACCTTTAATTTATCATGTCGGCCCACAGCCATTTCACTTAGCAGAGTCCTGCATCCTTGTATGGAGGGCTTGGAGCAAGGTGACAAAATTATCAAATGAAGGGGTTGCACAGGGTGATCTCTGAGATTCCTTCCAGCTCTAGAATTCTGTACTGCTGGGACTCAAACCCCCACAGAGAAATATTCAGTTGAGTGCAGAAGGGGACAAAGTGCTTTACCATATTCTGTATTAAGGCCAAGACCACCTGGCAGTCTGCATGCGTGATTTCTGGCTAAATATTTTCAACCTAAGCTGCAATATATACTATATTATAATAATTCTAAAGATAAAGTGAAATTTATAGAAAAGTTAATTGTAATATTTAGTATCTATCCTTATCCTTGCTTGAGGGCTTTTAATTGAAGAGGTAAGGGCTAGTGTAAAGGGGAGATATGGAAGGGCTTCCTAAAAGCACTATGTGACACCTACTAAAAAAGAACTTGAAAAAAATAAATATATTCCTAAGAGTAATTTTATATTTATTGCACTTAATTTAACAAATTATTGCAGGAAACACATAGACAGCATTTTCCCAGTAAAATTATTATACTTAAATGAACTTTTGACAATGTATTAATTACAAGGACATGACCACATTTATTCTGCTGATCCAGTAATTACACACATTAAAGAAATATTTATCCACAAACCATGCAGTGTACTTTAAAACAGCATTTATTGCCAAATTACATTTCCTGAATATCTGTGCCTTATTTCCAGTTACTAGTAATTTTTATTTTAATTTTAAGAGGAAGAGAGTGACAAGAAATTTGAAAAATACTGTATAAATAAATGCTTACTGATGTGAAACGATTGAAATGTAGACGATTTTAATCATAGACCTCAGAAAGTAATTGTGAGGCACCTAAATTCATGTGTTTTAGACAGAAAGATAAGAACAATCACAGTATGTCAAGGTTCTTCTTTTTTCCCTATCTTTATAATGAATAAAAACATACCATAAACTTTAAACCAAATGGTATGCGTCTGAAAGATGCAAATACAGTTTATTTCAAAAGTTTGAAAACTTCTATGAAATACTAGCAGTCATCTCCAATGCAATCAGCATAGTTCTACCTCTGTAACAATTCTCAGAAACAAACATGTTCCCTTTCACTCTGAATGTTGTGAAAAGTAGCTGAAGAGAGAGAGAAAGATATTCTTTCTCTAAGGTCTCACAGCTGGTGAGAGGCTGAGGGAAATCTGAATTGAAGAACTAGCACACTGAACTTAACTAAAGATTACTTTTGCCCCCAGTGGCACATTTTATTACCCTTACCAAATAATAGGAACCAATTTCTATAGCAGGGTTCAAAGCTCTGGTAGGAAATTAATTTCCTCATGTCTCTAGACGAGTACGGCATCTCCAATGCTTTAACTGAGCATCCAAAACACAGCTCTTTGAGATTTTTAAGCCATTCAGTTTTCTGGAAAAAAGTGCAGAACCTATCTTGAAGTTAAGTTTCTTGTAAAGGGAGAACCTACATTATTTTCTAGTTCCTTTTTCCAGGAGAAAAAGGAGGAATCTTACTAAAAGCTTAGCACTCAGTGTGAAAAGTAATAACGATAATAGTAATGCTAATAATAAAAGAAAACAACTGGAATTCTATTTTGTGAATGTCTTCTTTGAACTAACATTTTACACATGTTAGGTCATATAATACAATTTCTTAAAATGAGATTAACAGCAAAATATGCATCTAAATAAGATTTAAAGTAGTATAATGTATGTCATGATCTTATTAGGTTGAGGGAATCTTTAAACCATGAAAAACTACAATATATTGGTTTTTTTCCCCCACATTTACACTCTNTTCTTAAAATGAGATTAACAGCAAAATATGCATCTAAATAAGATTTAAAGTAGTATAATGTATGTCATGATCTTATTAGGTTGAGGGAATCTTTAAACCATGAAAAACTACAATATATTGGTTTTTTTCCCCCACATTTACACTCTCAGAAAATAAAATACATCATCAAATTGATGTATATACTGAATGTGTCAGTGTCTCTACTCCTAAAATCTCTATATCAACTGACAAAATCAAGTAGCACATTTTAATACTAATAAAATTAAAGAGAGCTCTTCCTCAAACATTGAAAAGAGACAAGCATGCATAATTTTAGATGATGGGGATCATCATTAGAAATTACTAACCTTTAGACACAATGTGCTGGACTCTATCAATGCACACCAATCTATCACCTTATTTGTTTGTAGTGGGACTGCATCAGAACATGGCAAAAGACAGAGTAAATACGAATGAGATGGTTAAAAGGCCTATACCCAGCAGGGTATCTCAGTTTTGGTTGTCTTTTTGCTCTGGGAGCACAGGTAAATTTGGGCTAGATGATCTTTAGTGTTTCTTAGCTCTAAATCCAACAAAGATATTTCATAAATTATAAAATACTGCTCAAATATAATTATGCCTATCTTTTAAAAACTGACTTGCAGAGATATGTTAAGAATAGCATTTGCTTTAAGCTGTATAGACAATTCCTGCTATAAAATTTAATGTTTTATTAAAACACAGAAATATGCTCTTATAAATGCATGCCTTAAAAATACTTGTAGGTGTAAAACAGAAAGATTGTGCTGCTTTGGGGAGAACAAAGTAGAGGAACAGAGAATAAAAGTAATTGGACTCTCATGTCCAGATTCTATTTATGAAGATTAGAACACTCCCACACATACCCACCACCACCAAATAAAATGAAAATGTCCTCATTGTACTTTTGCCTAAGCTACTATATAATCTGTTACCACTGTTGGCAGTGACTGAGAAATAATATGCATTAAAGAGTGTTAGATCAAATAGATAAATGTAGGTATGGCTAAAAAGGCAAATGAAAGATTAATACAAATTATGTTCATTTATTTTTAAATGCTTCATTTTAATAGCCTACTTTCTGCAAAATTATGCATAAATGAACACTCAGGGAAAAAGCAAAAGTTTAAAAGATGTTTTAGACTACTACTTCTTCACATAACGAATTATACATGTATTGTTCCTGAGTCACCACTACCAGTATTTTTGGCTTCCAAAGCACTTTGTGAAAAATTCAGTGATAAATGCTTGGTGCTGACTTCACACACCAAAGCCTTCACCATCAGCCCAAAATCTATTTCTGTGGGTTTTGTGGTTATAGCAGTTAGGTTTCCACATCTGGCTATGTCTCAAGAATCAGAGAATCTGGCCACTAGAAAACATAATTCCTTATTATATAATGCTGTGTGCAATTAGTTTAGGAAGATGTGCTTCTCTTTCAAAAATAAGAAAATGTGTTAAGTCTTAGAGTTCTCAATCAAGGAGAACTCTCAATCCTCCTTTCTATCCCTCATTTCTCATCAACCATCATAATCAAAGTGAGCATATTCCAAGAACAACAGTTTTAAAAAGAAGAAACTGGTCACTAAATACATGTATATGCAACATCAGACATAAAAAGAAAGCATGCAAAATAAAACATGATAAAATACTAGTTCTGGAAAAAAAAAAAACTATGAAATTCCAGGGTTAATTTTTTTCTCTAAAATCTACAGTATATGCCATGCTGACTCGTAGAACTTTAAATCTAAGAACAATTGATCTGATTTATTATAGAAAAACAGTTTTGAATACTGTTTTGGAAATTCTAATTACAGAAACAAACCATAAAATATAAAGAAGCAGAAATACTGGAGAAAAGGATGTGTTGTGTTTTATTTTTTTTCAGAAACTTCTCCACATCAATAGTAACTAGTTAGGTGGCAATAGCAAGGGGAAAAAAAAGAAAATAAAAGCTAAAATGGCAAAATTTAATGAATTATTCTAGGAATAATTTTAACAAAGNATTGCTGAAGCCTGGCTTGGAGAATTTTGAGCATTACTTTACTAGCATGTGAGATAAGTGCAATTGTGCCGTAGTTTGAGCCACACATACTAATCCCAAGATGAAGGTTTTATTTAAAATTGTAGCCTTTGGCATTCTAAGAATTGTTATATGATTCCACACTGATATGATATAGCAAACTCCTAACAAGTTCTGTGATTATGGGTAATTTATGAATTCTTCTGAATTTCTGTACTTTCATCTTTAAAATGGTGTGATCATGCAGTCACTAATTGATTTCTAACCAAGCAGGAAATTAATTTTTTAAATACCTTTTCTTAAATACCTATTATCAGGATTTTTCTGACAATGATGATGCTAAAGATGATGATGAAAATTAAGCTTTACTGAGCATTTACTATGGGTCAAATGGGGGCTTCCCTGATGGCTCACACAGTAAAGAATGTGTCTGCAATACAGGAGACCTGGGTTCAATTCCTGAGTTGGGAAAATGCCGTGGAGAAGGGACTCGCTATCCACTTCAGAATTGTTTCCTGGAGAATCCATGGAGAGAGGTATACAGTCATTGGGGTCACAAAGAGTCCAATATGACTGACTAACACTTTCACTTTCACTTTCATGGGTCAAATACAGTTCTAAGCAATTTTATCAAGCTAACTCATTTAATAATCACAATTGTTTTATAGATTGGGAAACGCAGGCATCATTTCCTCTGTCCCAAGGAGTTTTTTCTTCAGCACCTAAACTCAGAAATAGTCTGTAATCAATGACATTGGTCTTGGAGTTGCGTCAGGTTTTCTGACTCTCCCTGGTACTTGAACATAATAAAGATAACAGAGAAGCTTATTCATTGATTTACTTTTAGTGAATTGCAAATATACCCCCATTAAGTGAATTTCCTGAGTCTATTCTTTTAACTAAATAATCTAAATAGCTAAATGTTTTCTGAGTAAGGTAGAATACTGAAACATCACTCACTGAGCATAATTTTAAGTTTATATATTACTTCTATGTATTACAGAGAGACTAGAGCATTTAGTCAGGATAATGTAAGTGCTCATATTTGACACACTTAGAAGGTGAGAACTGGATGTGTGTAGCTGAAAAGTATGATGCCTGTGCTCATGAGTTCTGCTCATCTGCTAAAATGGTGTCATTTGCCAGACATTTTCACATATCTGTGCCCTGATTGTAAAATAGCAGTTACTTACTGTGATTAAAGGTAATAATTTTTTGTATACTAACATAACAACTTGACTTATAAAACTAGAAACAACCCATGGGCTCATCAATAGTTAAGTAGGTAAACAAATTATATGTCTAACTCTTTCAACCCTACGGGCTGTAGCCCAGCTGGCTTCTCTGTCCATGGGACTTTTCAGACAAGTATACTGAAGTAGGTTGCCATTTCCTCCTCCAGGAGATCTTCCTGACCCAGGGATGGAATCCACATCCCCTGCATCTCCTGCACTGCCAGGCAGATTGTGTACCACTTGAGCCACCTGGGAAGCCCAAACAAATTGTGGTATATCCAGATAATATAATACTGCTACAAAAAGATCAAAGTACTGATATACAGAATAACATCAATCAATCTTAAAATCATTATGCTTTGATCTAGAAAAAATACACATTGTATGATTCCTTTCCAGATAATTTCCAGATAAAGTTCTGGAAAATACGAACAAATCTACAGTGACAGATCAGTAGCTATCCCTCATCTGGAAATGGGAATGGAGAGCAGGATGGATTATAAAAAGCCACAAGGAAACTTTGGGGGGTGATAGAAGTCCCTGTTATCTTATTGTTGTGATGATTTTATGGTTAAATACCTATACTCATAATTACTTTAATTAGTTGAAGTTATACTAAGAGCAATAAAAGCCAAGACATCAAACTGTATGTGCGAGTGCTTTTGTTTTTCAAGAAAAAAAGGTGTTTTTGCCTAAAGCAGCAGTTGTCAATCTTTTTGGTCTCTGGACCAAAATTCTTAAAATTCTCTAAGGATCCCAAACAGCTTTTGTTTACAGGAATTATAATTTTCAATATTTAACTAACTGGATGTTAAAATGGAAAATTAACGTTTGTATTTATTGAATCATGATAACAACTATTAACACATTGTCTGTTAACATAAAACATCTTGATACTATTTTGAAAATACTTTTGAACTCTCAGACCCAAGCGAGAACCACTGTCCTCAAATAAAGACTAATGAAAGAGAAAGCTTGGGAAGCAAATTTTATTTGCAGTGGAATATAATACCTAAGTCTGTAAAGTAAGGAAAGGTGTTAAATAAAAGTCTGTCAAATTTCACTTAATCTTATTAGAATTACTTTTTAGGTTTACTGACTAATGCCTTTGACTACTTTGTGAAATATTATTTTTTTACCTGCTTCACCTGATTTCCTCAGCAGAGATTTCATGTTTTATGAAAACACTTTTCTTATGCTTCATGTTGAATTAATTATACTTTGATATTAAAAAAATTTTTTTCTTACCTATGAAAGACCTAGGGTTCTTTATAATTACATTACATTACCTTCCATGTGTATTGTTAAATGCTTTCTTCTCACTGTGATTAAATAGGCATCTTTAGGCATGGATGATCCTTTCTTAATAAGTGTCAAATTCTTTTTTTCTGATAAATATTTTGAGTTTGTCTTATTAATATCAAATTTTAAATGTGTAAAAGGAATAAAATGAAAGTCTAAGCATAACTTTAATATCTAAAACTAACTTTGAAATTTCCCAGAGAAATGCTAGATAGAATTAGATTTCTTTACTATGCTACTATTGTAAATTGTTATATGGGGAAATCTGTCCTATTAGGAGAAACAAGATCTTCCTATGTTAAATGTGTGTAGATAAATTAATGTACATATTTCAGAATTTATATGCCACCATAGGAATTCCCTGGAGATGTATCAATGCTATTGCTGACTATACTGTTTTACCTGCAGAAACACTCATCAAAATTCTTCTAAATTATTCTCTACCTTGAAAGAGAAATGTGATCTTTTCATATTGATATTTTGGATTATATTATTACATAAATTACAGCCATTAAATCTGTTATCTAAAATGAGGTTTTAATTTAGAGTTTACCTAAACTTTAATTTAGAGTTTACCTGAGGGCTTTGATATAATCTTCAACCAAGGATAGTCTCAAAGCCTGTGGGAAATTACTGTACCAGGTACTTTGAACTTTTGATACTTTAAATTCTCAAATACAGCTGTAAAACTTTCATATTGTACCAGTGGACTGAGACAGACTTTCAGAACTCATTTTAGTCCAAAAGCCAAAGGGCTTTATGAAAACAGACTCCTAACCAAAGATCCAATAAGTGAAGACTCAATTAGATAGGACTGAATGAGCTGATGAGGGACATTTTATTATGATTATTTGTCTGAATGTGGTTGATATTGTTTCATTGTCATATTTACCTGGATTTTAAAAGCTGTATTTTCTCTTTCTACTTAACTTGAATGCATAATTATGTTTTTAAAAACTACAATAAATATTTAAAAATCATGTCTGATTCTGATTCCTAGAATCTCTTACTAAATCTCCTTACTTTTTAGTACTTTGGCAAATAGTTATTTATTGGGGATCAATAAGACTCTGTCTTCCATTTATCATGTCTTATCATGACACAATTTGAGGAATCAATTGCATAACCAAGACCTTATCTGGAGTATTGTATTTGACAACTCAGTTCAGTTCAGTTGCTCAGTCATGTCTGACTCTTGTGACCCCGTGGACTGCAGCACACCAGGCCTCCCTGTCCATCACCACCTCCCAGAGCTTACTCAAACTCACGTCCATCAAGTCGGTGATGCCATCCAACCATCTCATCTTCTGTCATCCCCTTCTCCTCCCACCTTCAATCTTTCCCAGCATCAGGGTCTTTTCAAATGAGTCAGCTCTTCACATCAGGTGGCCGAAGTATTGGAGTTTCAGCTTCAGCATCAGTCCTTCCAATGAATATTCAGGACTGATTTCATTTAGGGTGGACTGGTTGATCTCCTTGCAGTCCAAGGAAATTTAATTATGTTGATTAACTCAAGTAGGATAGGCACTTTTTAAGAAGAAAAAAAAAATCATTTATGTCTGGAGTCAATGTCAAATAAGACGTTAGGAAAATTGGCCTGGTACCTGGCTTACCAGGTCCCAGCNATCTCCTTGCAGTCCAAGGAAATTTAATTATGTTGATTAACTCAAGTAGGATAGGCACTTTTTAAGAAGAAAAAAAAAATCATTTATGTCTGGAGTCAATGTCAAATAAGACGTTAGGAAAATTGGCCTGGTACCTGGCTTACCAGGTCCCAGCCTTACAGGAATTAAGAAAGTCATATAGGACATGAAAATTAGTAAATTTGCTGACATAGCAAAGGAAGGCATTCATCAAAATTTACATGTATGGCTAGAGAAATCTGGTGGAGTTTCTTAGGCTTAGTATTATTCCGTTGGGAGAGTAAACTATACAGGCTTTTAAAAATCTGATCTAAGATTCCTTGAAAACTTTCAAAGAGAATTTACTTTATGACTTCAGTAATCTCAGTATCTTAATCTTATTACTAGGAGAAGTAAGCTTTGAGATTTTATGATTATGATGGAGGAGATGATTGAGGAAAATGGTCAGACTTGGAAAGAGGCAGAAAAGATCACTGGAAGTCATGACCAGAGAACCACTCTAGATTATCTACACTTTTCATTATATTTGAGCCATTTCACAGTTTAATAAGTTGTAGAACACATATTATAATGCAAACGGTTCTTGTCCATAGAAATACAAACATATTTCATCCAGTAGAATACAACTGATTGTTGCCCTGTGGATACTGATGACCTTTACCTAATTTTATAAATTCATCTCAGCATTCCTCATTGCCTGCCTAGTAGGCTACAGTCCACGGGCT
Source organism: Neotragus pygmaeus (assembly GCA_006410875.1). Taxonomy (NCBI): domain Eukaryota; kingdom Metazoa; phylum Chordata; class Mammalia; order Artiodactyla; family Bovidae; genus Neotragus; species Neotragus pygmaeus. The sequence goes on from SJYV01051045.1 coordinate 296,555, forward strand.
CACAGAGTCGGACACGACTGAGCGACTTCAATTCACTTCACTTCACTCATAAATAAGCATGTGCAAAGAGCCAAACACACAACACTCACAACACAACACACACTCACACACACAAACGTAGAGGTATGTATGGGTTTTCCAGGTGGCGCTAGTGGTAAAGAAACTGCCTACCAACGCAGGAGACTTACAGTCTACTATGTTGTGCTGGGCTTAGTTAGTCATGTCTGACTCTTTGTGACCCCATGGACTGCAGCCTGCCAGGCTCCTCTGTCCATGGGTATTCTCCAGGCAAGAATACTGGAGTGGGTTGCCATGCCCTCCTCCAGGAATCTTCCCAACCCAGGGATCGAACCCAGGTCTCCCACATTGCAGGTATATTCTTTACCGTCTGAGCCACCAAAGGAAGTGCAAGAATGCTAGAGTGTGTAGCCTATCCCTTCTCCAAGGGAACTTCCCAACTCAGGAAGCGAACCAGGGTGTCCTGCACTGCACTTGGATTGTTTATCAGCTGAGCTACCAAGGAAGCCTGGGCTACAGCTCATAGAGTCTCAAAGAGTTGGACAAGACTGAGACAACTAGTACATACAGCACATAGGTGTGTATATATACAGTGTTTGGTGTGTCCTTTGAAATCTCTTATAAGATAGTTACAATATCTTACTAATATCTCCGTTAGTTAATTAGTTAACAAAATCTTGGATAGGTAATTATTTTAAAAATCTATAACAAGAACTTTAGAGGCCATTTATCCAGATGAGAATAGGAAGCAGAAGAAAATGAGGCATATCCCAGAAGATAAAATAACATGTGTAAAATCCCTGTAGTAGGAAGGTGTATGAGACAGACAGTAAAAGATAAGGCTGGATGGAGTAGGTAGGATCCTAGCCATATTTAAGACCCATGTTTATTTTTATCTCAAAAGAAACAAGATTATTCCATTTAAATCCATTAAAGTGATATAAGATCAACAAGGAAAGGGAGAGAAGGAGTAGGAAGAATGTGTGAAGGTGTACCACATGGTGACTATTGTCATTAATACTGCTAAGAAAGCGATCTTAAAATTGCTCATCACAGGGAAAAGTTGTAACTATGCAGGGTGATGGACACGGACATTAACTGGTCTTACTGCGTTGATCATTTTACTATATATACAAATAGCAAATCATATTGCATACCTGAAACCAACACAGTGCTGTATGTCAATTATATTTCAATAAAAACTTTGAAAACGATTACATTAATTTCTCCAGTTTTGATATTCATATATTTAAATTAGCTTTATAATATAATACACTAAGTGAGGAATATTCTATAATTTAAAATATATATGGATATACATTTAATTTACTTTTAGATGTGCCTTTGAATCATTGATAGGGTTGGAAGGAAAAGGAAGAAAAGGGAGATGGAAACATTTGGTAAGTTACCAATGACAGGCAGCATTTAGTGGGGATTTTTTTTTTTTTTTTTTAAGAAAAAGGATTGAGGTAGAGTTACAGGCTATTGCCATCAGCCAGCAGGAAAAAAAAAAAAAAAATTGAGGTTCAGCAGAAAGATGTGGATTGTCTTATTATTTTCTAAGGATCATATGTGTGGGTTGNCCCCTGGGGATTAGCTGAGGCCAGTGATGCGGCTTCTCCTTCCACCCAAGCCTGCTTCCCCCTCTTAACTAAGTATTGTTCCTCATGAATTTCCCACAAGCAGGTCTTTTGCCTCAGAGCCTGTTTCCGCTCTAAGACATCTCTCCCTCTTCCCTTTCTGTGGCGATGTAGGAGACCATATGTTCCCGACAGAGCAGCTAGAAGTGGCTAACCTTTTATTCTCCTGGACACTTCACAGTTCCTCACTGACCACTTAGCTGGGTAATGTCAGCAAGACACCAACCTTTGCTCTGTTAAGACATTGTTGACCAACAGACATATCAATACCATGTAAAGATAGCTGGAGTAACCATTAAACTGATAAATTCAGAGAATATATCTAGCATATTAATTACAAAACAAGGGAAGGGAAAAGAGCATGTTCAAAAGGGAAAAAAAAGAATGTAAAACTTAAGGAATGCAAGAAAGGGAGGACAACAGAGAAAACAGGACAAATGCACATAAGATGATCAAAATAAATGCAAATATTTCAATATTCATTATAAATATGAACAGACTAAACCATCCCTCTAAATGACACATGTTGTCAAGCAAGATAGAATCCAACTGTACCGTTTACATGAGACACAATTGAAATATAAGGACAGGGAGAGATTATTAGTCAAAGTAAGCGAAGAAATAAATCAGACACATAACAAAAACAATAAAGCTGGAGTTACTATAGGACTATCAGACAGATGCTAAGACAAAAAGCATTACTAGATATAAAGAGAACCACTTTTAAAAAATAATAAGAACTTTACTTCACCAGGAAGATAAAATTAAGAACTTAGATAGACCTAAAAAACAGAGGCTCAAAATATATAAAGCAAAAATTGACTTATCTACATGGAGTAATTCACAAATATGACACCACTGTGGAAGATTTTTAACACATTTCAATTATGGATAGCTTAAGCAAGCATAAGTTGCATAAGAAATCAAAATGGAAGTGAGAAATTAATTAGAACTGCATATGTGGACTGTAGTTAAAGCAATACCCAGGGAGAAATATATATATATATATATATATTTAATTGTTTATATTACCAGGTAGAATGATTAACTTAAGAAGTTAGAGCAATAATAGCAAAACAAACCCAGAGTAGAAGGAAAATAATAAAAATAACAGAGACATCAGAGATATAAAATACATTATAGAGAGAATCCACCAAGCCCAAATCATCTTCTTTTCAAATATTTTTTTAAAAAGACAAACTGGCAAGATTAGCCAAGAAGGGAAGATTAAAACAAAGACCACATATTCGTGTCAGTTGACACAGAAAAGCCATTTCACAAGATCCAATATCCTTTTGTGATCAGAAAATACTCAGTAAAATAATACAGAACTCCTTTAAACCTAAAAGGCCGTCTATGAGAAACCCAGAGCTAACATATAATGGAATACTTTCCTCCAGCCTCAGGATGTCTGCTCTCACCACCTCTATTCAATATTGTAGTGGAGAGTCTAGGTAAGTCAACTGGACAAGAAAAAGAAATAAAAACCATCTAAATTAAAATGCAGAAGCAAATCTATCTCCATTTTCAGATGACATAATTTTTACATATAGGAATTTCTAAAGGAGTCACTAAAATACTGTTAGAACTGTAAATACTGTTAATTAATTAATTCAGCAAGCATGTAGGATACAATATATACAAAACTTGGTTTTACTTCTATATCCTAGCAAAGAAAATCTGAAATAAATTTAAGGAAACAATTCCACTTACAACAGTATCAAAAACCACAAAACATTTAGACATAAACTTAACAAATCATTTTAATGGTACAATTTTACATACTGAAAACTACAAAACATTGCTGAAAGAAATTAAAGAATACCTAAACAAATGGAAAGGCAGCCCATGTTCATGGATTTAATTTACTTAATAATATTAAGATGGTAATGCTTCCCAAATTGATCAACAGATTCAAAGGAATCTCTATTAAAATTCTGGTTGCATTTGGTTTTTTTTTTGGCAGAAACTGAGAAATAGATCGTAAAATTCATAAGGAAATGCAAGGGACCCTGAACAGTCAAAACAACCTTGAAAAAGAAGATCAGAGTTAAAGGACTCATACTTCCCAATTCCAAAACTCACAACAAAGCACAGTAATCAAGACAATGAGGTACTGACATAAGAACAGACAAACAGATCAATGGAATAAAACTGAGAATCCAGAAATAAACCTTCACATTTACAATCAATTTTCAATAAAGGTGTTAAGATAATTCCTGAAGAAATTTGTTGTCTTTTCAACAAATGCTGTTGGGACTGCTTGATATCCCATACTAAAAAAAAAAA
>SJYV01051045.1:302912-336286 GCA_006410875.1 Neotragus pygmaeus
AAAAAAAAAAAAAAAATTGAGGTTCAGCAGAAAGATGTGGATTGTCTTATTATTTTCTAAGGATCATATGTGTGGGTTGGGGGTATGGTGTTGACATTAGTGGGACTTTCAGTCAGTCAAAGAGATATAAAACAGGCTCCAGTTTCATGTAATTGAAGGAAGTGGGGCTGGGAAAGTTGTGTTTCTGAGTCATGACCACAGCATTACCCATCCCAAAGGACCTGGAAATAGAGCTGCAGCTGCCAGCTTCACTCACCTCCAGCACCAACACTTTGAATCATTTCTGAAAATAAATATTCAAGAACTCACAAATGTATTTGTTTAGAAAGATAAATTTTAAACAAGATTTCATCTCCTATATACAGAAAATACTTTCATTCCAATTTCTAGTATCTCTATGCAAGAGACTACCTTGGGATTTATAGTGTTCCCTAGTATATCAAAAGATTAGGGCTAAAAAGATTACATTTATTCAGCTGGGAGGATGGCAATGAGAGTAAGAGATAATATTTAAACTGACTTGCTTCATGTTTCGAGTATTTTTAAAAATTGTCTTTTAAAGAGTTTTGCAATATCTTTTTTATGAAAAACATATTATCATAGCCATATATTGCTTAATACTTAGAAAAAGCAAAGGTGTAACCTAGAAGGACCTTAAGGGGGTCTTCCCAGGACAGGCCTTCTCCCACATTCTCTGCTTTACCTCCTCTCTGAAGTACCCAGATTATAGTATGTGATGCAAATTTCTTGAGTTGTTTTGCAGCCTTGAACTCCTGCCCCTACTGGAAGATGTTAATGGCTTGATGACCCTGAACACATAGCCCCAGGCTTCCTGGAGCCTAAAGACTGAGAATGCTAACCCCTGTGACACCTCACTGCGACCTCACCACCAGCCAATCAGAGAATTGTGCACAAGCTGATCACAGAGCCTGTGACCCACCTCCCCTCACCTAGCTTTCAGAAGTGCCAGGCAGGGGAAATCTGTTCAGTCTCTGGTTCAGGAAGATCCTACATGCTGGGGAACAGCAAATCCTGTCAGCCATAACTACTAATTCTGTGCTCCAGAGTTTAGGAGCTGCACCTACTGAAACCCACACGCCCTAGAGCCCTTGCTGGGCAACATGAGAAGCTACCACAATGGGAAGTCTGCACACCACACCTGAGAAAGCTCCTGCACAGCAACAAAGATCTAGTACAGCCAAAAAAAAAAAAAAAAAAAAAAAAGTACTTTGCTGAAACCCTTTGGGGAGTTCATGACTTTTTAGGACAAGAGTCACCCATCTCCTTTCAGGGCCTGCAATTAACTTTCTCTACTCCAAACTTCAGCATTTCAGTTTGTTTAGTCTCTCTGTGCATCTGGCACGTGAATTTGCCTTAACAAAAATAACTTTATAATTGAGAAATCTAGCATCACCTGAAATCATTCAGTCTCCCTGATAATGGGACAAACATATTTTTCTCCACGGTTGAAGGACTGAGAAGTACACATTACTAAGAAAGCATTATATAACCAAAATCCAAAATTTCTATTTGTAACTAGAATCTAATCCTGAGGCAACAATCAGATAATCCAAATTGAAAGAAAGTGGGCTTAGAGACTTAAAAAAATCAGTGTTATTAATTTGGAAATGAAATTATTATTTATGTGCTCTGTGCTCAGTCGTGTCTCTTTGTGACCCTACGGACTATAGCCTGCCAAGATCCTCTGGCTGTGGAATTTTCTAGGCAAGCTTCCTGGAATGGGCTGCCATTTCCTCCTCCAGGGGATCTTCCCAAACTAGGGATCAAACCCATGTCTACTTCATTGGCAGGTGGATTCTTTACCACTAGTGCCATATAGCAATCCCATTGGAAAATGCTGGGAACCAATAAATGTTGTGTATGATCCTTGATTGCTTTTTGAAATAAAAACTAAGTAAAAAACTGAAAATACAAAGAAACAATTTAAAAAAGTTACAAAGGATATTTTTACTGTGATGGGGGAAAATTAAATATGGGATCCATTTTAGATAATAAGATCAATGTTAAATTTCTAGAGTATTTTAACATGTGGTTATGTAGAAGAATATTCTTATTCTAGGAGATGCATTCTAAGGTATTTTAGTTACAACACAATAGAGTTAAAGGAATATGGATATGAGCAAATGTTAAGAATTTTGGTGAAGAGTTTGTACAGTTTACTGTACCATTTTTTCAACTTTCCTGTAGGTTTGAAACTTCTCAAATACTAACTTGGAAAAATAATTTAAAAATAAAAACCCATTGTATTTTTAGTGCATGGTGTTGGCGGTTTAGTCACTAAGTTGCGTTGTGTCCAACTCTTATGACCCCATAGACTGTATCCTGCCAGGCTCCTCTGTCCATGGGGTATTCCAGGCAAGAATACTGGAGTGAGTAGCCATTTCCTTCTCCAAGGGATCTTCACAACCCAGGGATGGAACCCAGGTCTCCTGCATTGCAAGTGATTTTTTTTTTTCTTTTTTTTAACAACCTGAGCTAGGAGGGAAGTCATTTTAGTGCATAGAAATTCTCAAATAGAAATCAGTGTTAGGCGATTTTATTTGGTTTTGCATGCTAAGTCGCTTCAGTCAACCTCTTTGTAACTCAATGGGCTGTAGCAACATCAGGCTCCTCTGTCCATGGGATTCTTTAGGCAAGAATACTGGAGTGGGTTGCCATGCTCTCCTTCAGGGAATCTTCCCGACCCAGGAGCTGAACCGGTACCTTTTAAGTCTCCTGCATTGTCAGGTGGGTTCTTTACCACTAGCACCACCTGGGAAGCTCCACATGGTTTTAGGTACATTGTTTAGTCTAAAATCATATCCGAAAGTTAGATGTTCTTTTCTAAACAGATTGAAAAAGAAAAAACAAAAAAACTCAAAGGAAGCAAGAGTTTTTCAGTAAAAAGGCTGCTCTTTGACAATTGTTCTTACAACCACTTCAACCTCTCCCAAGATCCAACTTAGAGGAATTTTTATTCAAGAATTGCAGTTCTGAAAGCTACAGATACTCTCAAAGAAAAACAATCTGATTTCAGTTCTAAATCTTCTAATCCCTGATCCATCATTTTTATTATTTTTTAAAAGTATTCTTTAAGCCATTTTTCCATAAGTGATAAATATCTTTCTCTTAGTATCTGCCTCAGTTCCTCCTAAAATTTCTCACAATCTGTTTCCTAGTATATGAGTATATGCATATACTCACTCATATGAGTGAGTATACTAATACTAAAATAATATTTTTCCTCAATATCATTTTTCTTAAACTCTACTTCATATATCCTAGTGAGTTTCTCTACTAAAATATCAAAGAACTCTCTTTTCAGTTTAAACTTCTCAGTGGCCTACCTAATTGATTTCTCAAATGCAGCTAACAGCCATGTAACCTCTGGTGTCCACCCTGCAGTTATTATTGTGTTATCTATATAGGCCTTCCCTAGGGGGCTGCTCTACCACTGCTAACATTAGACCCCACCATTCTCTTTCCCAAAGATTTGCTGTACGGACTCACTGGCACTGCAGAAATCAGTGCTGTGCAGCCCGCTGGCAGCATGCCTTCTAGCTGCTTTATCTTACCATCTTGTAAATACTATTATAAAGTTAATGTATGTATGATCATCAGGTTTTTTTATTTGTTTGTTTTTCTGGTTTTGTTGTTGTTTTTGTTGTTGTTTTACTATTTTCAGCATATCACTAGCATTTCCATCTGTTTCTTCCTTTTTTTATTCTTTTCGAACTTAATTTTGAGAGCAGTTTCTGAAATACAAAGCAGATAGAACAGAAATAATTTTCTAAATGTCCTTTTCCCCTCTTTTTCTTTTTTTGGTAGAGATTCAGTTTGAACATAATTTTAGATTTCAAGGAGATCTGCACTCATCTGAAGGCTGGGTCAAATGGGCTCTTTATAAGTCAGTTTGGATGGACTCTTTGAATCCTGGGTATAGGGACATGGAAGGAAACAGAGTGGAACTGGTGCAAAAACAAATGACTGTGTTTACCAAGAGTGCTTCATAGAGAAATAATATGGCTTCATCCCTGTCTCTACTGGCCTATCTCCTGTGCACTCAGGCCTGACTCTTCAGGAAAGAGTAGAATAAATGAATAAATCTCATTACTTTATCACTCCCATGGACTCTGAGAGCACTGTTTCACCACGGTGGAAGTCTTACAGCTAAAGCAAGCATGGCAATTGCAGATGGCTGAGGTACAGATGCCTGCAGTAGCGAGGCTGGTGATGGCAGTGATCTCTTTAGGACCAGCACTAGAGAAAATGTGAGTTATTGGCAAAGGTATCCAAGATTCTGGCCTTAGGCAACAGAAGCCTTCACTTGGCTTCTGTGAGTTTAAGCAGTACACTGGACACCTTTGCAGATACTCTGTGATCCCTTTAGTTAATAGGAAGCATCATCATAATGAGCCACCAGAGAAAAACAGGAGAAGATTTATATTCCACAATTAGGAGCTAGTTCCTAATATGATGTCCCTGTGGAAATCCCAATAATCAATTTAGAGACAGTTAGAACTCCTAGGGTTCCTAAATATGAATGGAACTTGGGGAACGTCAGACAGAGAAATACAATGGTTGGCTCTCTCATTCTACAGTTACCTCAACTTAGGGCACTGGTAGATACAAATGTTAAGGTTTCCTTTACCAGAAAAGAAAAATATATATTTTTTCATGGGTGCCTAATACCACACTGTCTTAGGTTGTAGTGTCTTTTGACCAGTAACTGGAATCACGTTTTTCCTGTGGAGAAATTCTTAGAAATACTACAAAATAGAAAGCAATCAGCAGTCATCTGCTATCTTAAAGATCTGAGAATAAGTCAGAAGAAAATATTGAACTCAGTAGGAGTGATGAAATTTATTATGAAATGATGAATTTAGTTTTATATACACCAATTGTAGTATTACCATGGTATTTATTAACATAGCACAATGATTAGGCAATTGAGGTAGAGGCCAAGGAAGTGCTACTGGAAAGGAAGGAAAGAGCCCTTCCCAGTATCTACAGCTGGGAGAAGAGATATTACTACTGAAATAATAATTTTATAATTCTGTATGCTTCCCTGGTGGCTCAGATGGTAAAGAATCTGTCTGCAATTAAGGAGAACTAGGTTCAGTCCCTGGGTCAGGAAGATCCCCTGGAGAAGGGAATGGCACCCTCCTCAAGTATTTTTGCTTGGAGAATTCCATGGACACAGGAGCCTGGCAGGCTACAGTCCACGGAGTAGCAAAGAGCTGGGCACGACTGAATGACTAACACTTTCACTTTCATGACAAAGATTATTCTTAGCTATCTATTTACTCTTTGTAGTTTTCTCTCAACTTTCTTTCTTAAGTTCCATATCATCCTTTAAAAATTTTTTTTTAATTAATTTGCTGGAATACCAGCTTTAGAATTTCTTTCAGGCACAGCTTTAGGCAGGGAAATTTTCTGAATCTTCACTTTTCTGGAAAAGTCTTGCTTTGCCATGTCATTTTAATGCCAGTTTGACTATATATAAGATCCTAAGTTTGAGAGAAAATAATTTTCTCTCAAGACTTTGAAGATATTGACATTAAGAATGATTTTCTGACTCTCCTTTATTTATTCAGATCTAATCTCACTTATGCATATTTTCCCACGTAAGAATATAGGAGATACAGTGGTCTCTTTCTTTGATATCTTTCTGTAACTTCCTCGGCCCTCCTCCACCATTCCTTTACTTTAAATGGTAGATATTAACAGAAGAACCTTATCAAAATTCTCAGAAATGTTAAAGAAACCTGGAAGCTATGTCAAAACAGAAGTTAAAAGTTCTGGAAATGAAAGTGAAAATCGCTCAGTCATGTCCAACTCTTTGTGACCCCACAGTCTATACAATCCATGGAATTCTTCAGGCCAAAATACTGGAGTGGGTAGCCTTTCCCTTCTCCAGGGGATCCTTCAAAGCCAGGGATCAAACCAAGTCTCCCTCACTGCAGGCAGAGTCTTCACCAGCTGAGCCACAAGGGAAGCCCAAGCATACTGGAGTGGGTAGCCTTAAAAAAAAAAAAAAAAAAAAAGACTGTTAAAGCTATAAAAAGTACTCTTATTGGGATGAGGGATTGGGAAGAACAGAGCCAAATGTTAAATCATAGGACAATCCCACAGGTGGAAATAAAAGAGCTTTTCTTTTGTACATGTGATAGCTCATGGTCTTTTTCTCCTCTATTCTTTGGACAAAGTGACACTCATGTTTGCCTGATCAGGTAAAGAATCATCTGTAATAAGTGATGCATTGCGTTTGTTTCTCCAGCAACTCATTTTCTTTATAGAAGCGTTCAATCTCAACTTTGATGACTTATTTATGGTACAAAAGTTCATTTTACTATGATACTCTAGAAGCTTTACACATGTGAGTAATATAATGATTCATGTTTTAAATATTTTTCTCAAAATACTAGAGGTATCTGTCATTTAGAACTATATGCAGAAAGCAACTTTTGAATTTAAATATTATCAAATATTTATATTTGTCCATTTTAAATTTATATTGTTTTAATACATGTTGAGTATAGAAACAGTGGAAAAAAAAAAAAAGATCTAAACAAGAGGAAAATACAAATCTCTGGTATTCTATTATCCAGAAATAGGTGCTGTAGTATTTTGGTTTGTATATTTTCCATAATTTCTCTCAGCCTAATATAGTATGCTTTGAAGACAGGATGCTTATTTCATGGCTGCTACTGCTGCTAAGTCGCTTCAGTCGTGTCCGACTCTGTGTGACCCCGTAGACGGAAGCCCGCTAGGCTCCCCCGTCCCCGGGATTCTCCAGGCAAGAACACTGGAGTGGGTTGCCATTTCCTTCTGCAATGCATGAAAGTGAAAAGTGAAAGGGAAGTCGCTCAGTCGTGTCCGACTCTTAGCGACCCCATGGACCACAGCCTACCAGGCTCCTCCATCCATGGGATTTTCCAGGCAAGAGTACTGGAGTGGGGTGCCATCACCTTCTCCATATTTCATGGCAATGTGTTTTAAAACTGTGTTTGAAATCATGTTTTTCCTTTATGTTCTGTTCACTTCCATAAATCTAATTTTAGTTTTGGGTAAATGAGTTTTATAGTATTCAGATCAGTTCAGTTCAGTCGCTCAGTCGTGTCCGACTCTTTGTGACCCCATGAATCGCAGCACACCAGGCCTCCCTGTCCATCACCAACTCCCAAAGTTCACTCAGACTTACGTCCATCGAGTCCATGATGCCATCTAGCCATCTCATCCTCGGTTGTCACCTTCTCCTCCTGCCTCCAATCCCTCCCAGCATCAGAGTCTTTTCCAATGAGTCAACTCTTCGCATGAGGTGGCCAAAGTACTGGAGTTTCAGCTTCAGCATCATTTCCTCCAAAGAAATTCCAGGGCTGATCTCCTTCAGAATGGACTGGTTGAATCTCCTGCAGTCCAAGGGACTCTCAAGAGTCTTCTCCAACTCCACAGTTCAAAAGCATCAATTCCTCGGTGCTCAGCTTTCTTCACAGTCCAACTCTCACATCCATACATTTTATAGTATAGTATTATGTGAAGAAAAGGGATTTTTGATCTCATCTACTCTGAATCCAATTTACATCAGGAAACTCTACCCTATATACAGTTTCCATAGGGTAGAGGAGGGAAAGGTTCATCAGCTATTAACACATGGACAAGGAACATTTCTTTTTCAGATGCTTCTCTGCTTATATGCCCTGGATGTGGCAGTTACTAAGTTTCTCTGTGCCCTTGCTTCTTATAGCATGGCCTAAGACTGGAACCCCAATAGCATGGAAATCACTTGAGGACTTGTTAAAACTGCTGAAGTGAAGTGACAACAGTGAAGTGAAGTCTCTCAGTCAAATCCCACTCTTTGCGACTCCATGGACTGTAGTTTGCCAGGCTCCTCCATACATAGGATTTCCCAGGCAAGAGTACTGGAGTGGATTGCCATTTCCTTCTCCAGGGGATCTCCTGGATCAGCTGGGTCTCCCACATTGCAGGCAGACTCTTTTAACATCTGGGATGCCAGGGAGCTAGATGCTTCTCTGCTAATATGTCTTGGATGTGGCAGTGATTAAATTTCTCTATGTCCTTGCTTCTTACAGCACGGCCCAAGGATGGTACCCCAATAGCACAGGAATCACTTGAGGTCTTGTTAAAACTGCAAAATCTAGGTTTAAATATTATATAGAGACATAATCAGAACTTTCTATTTAATAGTAACTCAAGGTGATTTTTAAAGTGGAATTCTGAGGAGCTGTTTTTCAGCCACAGCTTCCATCAGGCCTTTCTTTCTGGAGGCTCTAGCTCTCCCTAAGCTCTGAAAACATCAGTCCCTCCCTTGCCTCTTCACCTCTGGGATAGCAATGGTTTCTCATTCTCATTACTCCCTTCTTGTTCCCATTCTTTGTCAATTTCTTTAACTTTACTTATACCACTGTAAATATCTCCTTCCATAAAGTCTCCTTTTAAATTTTGGTTTTCTCTGGCTATATGCCCAGAAGTGGGATTGATGGGTCATATGATAATTCAATTTTCACTTTTTAAGGAACCTCCGTAGTGCATTGCAACACTATTTACAGTGGAAGCAACCTAAATGTCCACCAAATGAATGGATAAAGGAGATGTGTGTGTGTATATCTGTATATAGAGAGATTTATATATATAAATATATATACAGTCACTGCCTTCTACAAGTGCCAGGGCCCAGCAGGCGGCGCTGAGGCTGGGAGGGCCCCAGGAGAGGGAGGGGAGGGAAGCCGTCAAGGAGCCCTGAGGCCACCGCTGGGCCTCCCTCCCCCTCCGCGGCCAGTCAGTCACCATGTAGGGAGGGGTGGGAGTGGGGGTGGGGTGGAGGTAGGGCAATGCCAAGCGGAGTCAGGGCTGGGGTCTTTTCTTCAAGGAGCTGGACAGTAATAAGCATGATCGCGTGGGGGCCACCCAGACCACAGCGTCCAACAGGGCATCCCCCCTGAGGGTGACGCTGACCCAGATGACAGCCTTGACCTAGAGGAGTTTATCCTCTACCTGCAGGAGCAGGGACAACGCCTTCTACTTCTGTTCCAGTCTGGACCGCAGTCGGGATGGTCATTTCAATGTCTCTGAGATCCAGCAGAGTTTCTGAGCCCTGGGCATTTCCATCTAGATGGAGCAGGCAGAGAAAACCCTGCACAGCATAGACACGTGATAGCACCATGATCACTGACTGGCAGGAGTGGCGTGACCAGTTCCTGTCGCATTGCTGGAGAGCATGGAAGACGTGCTGTATTTCTGGAAGCATTCCATTGTCCTGGATATTGGCAAGTGCCTGACCATCCTGGATGAGTTCTTGGAGCAGGAGAAGCTGACTGGGGCATGGTGGAAGCAGCTGGTGGTGGATGCGGTGGCAAGTGCCATGTCCTGTAGAGGCACAGCCCCTCTGGACTGTCTCAAGGTCTTCATGCAGATCCACACCTCCAAGGCCAATCGGTCGAACATCCTAGGGGGGTCCTCCAGAAGAAGCATGATCCAAGAGAGGGGCGTGCGTTCCCTGTGGCGTGGCAAGAGGATTAACGTGCTCAAGATTGCACTTGAGTCAGCCATCAAGTTCATGGCCTATGAGCAGATCAAGCGGGCAACATCCAGGGGCAACAGCAGACACTGCATGTGCAAGGGCGCTTTGTGGCTGGCTCCCTGGCTGACGCCACACCCCAATCCATCATCTACCCCAGGGAGGTCCTGAAGACGTGGCTGACCCTTTGCCTGACAGGCAGTAAAAGAGGCTGCTGGTCTGTGAGTGGCAGATTCTGGAGTTAGAAGGGCCCCACGTGGGTTCTGGGCATCATCCCCTACACCGGCATCGACCTGGCCATCTAAGAGGAGACCCGCATTTAATCCCTGGATCAGGAAGATCCCTTGGAGAAGGAAATGGCAACCCACTCCAGTATTCTCTTCTGGAGAATTCCATGGACAGAGGGGCCTGTCAGGCTACAGTTCATAGGGTCGCAAAAGATCGTGACACAACCGAGAGACTCACACACACACACACACACAACAGAGTATCACTCAACCATTAAAGAATGAAATTGGGTCATTTGTAGAGACATGGATAGACCCAGAGATTGTCATATTAAGTAAAATATGTTAGAAAGAGAAAAACAAATATTGTATATTAATGTATATGTATTGTATATTAATGTATATGTCCAGATTCTAGAAAAAATTGTACCAATGAACCTGTTTGTGAGGTAGAAATAGAGACATGGATGTAGAGAACAACATGGACACTAAGTGGGGAAAGGATGTTTGGGATGATTTGGGAAATTGGGATTGACATATATACATCGATACGTATAAAAAAGATAACTAATGAGAACCTGTTCTATAGCACGAGGAACTCTCCTTATTACTCTGTAGTGACTTAAATGGAATGAAATCCAAAAAAGTGGGGATATATGTACACATATAACCGATTAACTTTGTTGTACAGCAAAAACTAACACAACATTATAAAACAATGATACCCTAATAGAAAAGTCTATTTAAAACCCCAGAAGTGGGTGCTTTATGTTTCCTTCCAGGAACCTGGCTGATCACCTCCAAATAACTGGTCTTAGCAGCTGGGAGTTTCTCTCATTCTTTCTGAGGTTTTAAAATTCAGAATGCATAAAACTTCACTTTGTCCATTCTGTCACACTTAGTCTCACACACTTGATTGAGCTTTTTTGAAGTCTAATGTGGCTTGGTTGGTTTCTCTCTAGCTTTTGTTACTTCCAAGTCACCATGGAGTTACTCCTTGTGGACTGAAATTCTATATAGTTTTGACATTCCCCTTCAGGAGACCTTTCTGGTGGATAAGTTAAAATTTACCATGCATGCTTTTTTGATAAAATATCCTACTTGATCCTCGTAATAAACTCACATTGTAAATACTGTTAAAGATGAGAAAACTGACAAAGGGATTACATAACTTCTCCAAGATCACACAACTGGTATCTGGCACAGCTTTCCAATTTCAGAGGCCATTCTCTCAACAACATTATTGTCTGCTTATTTCTGCTGACTACTTCCAGAAAAATTTTCTCTGATGAAGTCTGCTAATATTTGAGCAAAGATACTATTGTTCATCTTTGAAAATGTACTAGATTCCTAATCATTCTAATAGTTTGAGCTATTAAACCCTATTCACGAACCTCACATTCACAGTGAGGCTTCATTCTGCTGGAGATCTATTTCTCTTCAATGGATGTACATTCTGCTCAGGACAACAAAGGCAATCCTAGATAGCCAAAAATGTGATGATAGATCAAACCAAATTTGTCCCCAGAAACTATGTCCTTGGCATGCCCTCAGGATATGAGAGGATTCTGGAATCTCAAGGTAACTTCATAACTCATTCAATTATCCTTGCCTTTTCATCTATTTGCCTGAAGGCTTCTGTTAGAGGACCACCTCTTCTGGATGCTCATTGCATTTTTATAATTCTGACAGTCTGACAATCTCATGTTTACTAAGGTAGGACTAGGTTAAAGACTTTTAGGTGGTTGGAAGAGTATTATTTATTCCTCCGTCTGTGGAATATTCCAGGCAAGAATGCTGAAGCCAACTGCCATTTCCCTCTTCAGGGGATCTTCTTGACCCAGGGATTGAATCAGAGTCTCTTGTGCCTCCTGCACTATTTACAATAGTCTTAGGGTGTGAGAACAGCCAGAAGCAGTACTAGATTGCATGAACCTGTTGTTATTAAATATCATGTTTAACCATCAACACCAATAAAAGAGGTTTTAATTAATTAACACCAAAGATATCACCCTTTCATACTGTTCATGGGATTCATTGAAAGGACTGATGCTAAAGTTGAAGATCCAATACTTTGGCCACCCAATGAGAAGAGCCAACTCATTAAAATAGACTCTGAAGCTGGGAAAGATTGAGGGCAGGAGGAGAAGGGAGTGGCAGAGAATGAGATGGTTGGAAGGCATCACCAACTCAATGGATATGAGTTTGAACAGGCTCCAGGAGATAGTGAAGGACAGGGAAGCCTGGAATGCTGCAATTCATGAGGTCACAAAGAGTTGGAAATGACTGAGAGATTTAACAACAACAACAACAAATATTACCTAAGGAGACATCTTGATTGATCCAGTTTAAAGCAGAACACTTTCTACTTTTTCACATTTTGATGTAAAATGTTTGAATTTCTTTTGGGTGCCAGAAACTATGCCAAGTGCCTTCATATGGATTTTCATATTTAGAACTAATCACAACTTGTGAAGTAGATAGTATTATTTTACAAAGGTGAAAATTGAGATTTTCTATTTTTATGAGGTGAGGTGAGGTGAAGCCACTCAGTCGTGTCCGACTCTTCGAGACCCCATAGACTGTAGCCTACCAGGCTCCTCCATCCATGGGGTTTTCCAGACAAGAGTACTTGAGTGGGTTGCCATTTCCTTCTCCAGAGGATCTTCCCAACCCAGGGATCGAACCTGGGTTTCCCACATTGTAGGCAGATGCTTTACCGTCCAGTATATAATTATTATTAAGTAGAGAAGTTAAGATTTTTAGTTGGAGTTTCAGTATCAAATTCTCAAAATGCCCAAGTATTGCTTCCTTCTCCAAAGCTCTAGATATGTTTTCAATGAGCAACCATGTTTAAAATCAACTGGATTATGTGATGGACTTTTACTTTTATCTAGTTTGTTTCACTTTTTCTATTTCATATTCATTTCATTTAGTTTATGTTTTCCAATTTCTCCATCTGTTTTTGTTGTTGTTGTTGTTCTTTCTCAAGCCTTTATGAAGCATAGCAAAAAAGCTTGTATGTGTGTGTGTCTCTATATATATATATATATATATATATATAGCATGTATATATATATATATATAGCATGTATATATANGATGCTGGGAGGGATTGGGGGCAGGAGGAGAAAGGGTCGACAGAGGATGAGATGGCTGGATGGCATCACCGACTTGATGGTCGTGAGTTTGAGTGAACTCTGGGAGTTGGTTTTGGACAGGGAGGCCTGGCATGCTGCAGTTCATGGGTTGCAAAGAGTCGGGCACGACTGAGCACCTGAACTGAACTGAACTGAACTGAACTAGATTATACTTAGAATTAAATTTCTAACTTGCCCCAGGGAATAAAGAGAAAGCCCAGAAAGATAAAGCTGTGATCCAGCAGCTTTCACCGCCTAACACAATCTCTTTCACTCCAGATGACTTCTCCAGTGAGCCCACAGGACACAGCAGACCCAAGCATCTGGGATCTCCAGTTTCCTTCCTTGTTCTCTCATTCTCCCTGTTCTTTCCTCATCCAAGAAAGTTCAGGTACATACACTTGAGAATTTCTTCCTCTCTTGTCACCTCAGTCTTCCTGGATCACACTAGTGGTAAAGAATCGAGAAACGGTTCAATCCCTGGATCGGGAAGATCCCCTGGAGAAGGGCATGGCAACCCACACCAGTATTCTTGCCCAGAAAATTCCATGAACAGAGGAGTCTGGTGGGCAGAGAAGCATGGAGGGCTATAGTCCGTGGGGCCAGTGAAGAGTCTAACAAGACCTAGCNTATATATATATATATATATATATAGCATGTATATATATATAGCATGTATAATATATGTTAGAAAATTTAGAAATTTTTCCTAGCTACAATATTTATGACATTTTGATACCACTTGTTTGACTTAGTGTGAATAGACAGCTAGGTTTCTAATTTATGTTTACTGAAAACTTTGATATACTTCTATGTATTTTGGCATCTAGTATTACTGCTAAAAGTCTAGAAAATTTATTATCTTAGTGATATAAAAAAGTTGAATGAAG
The DNA here is from genome assembly GCA_006410875.1 of Neotragus pygmaeus. Classification (NCBI taxonomy): domain Eukaryota; kingdom Metazoa; phylum Chordata; class Mammalia; order Artiodactyla; family Bovidae; genus Neotragus; species Neotragus pygmaeus. The sequence goes on from SJYV01051045.1 coordinate 316,708, forward strand.
CTTGAAACTTCTAATATAACTCTGAGAATATAAGGAAATACCATTTTGTAAAAAAACTGGAAATTTATAAGTAATACACGACTGAGGAACTTCACTTTCACTTTCATGTATTGGAGAAGGAAATGGCAACCCACTCCAGTGTTCTTGCCTGGAGAATCCCAGGGACAGAGGAGCCTGGTGAGCTGCCATCTATGGGGTTGCATAGAGTCGGATAAGACTGAAGCGACTTAGCAGCAGAAGCAGCAGCAGCAGCAGGAGTAACAGTATTATTAACCAAAGAACAGATTTTGCACAAATTTCACAAAATTTTATCTGAGGAAATTGAAGTTTTCTAATGCAAAACTGGTATTGTGGTGTTGGAAAAGACTCTTCAGAGTCCCTTGGACTGCAAGGAGATCAAACCAGTCAATCAATCAATTCTAAAGGAAATCAATCCTGAATATTCATTGGAAGGACTGATGTTGAAGTTAAAGGTCCAATACTTTGGCCACCTGATGTGAAAAACTGACTGGAAAAGAACCTGATGCTGGGAAACATTGAAGGCAGGAGGAGAAGGGGATGACAAAGGATGAGATGGTTGGATGTCATCACTGACTCAATGGACATGAGTTCAAGCAAGCTCCAGGACTTGGTGATTGACAGGGAAGCCTGGTGTGCTGCAGTCCACAGGTCACAAAGAGTCGGACACAACTGAGCAACTGAACTGACTGAATGCAAAAGTATAGGGCCTATCTTACAGAAAAAGAATTTAAAAGTTAGTGCAATGATATGGACAAACAGGAACTCCAATATACTTCTACTAACTGTAGAAAGAACTGTTTACTAATATTCAATAGAAATAACTGTTTACTAATATTCAGGAAAGTTGACCATGCCCTTACCCTAGTGGGCTTCCCTTGTGGCTCAGCTGGTAAAGAATCTGCTTGCAACACGGGAGACCTCGGTTTGATCCCTGGGTTGGGAAGATCCCCTGGAGAAGGGAAAGGCTACCCACTCCAGTATTCTGGCCTAGATATTGTCCATGAGGTTGCAAGAGTCAGACACAACTGAGTGACTTTCACTTCACCTAGTATCTGAAAAGTCCACTACTATTCTGAGAAACTCAACATCCACCCATGAATGGGAATGTTCATTGCATTCTCTGCTATAATCATGGTTAAATGAAAATGATTTCAAGGCTCAACAAAAGGAACATACAATATGTTATGCTTACATTCAGATGCTATAGGTACTCTGATACCATTTGTTCAGAGTCTGACACTTCAAAAACTTTAACATATAGTGCTTGTATCTAACTATATACAAATATGTGTTGTTGTTGTTCAGTCACTAAGTCGTGTCCAACTCGTTGTGACTCCATGGACTTCAGCAAACCATGGCTTCCTTTCCTTCACTATATATGTAGTAAAATATTAAAGTATTGAATATAGAGTGGTGTTTTCCTCTGTGGGGAGAGGAAAAAGAAAAACGTAATGACTATACAACTGGATTTCACCCTTATTATTAGAGTTGGGCGGTGATTTCTCATGTTCTCTTTAGTTTATATTCTCTGATTTTATTATAAAAGAAAAGTAGTACAAAGTGTCGAAAGTGGGAAAGTATATAATAATGGGATACTACTAAAAATATCATGCACACATACAAACAAACACAGATAAAGTGAGGAAAATCTGAAAACTTGTGAACTGTACCAATATCTATATCCTGGTTATAGTGCATTACTATAAATTTGCAAGATGCTACCATTGGGGGAAACTAGATAAATATTTGGGCTTCCTTGGTGCCTTGCACTGTAAAGAATTTGCCTGCAATGCAGCAGCCCAGGGTTCAGGATCTTCTTATTTAATCTCTTAGAAATGCATGTGAATTATATCAATAACTATTTCAATTTAAAATAAAAATAATTAAAAATATGATGCTTCTCAAGTATACCTAAAATAAAATTGGCTTTCATTAAAATTCAATGAATTTTAAAACTTTATAAGGATGAAGAAAATCTGCCACAACTGTTAATCACAAAATTGTTTGATTTAACTTCCAAGTTGATTTTTTTTTTTCTAATACTGAGTAGCACCTTGGCCCCATGTGTATAGTGTGTGCTAGGCTTGCCTATAAAAAACCAAAATGGTAAAATGTATAGAAAAATCACCGAAAAATAATTTTTTCTGTCTTCTGGGAATTACAAATGTGAACTTGAACATTCCTTATTAAATAAATGAAAAGGAACATATATTAGCTTTCATTCTGCATATATGAATAAAATACCACTTTGTCAATAATATTACAATTTACAATGAGTTTTCTCCAAACAACTTTAATACAAAAACTGACAACCGAACAGACTATTTCAAGCCTGGTCATGTGCCAAGTCCTAATAATCTTTGGAGCCTGTGGAAAAGCAGAATCCCAGTCAAGACTCAAAATTTCTGAATTGAAATCCCTTAGGATTGGGAAGAAGAATCTACATTTACATGAAATTTTAATATACAATTTCTGTGCAATAAAATTTCAGAACTATTAGTTTTAACATTTGCATGTTCTTGCTGGTTCTCACCTTTTACAGAATTAATCAACTGTGTCTGCATGTCATATATGGGTTGCACTTATTAAACTATAAAGTCCACTCCATTTTAATCTGATAGGTTATTTTGTATCTAACTGGGCATGAGTAAGTACTTGTACGTAGCCAAGTGAGACCATCAAAGCTGTTATGTAGAACCTAGATGAGCTTAAGAACAATTAAAGGGACAACAGAGTTAGCAGAAAGAAGAAAAACAGTCCATTGGATTATTTCCCATCTTTGTGAAAAAGCACGTTTTGTTTTACTTGCATTACTAAAAGCAATTTGTGCATGTAAAAATATATTTGATGTTATATATGAGAGTAGAGAAACTCATAATTTTGTTCCTAGCAATGTCTGACTGCCGGTAAGGCTCAATGAGCACTTTTTTTTTTTTCCATTAAATGAATGGGATCCCTGAAGCACAGTGTACCATGTAGACAAAACCTGGAAGATATTTTCTGAAGTACCTTTTAACTAGGCTTTAGAATAATTAGGCTTTCCTACAGACAACCACACTGATAATCTGAGGTAGGTGTCTAATTTCAGTGTCTTTACACATCCTCAACCTATCTTGAGCTCACCTGATTTTAACCCACATCCAGCACTGTCTTGCTGGGGCTAATGGAGAGTCATGTGGGACACACCAGGGGGTAGTTAAATATGCTTGTTCTTGATGCCTCTCTCAGTGTTCAATTACCTGACCCTTGGAAGTTACAACTCATGCAGTCTTGGACCTGGGCACACCAGAGCACTTGATCAAACACAGATTCTCAGACCCAGAAGTCACATTTCAGCTCCAGCTCAGAATGAAGATCTGCCAAGCTCTGGGATGATTTAGCACCGAAGATTTTAAATAGCTTCAGGAAACGCAAAATTTTCTGTCAATTTGAATGGTTCCTGTCACTTTTTTAGAATACCTGTCACTCTTATATTTAAATTACAATTCCAGTTTTAATTTGAAGGAAACTAACAATAAGCCCCTTTCTGCTTCTATAGTACTTTAGATCTGGCTTTCCTTTAATTTTCTGAAAAGGCAGATTTGGGAAATGAAATTAGCAATGCAAGGTGAACCTAGTGTGAATTTTACTGAAGATTATGCAAATATAGGAAATTATAATTCTATCAGGATGTCATTACATGTGTCTACTTAGACACACATTTTCTGCTATGTTTAAGTTAAACAAAACACTAAATGACTATGTAGTATGACATCTCATTAATATGTTTCCATTCACATCTGTGCCTTTAGTATAAAAAAAACTGCTTCAGTGATAAGAGATTAGGTCCTTTAATTAGAAACAAATGATAAATCACTGTTAACCCCATGTGATGCTTTCTAAAACTTCCATCAAATATTCTTCTTAAAACATTATTAAATACAAGTTCCCCAGATCTACTTCCTAGAAAGTGCCATTTAACAAAACCCAGGCAGAATGTTAATACTGGGGCCGAATTACAGGTTGCCAAAGCATTTCCTGTGAGGGGATTGACAGGGGATCATTTTGTTATGGGGCCACCTCCAGTGTGTTGTGACAACCACTCATTACACCTCTGCGCACAGCACTCAGCTGTAGGTTCTACAAGATGCAAATAGCTCCAAATGGGTTCAATTTAGAGCGAGTGGATAATGTATCATTCACTTCGCTAAGGTAGAAGCTTTTAATTTTCCAAGAACAAGGAAGAGAAGAACACTGCAGTTGCTGGAAATAAAGATTTAGTTAACCAACTATGCCTGAGAAATGGTGTCACAATAGCAGTATCTGTTACATTGTAAATAAAAACAGTTTACCTGCATTGTTTCCCCTTGGCCTAAACCAAAACACCAAGTGGTCAAGTGAGCATCACCTCTCAATACATATAATTATCCACTTAAGAGCTCCATGTCAAAAACTAGTAACCTCTAAGTCATGGTAGGTTTTTCGCTTACAAAAGGAACTGCTTACAAAGCTACTATGGTTAATTATAATAATATTCAAAAAGTGTTTAAAATGCATTTTGATATGGAAAAAAGTACCATGGTAAGCTTTTCACAGTTAGACTTTAATATTTTAGTGTGCTAGCTTTTCTACCCCTCTGTGATTTTACACCCACTGTTCTATTACTGATTTCAGTAAGTGTTGCTAACAATGGAATGCTGCAAGTCCCTACTACCAGCTATTTACACAAGAGAGTTATGCTAATATGGATTGGAAAAGTCAATAAGCCCATTTAAGATTCCTGTGTTTAACAAAGCCACAGGAGAAGCCAGGGACCTACAAAACAGGCTCATGTGAAAAGATGGCTGTTTTCTGCTACAAGTACATTAATGAACAGAACTCTCTCTGTTCTAAATCATCAGCATCTCTCTGGTCATGATTACTAAAATCCTCTGAATGTTAATGTTCTTTTATTTTAAGCTAAAAATTAATTATCCACTAGAAATCAACTGAGGTGTGCCTATATTTGATCTATGTGAAAATGATAATGAATTTATCTAAAAACTTTTGAACTGAAAACAACTTCTTTAACCTATTAAGGATGTAGAACACTTATAAAAGTAATGATTCTTACAGTTGTTATTCTCTTCTTGAAAATTAAGCTTTAAAGATTACTTTTCCAGTAGAAAGAGCATGTACATTGTGTATATATGCAAACAGACATATAGAACCATTACAGTTACTGCCTATAAGTTTAATGCACTTTGTAAAAATTATATATATATATATATATATATATATATATATATGTATATGTATATTTCTTACATTCAAAGCCTAGTATGAGGATTCAGGATATCTTATACGAAATGTTAGGTGCATACTAGAAGCTTACTAAGTGCTATTGTTATTAACAAAAAAAGTGAAAAGTTGAAAGTGTTAATCACTCAGTCTTATCGAACTCTTTGTGACTCCATGGAATGTAGCTTGTCAGGCTCCTCTATCCATGGAATTCTCCAAGTAAGAATGTTGGAATAGGTTGCTATGCCCTTTTCCAGGTGATCTTGCCAACCCAGGGATTGAACTCAGGTCTCCTGCATTGCAGGCAGATTCTTTACTGTCTGAACCAACAGGAAAGCCCATTACTAACAGAGTGTGCCAATCGGTCAGATTTAAATTGGTTTAAAATATTTTAAGTACTGAAGTCATTAAATTTGTAAAAATAATTACTGTTAAACTGAAGGAGTATTATATATATACAATGTCAAATATATATAATATTTATATTTATACACAATGCATATGTACATATATATTTATAAAGGAATTTATTTCTTCCTTTATAGTAATTATAAATTATTTTAAAATTTCATCAAATTACACACTAAAGAACATATATTAGTTGAGATTAATAGTTTCAATAATTTTGATTATCTCCTTAATATTTTAAATATTTGATTCAATAATTTCTTAAAATTTNCCCAGACAGCCTTTTTGCTTTTTTCCATTTCTTTTCCATGGGGATGGTTTGATCCCTGTCTCCTGCACAATGTCACGAACTTCATTCCATAGTTCATCAGGCACTCTATCTATCAGATCTAGGTGCTTAAATCTATTTCTCACTTCCACTGTATAATCATAAGGGATTTTTTTAGGTTATACCTGAATGGTCTAACGATTTTCCCTACTTTCTTCAATTTCAGTCTTAATTTGGTAATAATGAGTTCATGATCTGAGCCACTGTCAGCTCCTGGTCTTGTTTTTGTTGACTGTATAGAGCCTCTCCATCTTTGGCTGCATAGAATATAACCNGAATGGTCTAACGATTTTCCCTACTTTCTTCAATTTCAGTCTTAATTTGGTAATAATGAGTTCATGATCTGAGCCACTGTCAGCTCCTGGTCTTGTTTTTGTTGACTGTATAGAGCCTCTCCATCTTTGGCTGCATAGAATATAACCAATGTGATTTTGGTGTTGACCATCTGGTAATGTCCATGTGTAGAGTCTTCTCTTGTGTTGTTGGAAGAGGGTGTTTGCTATGACCAGTGCATTTTCTTGGCAAAACTTAACATCCAGGTATAAAAATCTTCAGACATTTCTGTCTATATTATAGCTGATTATCCTACTAGAAATGTAAAGACAGAAAGTAAAAATAAAGCCAAAAAATAAAACTATTCAATGATATCACATAGATCAAAAAATGTCAAATAGCTTTCACACAACCATTTAGAATGATTGCCTAGAGTTCTGTTTTGAGAGACTTTGGTTCAAGTCTGCATTTAGGAATAAAATTTCTTATTAATAGGTTAAGAATATCTGCTCTTGGTGGAGAAAGAGAAAGAGTATTGCATCTGCCAAGAATTATCATACTTATTGTTGGCAATTAAAAGACTGAAATCAAATAGCTTAAAAGTAATCATTTAACAAACTCTCCCTAGTTATTCCCTACTTCCACAAAGGAATGTATCCGATTAAATCATAAACATTAACTTGATGAAAGTTATGACTTTCTTCCTCTCTCTCTCCTTTCTTTTCTTGTTTCCTCTTTCCTTCCTATCTTTCATTTGTTAATTCACTTAAAAATTATATACTGTACTGTGAGAGAGATTGGATTTGGAGATGTACTGGCCTAGCTGACATGACAGAATGTGGTCCACTGGAGAAGGGAATGGCAAGCCACTTCAGTTCTTGCCTTGAGAAACCCATGAACAGTATGAAAAGGCAAAATGATAGGATACTGAAAGAGGAACTCCCCAGGTCAGTAGGTGCCCAATATGCTCCTGGAGACCAGTGGAGAAATAACTCCAGAAAGAATGAAGGGATGGAGCCAAAGCAAAAACAATACCCAGTTGTGGATGTGACTGGTGATAGAAGCAAGATCCGATGCTGTAAAGAGCAATATCGCATAGGAACCTGGAATGTCAGGTCCATGAATCAAGGCAAATTGGAAGTGGTCAAACAGGAGATGGCAAGAGTGGACGTCAACATTCTAGGAATCATCAAACTAAAATTGACTGGAATGGGTGAATTTAACTAAGATGACCATTATATCTACTACCGTGGGCAGGAATCCCTCAGAAGAAATGGAGTAGCCATCATGGTACTTGGATGCAATCTCAAAAACAACAGATTGATCTCTGTTCGTTTCCAAGGCAAACCATTCAATGTCACAGTAATCGAAGTCTATGCCTCAAACAGTAACACTGAAGAAGCTGAAGTTGAATGGTTCTATGAAGACCTACAAGACCTTTTAGACTCACACCTAAAAAAAAATGTCCTTTTCGTTATAGGGGACAGGAATGCAAAAGTAGGAAGTCAAGAAATACCTGGACTAAAAGGCAAATTTGGCCTTGGAATGAGGAATGAAGCAGGGCAAAGACTAATAGAGTTTTGCGAAGAGAATGCACTGGTCATAGCAAACACCTTCTTCCAACGACACAAGAAAAGGCTCTACATATGGACATCACCAGATGGTCAACACCGAAATCAGATTGATTATATTCTTTGCAGCCAAAGATGGAGAAGCTCTATATAGTCAGCAAAAGCAAGACCGTGAGCTGACTGTGGCTCAGATCATGAGCTCCTTATTGTCAAATTCAGCCTTGAATTGAAGAAAGTAGGGAAAACCGCTAGACCATTCAGGTATGACCTAAATCAAATCCCTTATGATTATACAGTGGAAGTTACAAATAGATTTAAGGGCCTAGATCTGATAGATAGAGTGCCTGATGAACTATGGAATGAGGTTTGTGACACTGTACAGGAGATAGGGATCAAGACCATCCCCATGGAAAAGAAATGCAAAAAAGCAAAATGGCTATCTAGAGAGGCCTTACAAATAGCTGTGAAAAAAAGGGAAGTGATAGCAAAGGAGAAAAGGAAAGATATNTGTATGGATGTGAGAGTTGGGCTGTGAAGAAGGCTGAGCACCAAAGAATTGATGCTTTTGAACTGTGGTGTTGGAGAAGACTCTTGAGAGTCCTTGGACTGCAAGGAGATCCAACCAGTCCATTCTAAAGGAGATCAGCCCTGGGATTTCTTTGAAAGGAATGATGCTAAAGCTGAAACTCCAGTACTTTGGCCACCTCATGGGAAGAGTTGATTCACTGGAAAAGACTCTGATGTTGGGAGGGATTGGAGACAGGAGGAGAAGGGGATGACAGAGGATAAGATGGCTGAATGACATCACTGACTCGATGGACGTGAGTCTGAGTGAACTCTGGGAGTTGGTGATGGACAGGGAGGCCTGGCATGCTGCGACTCATGGGGTTGCAAAGAGTCAGACACTGCTGAGCAACTGAACTGAACTGAACTGAACTGACATGCAGCTAGAGTGGATATGTTAATAAAATAAACAGCTAAACAAGCAAATGCAACAGAAAAATAATCTCAAACTGTGATTAGTATAGTGACGGAAAAATGTAAAGGACAGAGATGTTGAATAATGCGGTAGACCCCTCCAGCTGGGACTTGAGTGTGAGAAGTAGCCAGAGGAATTAGTACTCTAGTCAGGAGGAATGGTCCCTTGAATAATCCATGAAGGGAAGAAATTGGAAATTGGAGCAATGTAAAGGAGCACAGTGTGATTAAGTGATTTGTATAAATTTCAGATTTTTATGCAAGTTTTGTAATTTTGCATGGAATGTTGGACTTCTTATGAGTCTCAGTTTCATCACATATAAATTGAGAACAAGGTACTAGGTAATCTCAAAGATTTCTTGAGGTTAAAAAATAAAATATCTAATATCCTATTAAATAGTTTATCATCTCTAAATAAATTTATCTAGTAAAAACATAGTCATTGCCTGTACACCCATGGCTGATTCATGTTGATGTATTGCAAAAATTGCCACAATATTGGAAGGTAATTAGCTCTAATATTTTTTAAACAAATTAATTAAAAATATAGTAATTGCAGAAGGATTCCATAAAATAATGGAAATTTGGTATAGATGTTTTTCTTAGATTTAACTGAAGGGAGCACTGTGTACTTTAAGGAAATTCAGAACATGTAGAAAGGAATAGCTTGTTTTTGTCACAGTGAAAATAAGAACCGAATTGAAAAACATTCTTACATGCCACCCAACCAAACCAAGTTTAAGAATGTGAGGAACAATTAGTATTTGAATTACAGAGAATTTGGGAATATATCCTCTCATAATCAGAGTAAAAATGAATGCTACACAAGTATTTGGGGCAGAATATGAAAATCAAGCTCCAGCATTTTACTCAAGTGGTCTTACCTGCCACAGTTTATCAGTCCAGCAAATGGGTATAAGCAAATGTGTATCTCTTTTTTAGAAAATAATTTGTAACTTTTTTTTTTAATTATTATGATTCATAGAGTTTGACATCTCTACTGGATTCAGGATAGAAGGGGTGGGTCATTAGCTTTCCTGCCTCAAGGAAAGAGGTCTCAGCATGCCACCACAAAGCTCAAGCAGTATTAATAAGGTCATCAATTATCTCGGCCTGGATATACTTTGAAACCCTGGGAGGTGAAACCCACAAAAAATACAAATTACGTTTTTAAGGGATTTAGCAACACCATCATGGAAGACAAGGGTTTGAGTGTCTGTCCAGTATGGTCTAGGAAAATGTCTCAGAAGAATTAGATAATGAAAACCAACACCCCATCCTCTGAGAATAGAATTGCTTAAATGTCTTTAATTGGTACTTATTTCTTGGACACCAAAACAAGATTTATTCCTGTTGATATGTATTTAAAAAAATTAATTTGCTTATTTAGGTTGCCTTTATTGATAAATAAATAGGTATAACCTGCATGATAAATACACATGCAAGCATAATTCTAAGGCAAAAAAAACAGATAAAACAAACAAAACAACTTTTAGAGATACATATAACAAGAAAAATTAAATTCATTAAAACAACAAATTAAAATACCATCTTCATGAGCCACTACCCTAAGACATAAACCCTTGGAGACAGACCAGTTTAAATAAGTGGGCTACACATTCTGCCTCCAACTCCTCCAGGACAGGGCAGTCAGAACATTCCATAAGGGTTTGTCAAGAAGGCCAGTTCCCTGAGGATGCACTCTGGCCAGTGGGATTTGTCCTCAGCTAATTAGCTGAGAGATGGTGATTTCCCAGGGGGCATCATTGGTCTACACACAAACTTTCAATACTTAACACATTACCACTTACATTTCCTTGACTGCACACGTAAATGATTTACTTATCCTTTGCATCAATAAACTCTCTCCTTGGAGAGCTGCTTGGTTTCAATTCTGTCTCATATCGCTAACCTCAAATGACCAGGGACTTGCTGGTAAATATGCAGAGATACAGTGGAACCTACTGTTACTGGCTTGTGAGAGTAGAAGATGAAAGTTTCAGGAATTTTCAGGCTAGTTGTTAGACAGCACCATTATTAACTAATGAACATTTACTTAAAGTATATTAAATAAAAACAAAAGAATAAATACAATTCATCAATTGCTAATTATTTCACTATATTTCACTATTATCTAAATTCTTGAGGTTATTTACATCTATTCTATCTGTATGGTGGAAATACTGTAAAATGATGTGCTACTATTCACCTCTTACCAGCTCTATGTTCAGTGATGTCATATTAATAACTTGTAATTGACTGAGGTGGGTATATTTACATGACAAAAATCAGCTAACATTGCAAAAGAGAGCCCCTATCCTTCATCCCCTTCACCACAGCCTCTTGTTAAAGATTTACCAGCAACACAACTACTTTGTACATTAATTTATGCAGGACAGGACAGAACATCAAAAGATTTTAAACATTACCTGTGATAGCAACACTGACATATCACTACAAGGTCATGTGAAACCTCTATCAAGCAAACATGGACGAAGAGTTGATGAGTAGAGAGATCTAGTGTGTACAGAGAGCTTGCTCCACTTACATCATCTTCATTAAGCTTCGCTACAATCAGAGGTCAATATTCCCATTCTACAAATGCATAGATTGCAGTTTATAAAGGCTTATAATACTCTGAAGATCATCCAGCTGAGAAATGGCAGAGCCTGGTCCTCAAGCAAGCAAATTTCTTGAGCAATAACTCATTTCCACATGCAACTCACAAAAGTTCAGGGTACTAGCCTCTCATCCAAGCTCAAAACCTAGGAAATCAGTAACCTAAAATCTTCGTTCTACCTTAGAGGATTTGAACACATGTGTATGTTGCATCTGAAAAGTCAGCAGGGGGCAGACATCATGTGTCCCTCTCAAGAAAGAAAAACAGATTAAGTAATGAGCAAATACTGAAAGCTTCTGAACACAGAAGAGAAATACTAAGGACTTCACCTTTGAATATATTCTGTTACTCAGAGGATTAAATGACAGGAAAAACAATTGTACAGAACTATTGCTATGCAAAAGGGTTTGATAAAAACTTTGCATGCATTTGTAATTTTTCATTTTCCTCTTATGGCTCTATTATACCTGCTATAAACAAAAGAAAATTGTTCATATTGAAATAATGCTGAAAATACCATTCCCCAGGGAGCTGGTACTAATGCCTATCCTTTACTCTTTACAGAATAAGTATGGAGCAAGCATTCATGCTAAATGCCAATGTACTTGGAAACTGACATGTTGATTATCATGTTTGGATATTATTCATTTTATTTATCTTTGAAACTACAAACAAGCAGGCTCATTCTATAAATATTATCTCCATTAGAGAGCTACTGCTAATAAAAAATCTACATCTTTTTGGCTACCAAATTCACTGAAACTTGTTGTAAATATACAGTACTCATTATAATAACATTTTTTCAGTACACACCAAAGACTGTTGAGAAGAAGGAAGACACAGTATTGGGAGGGGAGTGGGTAGGGTAAACCAGTGGAAAGATGCAATTAGAGCTGTGTTGTCTTGGCAAAGTCCCACTGAACAGCAAGCTGGGATTCTTTTTGCCAAACCACTCTAGGCTCCTGAGGGGTGGGGTGTGTCCCATGTCTGTTAAAAGGGCTTCATTCCAATAAGTAAAGGGAATCACTAGGAGGGAAATAAAGATGTAAAAGGAATTACCAAACCCAAAGCCAAAGTGCAAGTGCACATTCAGGCATAACACACACAAACTTGGGTAGGAAACACACTGTGGGAAATACTTGGCCTCACAGGGAATATTACCTTGACTTTGTGTGCCCTATTTAGGGCAGGTGCAAGTTAAGAAATCATCAAAAATTAGTAACCTGAGATAATGTACACTGAGTTTAAAAGTTGGAAGCACTCAGTTGGTATTTTAGCACTCTGTGGTTCCAGCTAGGATTATGGTTCAAAAAGATCGGTTTTCATAATTAGCTGTATGATTATTTTAGTATGCTCATGGGGGCTCACTAAATTGTATTTTGAAAAAGACATATGCCCAAAATGAAGTAGAAAGATCAATTTTTACCATTACAATGGCAGTATCATTTTTGTCAAAATTGTCATCATCACTATCACCACCATCATCAAGAACATCATCATCATTATCATCACTAGCAATTACTGAATGTTACTAAGCCAGAAAAAAATGTGGTGTGACATGTGCCTGATTTTTGTTTGCATGTTTGCTTTTTAGGGGAGGTGGAAGTTTTACTCAAGTAGAGGAGTGGAACCCCACTGAACTGGCACAGGGATTGGTCTCAATTTTGTCTACACATTATAAGCACCAGTTTCCATTTAACATAGCTTGCTTTTTAGCAGCTACACTAAGGAAATAAAAAGAATGGTGAAGAAAAAGAAAATTTGATGGATTTTGTGTTTACTAGCATATGCAACTGAGGCATTTCCCCTAACTTCCTCTGAATGGTAAAGCTACTGTAGCTTTTCCAAGTGAGTGGCAGGTCTGATTCTTTTTCATTTTTGTTCTGCAACTTGAGTCACATAAAGTAAGACATAATCATTCTGTTATTGACACCATTAGATAAGAGAGACTCAAGAGTAGGAACTCTAGTAATAGCATAATAGAAAGTTTTCTTCAGGCATTTTTTCATACTACGAAACAAAATAGGCATGGAAATGAAAAATATATACCTTATATAATAAAGATTTATGATTAGTCACTAAATTCTATTAATAATTACAATGAAAATGATTTATTAGTCTTAAGACATAGAGACCATCTAACCAAATCAGTTAAGCATAACGTATGTATGCACAGAGATAGGAGGGGGATGCAGATGAGATTGTTCAGAACTTTTGATTTTGTTTGTTTTTAACAAAAAGTGCACTGGTTTCAGCTAGAATTTTAGTGAACAAGGCTTGGATTCATCAGTGTCCTTAACTGGTACGTGAGTTCTCTAAGAGAATGTTCTTGATGCCCTGACAGAGTGATATTTTTAAGATGTTAAGTCCAAAGAAACTAATGCATTGATTAGAATTTCCCTTCTGCAAATCATTGTAAACCCTCTACTTACTTCTCTTTTGTCAGTGGGTGCTTCTCAACTCCTCCTACAACCTCATCATGTGCACATACCACCTTCATGCATTGAAATGCTGTTCACTGAACTTGCTCGTGATCAACACCTCCGAACAACCCTTGCCTCTACCTAGGCCTTATAAATATTCACTGGAAAGCTGAATTAAAGACTGTCAAATATGTACACAAATAATACATGTGAAAATAATTAAGGATACAGGAATAGAGGATGGACATAGGTAGTTATGATTAATTCATGGAATATTATTCCATCACTAATCTTATTAACATCTTCAGTGAATGACACACCTGAGGGAGATGCTGTAGTCAGAAGTCTAAGAAATTTTAGAATCTAGCTGGAGAAACAATGTATATTTATGCATATTTATATTAAGAAACCAAATTGGATAAAATATTAAAGAAAAATTAAGAATACATGTATCTCTTTTTTTCTATGCTTATATCGTTTTCCATGTCACTCTAATGAATTTGTTTAGTTAATTGTGGTCAAGGTCAACTTTATCAAAGTCAACTGCATGAATATCAGAATAGTAAAGATATCACTGTTAAAATTAACATTTGACTAGTTATTCAAATGACATCATTGCTTTTTTTTTTTTAAACCATATAATATGATGACGATGGTGGATGACAACTTTCATTTTGGAAATAGATATCTAACAAATTATAGGTCAATAAACAAATTATTTGGTTCATTTCTTTTGCTCATAAAATTTCCTGAAACAATTATTTTCTCCTTTTGTAGGAGTGATATGAATCACAGACTCATATATATAATGATGACTTCAACTAATCTAACATTCACAGTTTACATATGAAAACGCGAAACCAGCAAAGTGACAAGAGGACTTATACAAGGTTACATAAGGGATGAAACAAAAGTTAGAACCTAGATTTCTCAATTTCCAAGTGAATATTCTTTGAATATGTTTAAAGTATTTTAGAATTGAATTCAATATATATATATATGTGTGTGTGTGTGTGTGTATATATATATGACTGCAATGAAATCATCTCAGGGTCTTTCACAAACTATCTATTTTGGTTCTATTATTAAGATAAAGCACTAATTTGATGAATTTTCATCCATGTTTTAATCTCGTAAGTCAAGTATGATCTTCTTTGAGGAAGGATATTAATATGACAGAATTTGACATAAAAGGGATGACAACAGGCAGGAAGTCCACAGTTCCTCACAACCTACTTCTCAGAGATTATGTTCTTGTCCTCAGGCCTTCTGCATGGGAGCTGGGCTAGAGAATTCAGTTATTTTGGCCTCAACAGATTTGATCATAAGTGGACATTTAAGGAAAAAAATGTTTTACTGAGTAGATGGAGTGAATTGTATCTTTTAATTGATAGCTTAAACTGAGATAGTGGTCATGTTCTGGACTTCTGAGGTCCTGTGGAGTTGAACAGAGAGATGAAACCATTTATTCATTAACTCAGCAAGTGTTTATTGAGAGCCTGCTATGTACTAGGCACTCTTTGAAGCAAATGGGACACATCAGCATATAAAAGAGAGAAAGATCCAACTCTTTGGAGCTTGTGAACTAGTGGGAGGGACAGATAATAAAATAAAAACTTATTTTTCTGGGCTCCAAAATCACTGCAGATGGTGATTGTAGCCATGAAATTAAAAGACGCTTACCCCTTGGAAGGAAAGTTATGACCAACCTAGACAGCATATTAAAAAGCAGAGAGATTACTTTGTCAACAAAGGTCCATCTAGTCAAGGCTATGGTTTTCCAGTGGTCATGTATGGATGTGAGAGTTGGACTATAAAGAAAGCTGACCACAGAATTGATGCTTTTGAACTGTGATGTTGGAGAAGACTCTTGAGAGTCCCTTGGACTGCAAGGAGATCCAACCAATCCATCCTAAAGGAGATCAGTCCTGGTTGTTCATTGGAAGGACTAATGTTGAAGCTGAAACTCTAATACTTTGGCCACCTGATGTGAAGAGCTGAGTCATTTGAAAAGACCCTGGTGCTGGAAAAGATTGAGGGCAGGAGCAGAAGGGGACAACAGAGGATGAGATGGTTGGATGGCAACACTGACTCAATGGACATGGGTTTGGGTGGACTCTGGGAGTTGGTGATGGACAGGGAGGCCTGGCGTGCTGCAGTTCATGGGGTTGCAAAGAGTTGGACACGACTGAGTGACTGAACTGAAGTGAAGATATGATGAAATATTTATGACAAAGTGATAAATCCCATTAAACAAAGAAAATACAAACTGAGTAAGAGGTGACATAATTGCTGAGTCACAGTTTTAATTTGAAAAGGTGACATAGGAACCAAAACTTTGAAGGATATAAGAAAGTTTTACCCAAGAAAATACATAACAGAAAAAGCTTCAGGCAGAAGGTACTTCCAACAGTAAAAGTCATGCTGGCATGTCCCAGGAATACCAGTAAGGAGGCCAGGGTACCCCAAGTAGAGAAAGCAAGCAGGCAATTGCAATGACAAGACAGGGAGGAAATAGAGGACTTGAGTGTCTAAGATATTCTGTGTAGAATGATGACAAGATATTTCTCATAGAAGTCAAGACTATAAGACTGCAGAAAAACATTTGGAAAAAAAGGAAAATGGAAATGATGTGCAAAGAGAAGTTGAGACTGTGAATCAAAGAGGGGAAGTTGCTATGAGTCTTGGCAACATTTTCCATAACTTGCATCTTTCAGATTATCCACTATTCTAGTAAACCTCTTCATTTACCAGAGTTATCTAGAGACAATTTACAGCAAAACACCTTGGGTTACATGACTTTGTTGTTGTTGTTTAGCTGCTAAATTGTTTACCACTCTTTTGTGACCTCATGGACTGTAACTTGTAAGGCTCCTGTCCATTGGGTTTCCCAGGCAAGAATATTAGAGTGGGTTGCCATTTCCTTCTAGTTTTAAACAAATATGCCAAAAACAGTTATGTTGGAGTGGATTTTCCACAATCAGTAAATATATATCAAGGTAACACTTTATATCAAAACAAAAACCTATAATGACATTCATGTGACTATTCCTTGAATTTTCAAAATAGAGGTAACTAATATCTTGAATATATATTTTAAAAGTAAAATTTTAAAACTATTTTTCAATATTAAATTGGGATGGACCATTAACATGAGAGATATGACCACTTAATGTAAAATAATTATGCATATTAAAATAAGTTCCTGCAATAATACAAATATATTTATGACACAGGCTATAATCTTGACAAAGAAAATAAATTTAGGCAGCTCTGATCCAGAATGCTGGGTGGCAATTTTGAAGCTAATGATGATGTAGGAGGTATAATAGGATAAAATGACTTAAAATCTGCATTAATGCTGAAACACTAAAAATAAACACTGGGGAAATCTTAAACCCTCTAAAAGAAATATGAGCCACAGAAATAGTTGCCTTCTAAGAAAAAGGTAAGCAATAAAAGAGAAAAAGAATTAACTTAGTTAATTGAGTCATTATCTTTCTTCAAAATGACAATCTGGGACTAAATAGTTCTTAAGGTCCTGTCTGGTACAGGTATCTATGTGACACCTAAGCATAGTTACCAACTGACTCACCAAAGCCTTCTATGAAAGTTCTTTTCTAGAACAAGCATTATCAAATAGGTAAAGCCTCAAAGAACAGAAAATGGATAGAATCCTGGGGTTGGGAGATAATGCTTGAAAGAAAGAGCATTTGAAATACTTGAAGAGCCTAAATACCTCAGCCACTTCAAGGACATTCTGATGTGCCACCAAGGAATCCCAGCTTACTGTGTTTAAAGCAAAATGGCTGAAAAACTTGATCTTTGTTTTTATAGTCCATAGAATTTTTGAAAGTTAAGGGGACTGAAAGATAACATAAAGTAAAAACAAGATAACCATAAAACTCTTCCTATAAAAAAGAAATCAGTAACTCAGAAAGACTGTTCAAGACTCATGCATACAGTTATGAACTCTTGTCTACTGACAGCTGAGATGTGAACTCTTGTCTCCTGACACTCATTGTAGAATTGCCTTCCCTAAACCCACACAGCAATTCCTTAGCTTCAGAGCACACACCTCACACAAATCCTGATCTCCAAGTACAAATAACCTTTAGCCATGTTTCTGCTCTCTGTGGTTTATACTAAAAAGTTTTCAATGTAAATGCTGGTGAAAAGTATACATTTTAAAGTTGGAATTGATTAAAATTCTGAAATATAAAATTGCCAAGGTCATAGAAGTAGTCACAGATAAACAAGACACATATTAGCTATAACCCCTTCTTGAGTCTGGGCTTCAAATGAAGTTCCCCCTAAAATGTTAAGAGACTGCTCAGGGATAGAATTTTGAAACCTCCCATCCCTTTTGGGCTGGGAAATTTGCATGTACCTTTACTACATTTACATGCCTAATTACCCCACAGGAAGGCACATATGCCAATTGGCATTTGAAAATGTGTTAACTGCACACACAGAAGGGTGGCCCTTTAAAATGTTGGCCCTAGGAATCTAATCATTAAGAATGGGTCCTGTGAGTCAGAGTGGGGAGAAAAGATGGTTCATTTTGCAGCAATCTGAGCATTTCCAGTTTGAATGCACACAAAAATTGACTGATACACAAGTAGATGAAAAATTGGGTTTTCAGAAAGTACTCTGGTAACAAGCAGAATCCACAGGGAACATATTTCAGGCATTAGTTAATTGGATTAGCAGTGGTGTTTTCTGTGGATCCTAAGGAATTCATAAGCCATAGATTAAAATAATCAAACACCTCTGATCACAGAGGTAAAGAAGCTTTCTTCTTATGCTAGTGAGCACTCAGTCCTGTGAACTATAAGTATATTCAACCCTCTATTCCCCCTAAAGCAGATGGAATATATTCCATGGAGTTTGGCATCTATGTCTTTTTTTCCATGAATTTTGTAAACAAAAGTCCTTGGAGAAAACAAATCATAATTTTGAATCCTTCACTGTGGTAGAACAAACATGGCCTATTCTCCCAGAATTGAGTAATTTCCTCTCTGCAGGAAACCATGGGTGTAATCAGTTTCCTTGCTTCACAAGCCATTTCTTCAGCTCAGTTCAGTCGCTCAGTCATGTCCGACTTTTTATGACTCCATGAATCACAGCACGCCAGGCCTCCCTGTCCATCACCAACTCCTGGAGTTCACTCAGATTCACGTCCATCGAGTCAGTGATGTCATCCAACCATCTCATCCTCTGTCGTCCCTTTCTCCTCCTGCCCACAATCCCTCCAAGCATCAGAGTCTTTTCCAATAAGTCAACTCTTCTCATGAGGTGGCCAAGTACTGGAGTTTCAGCTTTAGCATCATTCCTTCCAAAGAAATCCCAGGGCTGATCTCCTTCAGAATGGACTGGTTGGATCTCCTTGTAGTCCAAGGGACTCTCAAGAGTCTTCTCCAACACCATAGTTCAAAAGCATCAATTCTTTGGTGCTTAGCCTTCTTCACAGTCCAACTCTCACATCCATATATGACCAATGGAAAAACCATAGCCTTGACTAGATGGACCTTTGTTAACAAAGTAATGTCTCTGGTTTTCAATATGCTATCTAGGTTGGTCATAACCTTTCTTCCAAGGAGTAAGCGTCTTCTAATTTCATGGCTGCAGTCACCATCTGCAGTGATTTTGGAGCCCCCCAAAATAAAGTCTGACACTGTTTCCACTGTTTTCCCAT
>SJYV01051045.1:345101-399477 GCA_006410875.1 Neotragus pygmaeus
GCAAATCATTAAAAAGTGATAAAACCAGACAACTGAAAAACAAATGGCTTGTGACATATGAATGGAATCCCCAGAACTGTTTATTAATGCATGTTTTGGTGAGATTTGTTGTAAAATTCAAAACAATACCAGCTCAAAATTAAACTTAAGATTGTACAATATTTGAAAGTAAGAGATCTGGATAATTAAATAAACCAAAACAGAGTAATTAGCTATTTTTGTAAGTAGGAAAAAAAAAAAAAAAACCCTCTGACATACAAAAAAAAAAAAAAAATACTAGTCTTTAAGTCATATTTCTTAGAAATAATTGACAGAACTATCTTAAGGGAACTAATTTTTAATTTGAAAAGAACAAAATTCTAACAAGTGTACTTTTTATGCAACTGTGCTTCCACATCTAGATAAGGTCCATGCTGTTAAAAATGAAGGCTGTTTCTAAAAAAGTTAGATTCCACAAGAAATGCTTTGAGTGAAAGAAGGGTTATTTGTTTCATATGGTTAGGTCATTTTGTTTTCTATGTAAATATAGGGAATTTCTATGGATAAACTTCTGGCATGTTTTGGGTAATTATTTGTATTGCTGTGCTAGGGTAGGAAGAATAAAATGTCTTAATCTATATGTTTAAAAACTGATGCTGCATTGCCAGTTTTAAGTTCAAACTTGTTTGAAGTGGTATATTTAATACACATTTCCTAAACCTCTTCTAAGCATCTAACAGCTGTGACATAGAGTGACTAACCATCCCAGTATGCCCAAGACTGAGGGACTAACAGGAATGCCAGACAAAACCAGGTCAGTACTGAGCAGCAGGACTGACTGGTCACCCTAGTTTGACATTTCTTAGTAACTAAATATTATAGACAATTCCTGGCATCATGGTAACTGAAATTGATTGGAATTAGATATGAAGCCAGTGAGATACAAGGACTATAAGATAGATTAGCTATGTGCTCTAGGAGGGTGTATTAGTAAGAGTTCTCTTGAGAAACAGAACCAATAGGAGATACAGATGTAAATCTATATAGATAAGGATGATAATGGTACAGGTAAAAGAAGATTTTTTTTAAAATAGAAATTGGTTCATGCAGTTATGGAAGTCCCACAGTCTCTTGTCTGCAAGGTGGAGACCAGGAAAATCAGTGGCATAATTTAGTCTGAAGGCTGTAATTAGGAGGCTGATGATTTAAGTCCCAGTTTGAGTCCCAAAGCCCTGGAAACAGAAGCACTAATAACTGACGTCTGAGGGCAGGAGAAGAAGAATGATGGCTCAGAGTGAGTGAATTCACTCTTTCTCCACCTTTTTGTTCCATTCGGGCCCCTCAGTGGATTGGATGGATTAGATGATACCCACCTGCATTGGACTACTCTTCTTTACTCAGACTAGTGATTCAGAGGTATGGGAAGCCTAAAGTTGTGAGGCAACAGTCTTAACTTTCAGTTCAATGGAATCATTGCTGTGTATTCTGATGGAAGCACTCCTATCTTTGGTATTAAGATTTCTAAGCCAGCTGATCATAAGGTTGAGGCAACAGAGAGCAAAAATTGTGCCAGTGGATCACTAGTGATAATCATGAGTTGAACCACTCACTTCTAACCCTTGACTCCTAGATCCATGAATCCAGGCTATTGCAGAAAGAATCCAGGGTATTGGATGCTGATTCAGGTCACACATAGCTTTTGATGGAGTTTACTCCCTGCTTTGGTATGCATTCTGAAGCAACCTAACTCAGGGAAGACCAGGCCCTGCACGCTGGGGTCTACTACCAATCTCACCCTGTCCCTGATGGTTTCACACTCTGTTGAACTTTCTCTTAAAGTTCCTTTCAATGTTCCTGTATCATTGTTATTGATTATGGATCTCCTGCAGGTATTTACACATACTGATAAAGGTGAGTTTTTTTAAACTCTGTCTACCAATTCAAACAGGGCTTCTCAGGTGGCTCAGTGCTAAAGAATCCACCTGTGGGTTCAATCTCTGAGTTGGGTGGAGAAAGAAATGGCAACCCACTCCAGGTTCTTGCCTGGACAATCCCATGGACAGAGGAGTATGGTAGCTACAGTCCATGGGGTAACAAAGAGGTGGATACATCTTAGTGACTAAAACAATAACAACCAATCCAAATGCTCATCTCTTCTGAAAACATCTGCACAGATATACCTAGTGATGTTTTACCAGCTACCTGGGTATTCATAGCCCAGTCAATCTTACACATGAAATGCGTATTCTTATCTAGATTGTGTTCTGATGTATTATAAAGGCTAAATGGCTAAATGGAAGTGCTAAGTTATATGCAGAGTACATCATGAAAAACGCTGGACAGGAAGAAACACAAGCTGGAATCAAGATTGACGGGAGAAATATCAATAACCTCAGATATGTAGATGACACCACCTTTATGGCAGAAAGTGAAGAGGAGCTAAAAAGCCTCTTGATGAAACTGAAAGAGCAGAGTGAAAAAGTTAGCTTAAAGCTCAACATTCAGAAAACGAAGATCATGGCATCCAGTCCCATCACTTCATGGGAAATANCAATAGTACAAATTGGAACAGAGAGGCTGATGAACTGTGTAGTGACACAGTTGGTACATGATTAGCCAGGCTTTAAATACAGGCAATTTCACAGCAGACATCAGACACCACCCACGTTACCACCACAGGCAGATTTGTTTTATTATATTTCTCAGATATTGTACGTGTGTTTAGTTAATTGAAAACTAAACATGTATCCAACTCTTTGCAATCCTTCAGACCTGCTAGGCTTCTCTGTCCTTGGAATTCTCCAGGTCAGAATACTGGAGTGGGTAGCCGTTCCCTTCTCCAAGGGATCTTCCTGACCCAGGAATCAAACCAGGATCTCCTGCATTGCAAGAGGATTCTTTACTAGCTGAACTACCAGGGAAACCCAATTAATTGAAGGTTTCTGCCAGTCCTGAGTTGATCAAGTCTATTGGTGCCATGTTTTCCAACAACATTGCCTTGGTAAATCTTTTGTATTTCAAATTCTCCATCAGACAAAAGAAGGTTCAGATGATGGCTAGCATTTATTAGAATAATACATTTTAAAATTTTATTTAAATTAACTTTAATTTAATTAATTATTTTGTATATAATGCTATTGCAAACAATATGTTATAGTATAGTATAAACATGGCTGTTATATCTACTGAGAAGCTAAAAACCATGTGTGATGTGCTTTACTGTGATACTCACTTAATTGTGATGGTCTGGAACTGAAACCCAGTATCTCTGAGGTCTGCCTGTATACTACTTAATCTGCAAGATTATGTTATACATGTGTAAGGGTACACATAGTATTCAAAGGAAATTTGTGAGCACTTAAGAAAAACATGGTAATTTTCTAAAACTTTTTCAAATTATTTTCCTTTCTTCATCACCTAAATTACAATTTCATATTTTGCACGCTCATCTTCTATATTTTACAAAGTATCAAATACGAGTTTAATTCTCCTGCTTGAAACCATTCAGTTAGTTCTATTTGGTATCAAAATAAAATTCCAATGCCCACCTTTAAAGCTCTACATCAAAAGTCATCAATCTACAGTCCCTTGGACAAATCTAGTTTGCTATCTCATTTTGTAAATAGTTTTATTGGAACAGAGCCATGCTTATCTGTATATGTTTTGTCGAGGACTGCTTTCCACTATAGACTAAGTAGTTGTGACAGAGACCCCAGGTCTTCAAAAGGCTGAAATGTTTACTATTTTGCTCTTTACAGGAAATGTTTCTGACAATTACCCTATATTATTTATAATATTGATGCTGAAGTGTCAATACTTTGGCCACCTTATGCGAAGTGCCAACTCATTGGAAAAGACCCTGACGCTGGGAGAGATTGAGGGCAGGAAGAGAAGGGAATGATAGAGGATGAGATGGTTGGATGGCATCACCAACTCAATGTACATGAGTTTGAGCAAACTCTGGGAGATAGACAGGGATACCTGATGTGCTGCAGTCCACGGGGTTGGAAAGAGTCAGACACGACTTAGAGATTGAACAATAACAATCAGCCATCTGATTATCTTCCCAACCTATCCTTCACTTAACTAAGTTCCACTCATGTTTGTATTCTTACCATCAGAGGCAACTATTCTCCTTCCTTGACCGTGTTGGTCCCACCGTTTAAAATGAGCCAGAGTCTTGCATGAGTACTTCCCTCTTTAGCTTGTAGTCACTTTTCCAAAGGAATCTTTGTTGAATTCTTCTCTTAGTCTCTCAGTCTTTGTTGCCTTCACAGCATTTGTTCTAACTTGCAGCCACCTTACAATTGCTAACATCTTGATATTATTTTATCAAATATCTAGCAATCTTTCCATTAATTAATCCACCTTATTTTTTAACTTTTTATTTTGAAATGATTATTAATTTACAGGGATTTGAGAAAGATGCAGAGAGGCCCTGTGTGTTTTTATCTACTTTCTTTCAATTGTTACATATTATATAACTATTGTAAAATATCAAAACCATCGCATTGTACAATGTGTATATAGTTGTATGCCACTTTACAAGTGTAGAGTCAGGTAACCACCACTGACATCAGGATACAGAACTATTCAATCACCACAAAGCTCTCCTGCATGATAAACCTTTTTAGTCACACCTAGCCCCTCACTCTCACCTACATCATCTCTAACTGTTGATAACCAGTAACCTGTTCTCCATTTCTATACTGTTTAATATACTATAATTTTTGATGCATGTTTATTTTGATCTGTCTCCTCTACCAGAAGTTATGCTCTAAAAAGTAGGAATGTAACTGTATTATTTTCCCTGTTTTGCTCTTTCTTCTCTACTCTTTAGAATCCAAAATTGGTCTCTTTTGAAGTTTTCTGATAGATTAATCTAATTTCAATGTCCTATTTAAAACTAGGGGTGTTTTTCTTTCTTTCTTTTTTTTCTTTCTTTCCAGAGGGACTTTCAATTCAGTGTCCTGACAAAATTTTCATAGTGGTTATTTTTATTAATAAACATTCTATTATTCACTAGCAATAGGCAGTGAACATTTAACTATCATGTCAATCAATGTACTAAAATATATACCATAAATGAAACATAAAAGTTAGGGGGCAACTGTTTCAATATGCAGAGAATCACACTGCTTTACAAGAAACATATCAAGTTACAGTGTTTTGGAAGTATTATTTATTTGTAAAACTTGCATACTTTGTGAATAGCTATGTAAAATTAACAGCTGGATGGAGTTTTAGAATCACTTACCAACCAGCCTTGTCTCAAACAATTGCTCAAAATGCATTGACTTGATTTTTAAAAGAGCTGCTGACAACTGTGTTAAGACCTTGAAAAGCATTTATTCAAAAACAATTATCCTAGGACTGCATATGATTTCTGTGTTTATTTTATCTGTCTTTTATTGACAGTGTATTTTTGATTCAATTGTTACTTCAGAAATATTTACCAACTCGTGAAAAAAAATGATTTGCATCAGAACAGCCTCTTTAGCTGTTAAGACTTCATCTGCCCTGCTACTTAGTTGTCTCTTGACATCACCTTTTGTGTCTGAAATCAGGGCCATTTGAAATTGGAATGATTGTAACATCATATGCAGTAAAGAATTGGAGAAGGATGCCAATTGTATTTCACCATCCATTAATTCTATTTCTAGTCTATACTGCATTTATAAAGCACCCATTGCTTTAACCTAAGGATCATTTACAAATTGTATAAGCCTCTTTATTTTCCTTAAGAATTCTTGTGCAAAAACTGAAGTTCCAATAAGCAGTTGGATTATAGGCAAGGCCATTTTTTCTTAGCAAAACAGAACACAAAAGTCTCAAAGTAACTCTTTATCCTTGGCAAAAATAATCATTTAATCTAATTTAAATAATAAAAGAAAAATAAAAATACTTTGCATATAAACACACACACATATATATATATATTTCAAGAAAACAATAACATTTTACTTTGCATCTAATTTCACTGAGGCAACTTTGACAAATATTGACACGTTAACAAAATTTTTCAANATCTAATTTAAATAATAAAAGAAAAATAAAAATACTTTGCATATAAACACACACACATATATATATATATTTCAAGAAAACAATAACATTTTACTTTGCATCTAATTTCACTGAGGCAACTTTGACAAATATTGACACGTTAACAAAATTTTTCAATTAGTAAGAACTATGACAAGAGAATGTCTGAAAGTCAGATTCATCATAATTTGATGAAAAGAGCTTAAGTATAAAGTAGGTCTGTGTGCAAGCCATACCTAAAGGAGATATTATATGGCAAATTTCATTGTCACCTATTAATCATTTATAATAAAAGCAAAAGCGTTATAAAATATGTATTAAACACCAATAGGTAATGTTGCTATTACCATTTCTTTTGAATATACAATTAAGTCTTAGGAAGATTTATAAGCCCTATTATTTTTTCCCAATGTGTTTCTAATAAAATCTCATATTGGTTCAGATGAAATATCTGGAGGAGAAATGTCTGGAAGTTTTTAAAGCTAAAGAGAGAGATATTTTAGAAAAATAGCAACTGAAAAGTGAATGATATGTCCAAAAATGTTTCTGAACTGACACCTTATTCAAATATTTTGGTCAATTCTTGTTTAAATATCTATATAAATCTATTGCTTAATAGTGACTTTTCAATATAACTTGTGTTTTATCTAATGATGTAGAGGTAAATAAAGTTTTCAGAGGCAGAAATAAATAATTTAAAGCTCTCATATTTGTCACAAATTTTAGCTTATTGACAGTGAAACTGATGTCTAACTTGGAATACTAAAGTATGGGTTTGGGGATCATCAAGATACAGTTCAATATCTACTCCAATATTTTCTAGTTAAGTGATAGTGGCCAAATTGCTGATCCACTCTGAGCCATAGTTTTCTTATGAATAAAACAGGAATATTAAACTTTGCTTTGTAGAAATGATTGATATTTAGATAAAATGACAATATGTACATTTACAAATACTAGATGCTCAATAAAATTTCCTTATTTTTCACATACCGTTTAACATTATAACATTATTCTCTGGATGTTTTCCCATCTCTACTTCTTTAATGTTAATATACCTGAGAATTTTTAAAACCTGTTTTTTACTCATTCTTTTTTTTTTTTTTTAGAAATTTTCATGTTTCCATGATTTCATTAGCAGTAAAGGCCTAAGTGGGCTTCCCTGGTGACTCAGTGGTAAAGACTCTGCCTGTAATTCAGGAAATGTGGGTTTGATCCCTGGGTTGGGAAGATGCCCTGGAGAAGGAAATAGCAACATATGCAAGTATTCTTACTTGAAAAATCCCATGGACAGAGGAGTCTGGCTGCTACAGTCCATGGGGCTGCAAAAGAGTTGGATGCAATTTAGCAACTAAACAATAACAAAGGCTTAAATCTCCCAAACACAAACATCTCTCTCCCGATAACACCCCTCTCCTGATCTTTATCTCCAACTATCATCTCTAAATGTCAGAAGGCACCTCAAAATTATCATACCCCAACATTCAGGAAATTAAGATCATGGAATCTGGTCCCATCACTTCATGGCAAATAGATGGGGAAACAGTGGAAATAGTAGCTGACTTTATTTTTCTGGGCTTCAAAATCACTGCAGAAGGTGATTTCAGCCATGAAAGTGGAAGATGCTTACTCCTTGGAAGGAAAGTTATGACCAATCTAGACAGCATATTTAAAAGCAGAGACGTTACTTTGTCAACAAATGTCCGTCTAGTCAAGACTATGGTTTTCCCAGTGGTCATGTATGGATGTGAGAGCTGGACTATAAAGAAAGCCGAGGACCAAAGAATTGATGCTTTTGAACTGTGGTATTAGAGAAGACTTTGAGAGTCCCTTGGACTGCAAGGAGATCCAACTAGTCCATCCTAAAGGAGATCAGTCCTGGGTGTTCACTGGAAGGACTGATTTTGAAGCTGAAACTCCAATACTTTGGCCACCTGATGTGAAGACCTGACTCATTTGAAAAGACCCTGATGCTGGGAAGGATTGATGGCAGGAGGAGAAGGGGACAACAGAGGATGAGATGGTTGGATGGCATCACCAACTCAATGATTATGAGTCTGGGTAAACTCCAGGAGTTGATAATGGACAGAGAGGCCTGGCCTACTGCGGTTCATGCTGTCACAAAGAGTTGGACACAACTGAGTGACTGAACTGAACTGGACTGAAAGCGCAGTATTGGTTAGATTGTCACTCCCCAAACCTGCTCTTCTCTCTCTAGTCTGCATCTCACGTGGAAGCACCAAAAACATTTCAGGAACACTCCTCTCTTTGTCCCCTCTTCACTCAATTACCAGTTTGTCCCGATCCCATCTCTGATTATCTTATACAGCCCCTCCTCAGTGTCACAATGTTAATCCACCTCTTCACCCATAATATACTTCCTCTGAACTAGTCATAAATGATTACCAGATTTTTACTCCTTTAATAATGTGTTTCTGTAATCTGCAGAGTAAAATTGAAATGCAGAAGATCACATGTAGTTTCTCTCTCATCTTCATTTGAGAATACCCTATGGACTGAAATCTGCCATATGCTCTTCTATTTCATTAAACATATTGCTCCCATTACTTTGCAGATTATAAGTCCTATTCATTCTTCCAGTGTGAAGTATTTTCTATTTCAGAAAGCCTTCATGATAGCTCACAAGCAAAACTATTTTACTTTTCTTTGTTCTCCAATAGTGGTTTTGATAAATTCAGATTACTGCCCTTTTCCAATCATACTCTATGCATGTGTTTAATGGGAATACTGTTTTCCCATTACCTGGCAAGCTCCTTGAAGTCATGGATCTCATTAACTTGTGAGTTACCTTTGTAAACTTTACTCTGGAAAAGTAAGAATAACTTATCATGTTGATTTACTGAGTGAATGAATGAATGATGAATGAATCATGTATTATCCTGTTAGTCTGACACATAGGGTACAAAATAATGGTTAGTTGACTTTGATTAAAATAAAATACCATAAAGCATCTAGTGCTTAGTTGCTCATTCCTGTCAAACTTTGCAAACCTATGGACTGTAGCCCACCAGGCTCTTCTGTTCATGGAATTCTCCAGGGAAGAATACTGGAGTGTGTAGCCTTTCCTTTCTCCAGGGTATCTTCCTGACCAAGGAATCAAACCCAGGTCTCCTACATTGCAGGCAGATTCTTTACCTTCTGAGCCACCAGGGAAGTTTGAAGATATAATGGATAAGATTATTAGGAAGAAAGCTAGTAGTTTCTTATTGTGCACAGAGTTTTATGTCCTAGGTGCTGATTTCTGCTTAATTTTCAATGTGTATTTAAGACCTAATGATATGCTATAAGCCTGTATTTGAGTAATAAATAATTGATTATCCCTAGAAAACCTGGCATCTATCTCAGAACTACATGTTACAAAATATTTATAAAATAATTAATATGTTAATTTATATATGTTACATTTATTGATCTCAAGATAGCCTTCTAAACTTGTTTGGAGTATTCATCTTGTGAATTTTTATACATCAATACTTTTCAACTCAAATATTGTATGCAAGCAAACTTTGGAATCTCACATCATTAAGGAAAACAGAAAAATTCCCAGCAGCTACAGAGCTCCAATGCTTAACACTTCTTCCTGCAGCCCACAACTCCTCATATGCTGGCTTTCCGGAAAGAGTTCCAAAAGCATGACTCTCAAACAAAATGAATAGATGAGCCACTCACCCTCTAAGGGACCTTCATCTATAAGAGATGCTCAGCAATTCAGGAGCAAGAAATTGCAGTGAGAGGGATAGGCAATTTTAGTCTATTAACTTACCTGGTCATGTTAAGTGTGTATCCTTATTATTTTTTATACAAAGTCTTTCTCTGTGCTTTAACTTCTATTTCCTCTTGTACCAAGTGGCAGGCCAAAGCCTTCAATTGAATCTATACTAATCTAGTTTGTTTATGAGGAGATAAGTGCTCTGCAGACATGCATAAATGCATTCAAACATGTCCTGGATAATTTTATTTTCATTATTTCAAAAATATTGACACGTGGTTTTTATTTATGACCTTGATTTTGTCTCAAATATGGATGAATTCTATGAGAACATGACAAACAGGTAGGATAACTTGTGCATTATCAAGTAGGACATAGGAACGTTGAAAACATTCAGGGGGTAAAAAGTAATCTATTACAAATTACTTACAGCTCTGGGAAAGATAGAACATTAAAAACATTCTTTTATGATATGAATTTTTATTTTATTGGTTAATCCTTTATAATAATTTTGCTTTTTCTTTATACAAATTTCAGAATTTTCTATATTCATTTTAATAAACAGTGTTTATGAAATGGCATTTACTGTGATCTAGATTTGATTCCTTAGGGATACAAACAAAAAATCTCCAGTTGCAAAGGGCTTGTATAATATTTAGTGTTGATAACAGACAATAAGATAAATAAAGTAAACTAGAGAGGATTTTTTGCTAGCAATAAATGCTACCTACAAATTAGTGTCAGTGTAGTCATATAAAGATTTCCCTATATTTTCCAATTCTAACATAAAGCTTTTAATATGCTTTCACTGAATTTTTCCTAATTTTCCAAACACTGTGAGCTTTACTCTGTGTTCCTTACTTCTGTCTGTGATTCTTCAGCCACTACAGCCTATCTTTCTCTAACAGTTTCTCTATCTAAATGATTTGTGTTCCACTGGCAGTTCTGTACTAAAGAAAGTGATATATCCTGATGAAGCCATTAAGCATGGTACTACAGACATTAAGGGGATGATATAGGCATGATTTCAATCATGCAAAAGGGAACTACCCTAGTTCTGAGAAGGAAAGCACCAGACAGCTTAACCCACTCTCGTCTACATTTTCATTTCATTAGATTCAGATCTGGGGATGTCAGAACAAATGAACAGTTATTCCCCCCACAAGGCAATCACTATAAGTGTCATCATTAGATGCACGTTGAGCACCCACAGGGAGAAGGGTCAGGACTTGGAATATACAGCATACTGGAGAGGCCCAAAGAACAAATTGAGGATGAATGGGTTGATAGTATAGAAAATATGTTTTTTAAAAAATGTTGATCTTTTCACTCTGTGCTGTCATGAAGATTTCCTTTAAAAATCGCTGTTACATGAAAGTAAAAATATTGTTCCAAAACACTCTTCCCTGAGTTATATTTAAGAATCTGTTTAATTATCCACACACTTAAAATATCCTAATATTCAATTTTCTTGGGAATATCATTGTCAGTTGCTTTGTACAATAGATTCTTAAAAGGAATATGCATTTTGATAAATCAAGTTTTCAGTGAAAGACAAAGGTCTATGAGGAAATGTGCTTCCCAAATGCAAAATTAGAATAATTATGTTTTGAGTGAAGTGAGTGAAAGTCACTCAGTCATGTCCAATTTTTTGTGACCCCACGGACTGTAGTATACCAGACTTCTCTGCCCACGGAATTCTTCAGGCAAGAATATTGGAGTGGGTTGTCATTTCCTTCTCTAGGGATTCTTTCCAATCCAGGGATGGAACCTAGGTCTTCTACATTGTAAGCATATTCTTTACTATCTGATCCACTAGGGAAGGACCAATATGAAATAATAGTGTAAAAAGCACTTCATTTGTATTATCTCTTTTGCTAAATTTTTGTTTTTCTCACTGACATACTCCTAGATTACACAGTAGATGGTATATGTATCATTTAACATAAATGATATCAAATTAAGTTCTATAAACCATATAATAGCTTGATAAATGATTAATAAACCCTGTCTAACAAATCAGAGATATCTTTAAAGTTGGTTAGTCCAAAATGAAAAAAGTAATTGCTTTAATGTTTTTACCAAATACTTACTGGCATTTTACTAATATCTGTTTTTCATAATGACAAATCCTAGATAATAGAATGTGTATCTTTTAAGCATTAAACAGTTATAAGTATTTGAAATTAAAATCATGCCAAAATATAAAACTCATTTATCTTCTCAATGGTAATTTAAACTAGGTGAACACTGAGCCACAGACCTCCATAACAAATCTCCTATTTTTTCTTTGAAAAAAATATTGAAATACATTTTAGTCTTTTATTGGTGCCCTATGTTCATATTAATAATGCCAGTTATTTAACTGAGCTACATTAGCATGAAGACCCCAGGGCCTGTGGGCTATGAAGGTCCATGTCCCTCTACCTAAAATCACACTGAACTGCTCAGCTTTCAAGATCTGAGGGCTTGCTTTTCTTAGTTTATTTTCCCATCTCTTCCTTCTCATCATATTGAAAACTTTTAGTTTTTATTGCCATTTCTGCTCCAGATAACAGTATGTCTGCTCTGTGTAGTTGTTAATCTAAATTAATGCGATCTCGAGAAGCAAAACCAATCTCTTTAGAATTATATGTAAACTAAGCATATATAGACCTTTGAGTGAGGTTCTTTAGGTCTTCTATTTAAAATATATAGTTATGGTGAAATTGCTTTAAATCAATCATTTTGTGCTTGTATAGGTGTGTGTGATATGTTACTAATTTAACTTAATAAAAAAAGAGAGGTCATTATTTAGAAACACAGGAATCAGAAATATGAATTACAATTAAAAATCTATCCAAATTTAAAGCAGCACTAAATTTGGACAATTGGTTGATAGGTCTGACTTGTTTTAATATTTACTCTTTTGAAATTATTAGCTTTTTTTTTTGATAGAAGATATTCCTTCTATAAGGCAATGCCAAAGAATGCTCAAACTACCGCACAATTGCACTCATCTCACATGCTAGTAAACTAATGCTCAAAATTTTCCAAGCCAGGCTTCAGCAATACGTGAACCATGAGCTTCCTGATGTTCAAGCTGGTTTCAGAAAAGGCAGAGGAACCAGAGATCAAATTGCCAACATCCGCTAGATAATGGAAAAAGCAAGAGTTCCAGAGAAACATCTATTTCTGCTTTATTGACTATGCCAAAGTCTGTGACTATGTGCATCACTATAAACTGTGGAAAATTCTGAAAGAGATGGGAATAGCAGACCATCTGAGCTGCCTCTTGAGAAATCTGTATGCAGGTCAGGAAGAAGCAGTTAGAACTGGACATGGAACAACAGACTGGTTNATAGCACAAAGAAATCTACTGAATACTGTGTAATGGCCAATACAGAAAAGAACCTAAAAAAGAGTGGCTACACGTATTTGTATAACAGATACACTTTACTGTATACCTGAAACTAACAACACTGTAAATCAATTATATTCCAATTAAAAATTTAAAAGGAAATATAAAATATCCACATAATCAGCATTAACACACTCTATTAAAAGGATTATTCAGAAATGTTAAGAAAATGAAATTCATGTTGTTTTCCTGGTGAAAGAAAACTACCAAGTTTATGTGAACATGTGATGAGGGGTCCTCATATATATATATCTGCATTATTTATTGTAATAAAACACCTAGAAATAGGACAAAATAAAGAATAGACTTTAAAATAGCACCTATCATAAAAGACAAAGAAGGGCATCATATAATGATACAAGGATGAATGCAAGAAAATGATGTAACATTCATTAACATATATTCACCTAACATAGAAATGCCAAAAAACATACAGCAAATATTAACAGATATAAAAGGAAACATTGACAATGATACAATAGTAGGGGATTTTAACATTTTACTTAAATAATTAACAGGTCACTGAGACAGAATATAAATAAACAGTAGTCTTAATTCACACAGGAGACCAGTTCCTAAAAGACAGCAGAATACATATTCTTTTCAAGTGCACATGCAACATTCTCTGGAATAGATCACATGCTGGGCCATAAAGTAATTCTCAACAAATTTATGAGGACAGAAATAATATCAAGCATTTTTTCTGATCATGATGATGTGAAACTAGAAATAAACTTTAGGAAGGAGAAAGTGAAAAGCACAAACGTGTGGAGACTAAACACATAGTAATAAAAATGGGTTAAAGAAGAAATCAAAGAGGAGACCAAAAAATGCCTCAAAACAAATGAGAAAGAAAACAACTTTCAGAAATCTATGGGATGCAGCAAAAGCAGCTCTAAGAGAAAATTTCATACCAATTCAGACTTACCTCAAGAANAAAATGGGTTAAAGAAGAAATCAAAGAGGAGACCAAAAAATGCCTCAAAACAAATGAGAAAGAAAACAACTTTCAGAAATCTATGGGATGCAGCAAAAGCAGCTCTAAGAGAAAATTTCATACCAATTCAGACTTACCTCAAGAAGCAAGGAAAATATCAAATAAGCAACCTAACTTTCCATCTAAAAGAATTAGAAAAATGACAACAAACAAATGCCAAAATTAGCAGAAGGAAGAATATCAGAGAATGATAAAATAGAGCCACAAAAAATCNGTATGGCAAAACCAATACAATATTGTAAAGTAATTAACTTCCAATTAAAATAAATTTATATTAAAAAAATAATAAAATAAATCTCAATGTATTTTATCAACTGATTCTTGACCAAAGTATCAAAGTAATTCAATTAGAAAATATAATCTTTATAGCAGATGCCTTAGGAAAAAGTATCTATATGCCAAAAAGAATCCTTCAGATGTGACTTAGAAGAGATTCACTGTGTGAATGGACAATTGGAAGCAAGATTCGGGGAGTTTGGAGCTTCAGAGGATGATGTCTGGACAAGGTGTATTCCTGGCATATTACATCTCTAAGGTACATTTTTGGTCCCTCAAGTTCTGAGGATGACATATTTCTGAAGATTGCTGTTCTTAAGTACATAGTGTGTTACTTAGTTTGAGTTGAAAAGCTGCCTCTCCTCTGGTAGTTTAGACAGTTAACTTCATCCACAATGCTTAAGCACTTATTTTTAATAAAGAATATAAAAGAAATCTCTGACTGTATTTAAAAATATTTAACCTTCGGCTAGAGACCTGTATATAGAAAGGAGAGATGTGTTACAGAGAAAGGTATATTTAGTATATTATCAGGTATAATTCTGGGTTTAGACATCCAACTTGTTTAATGGTCTAATAATGCATTACCCATAGACTTAAAATTTTAACACTTTGCCTCAATTTCCTAATTCACTTTTTTCAGTGAATTTTTGGGAGTATTTTGGGGAATAAATATTGAGTTGGTCAAAAAGCTCATTCCATAACATCTTATGGAAAATAACTCAAATGAACTTTTTGGCCAACCCAACACATGTAATATAAAACCTACCATTTTAAAATGTGCAATTCTGTGGTATTAATTACACTCACAATATTATGGGACCGTCATCACTATTTATTTTCAAAACTTTATCGTCCCATCAGAAACTCCCTAACCATTCTCCCTCCCTGCAGCTCCTAGTAACTTGAGTCTACTTTCTGTCTCTATGAATTTGCCTTTTCTAAGTATTTTATACAAATGGAATCATATAATATTTATCTTTTTATCTCTGGCTTATTTCATTTATCATTTCATTCATTTCAGTCATAAACCACAATGACTTTATCTATGGTATAGCAGGTATCAGAACAAAAGTTTTTTGTTCCTTTTTATGGCTAAATAATATTCCATTATACTATGTTTTGTTGATTCATTTATCTCTTAATTGTGAATAATGCTATAATGAGCACGGGTGTTTAAATATATGTTTGAATCCCTACTTTCAGTTCCTTTGGGTGTATACCTAGGAGTGGAATTGCTGGATCATATGGTGACAGGATGATTTTGTGAAAGCATAAATAAGTCACCGCTGTTACAAAAGAATGAACATATAGAGATAAACTTGAAGAAAATGACAACAAGAACAAAGTCTGCCTATTAGTGCAAAATTGTTTCTCCAATCTTTTTCTGTGTTTCGTACTTGGCAGAGCATACTGTTTAAATATGAAGTTTGCAGACATGTGGTATCTGAAAGCAGTTTTTGTGATGAGACTTCCTTGTGAATGGTTTATAAGTTAGCTAATTGCTCAAAAGTGATATGCCTATCTTTCCAAGCAGGAAAAGAGTGGAAGAAAATCATGACCAAAATAGTTTCAGAGTAGTATGAATAACTCCTCCCAGTTTTCTCACACCTTTACTCTTTTAGCTCTGAAATTCCCACCATTTTGGGAAATTCCTCATGCCAGGCAAACTGAGACAGTAAAATATGTAAAACACACACAGTCGTGTATGACTCTTTGTCACCCCCATGGACTATACCCCACCAGACTCCTCTGTCCATGGGATTTTCCAGGTAAGAATACTGAATAGGTTGTCATTTCCTACTCAAATAAATACTGTTTACAGCTTGGGAAAAATAGTGTGTAGAAGTTCTTTGAAAAAAACCTAGCAAAATGTCTGGTGACAGTAGTGGTAGAGTGCCTTAGAAGGGTGTTTGTATGAAGTCTTCATATAATGCCTAAATCTCATATTTTTAATCAATAATTTCCCATTAAATTTTTTTTCTAATAATTATACAAACTTACTGATTTAATTTTGGTTTCTTTCTCTTCCCTATCTTTACTTTGTTGAGTTCAGTTCAGTTCAGTTCAGTCGCTGGTCAAGTGGCTAAAACCTGGGTTACCAGGACAATTGCAAGGCAGGAAACTTCTTCACAAGAATCTTATTAGTTAAATGGGGAAGACTGCCTTAGGCAAGGCGCTATGCTGAGCTCTGCAGGAAAAGAGCCAGTAACAGGTGAATCTTGGGATTTCCAGGTCCAATCCTGGATTATAGTGTTTACAGGCCACTGTAAAGGAATGACGCAATCTGTGTATGTTGTATAACACAGCCAGCAGAGTCTGGGGTAAATATCCTGTAATATTTCTGCAGCAAAATAGGTAAGGACTATAAATAGCTTCCTAGCCATTCAGGTCAAGTTTGCAGACAGATGAATTATGAAAAACTTTCAGTTTTAAGAGCGTGGTGTGTTTTGTAATTGTAGATAAAAGACTGTNGGTGCAGCAGGAATGTAGAGACCATTGTGAGAATCTATAGTAGCAGACTGGGGGAAACCCTGGCAACTTGGATCTAGAGGTCAGATGCAGTGCTCACCAAATGTTGGTCCAATCATGAATGGTAGAGCACCTACCCTTGAGATATGAGGCTGGAAAAGGCTGTGAGAGTCAGAAAATCTGAGTTGTTCAGTGATAGAATGCAACTGGATGCGTCTTTATTATTATTTTTTCTAATATTGCCCATGACACAACCATTTCCCTCAAATCTTTCAGCTTTCTGACCTTGACCAAGTTAACTACCTAACTACTCTGAGCTGCAGTTTTCTCTTCCATAGAAAGGGTATAAAATCTGTCTCATCAGGATACTACGACTATCACTCAAGGTAATTTATTTAAGAGTGCCTAGCACTGTATCTGGTTCAATAAATATTAATTTAAGTAATTTATCTTATCCTCTCTTTTTTATTAACCCTTGATGCAGAAGAAGACTAGAGGCTCAGAGGCAATAAATAACATTCTGAAGATCTCAGAGTGAGCGAAAAATGAGGTGGGATAGAATTCAGAATTTGCTTTTCCAGCCATGTCATTGATGTAAGGGCTTCCCAAGCGGCTCAGTGGTGAAGAATCCGCCTGCCAATGCAGGAGATGTGGGTTCAATTCCTGGATCAGGAAGATTCCCTGGAGGAGGAAATGGCAGCCTGCTCCAGTATTCTTGCCTGAGAAGTCCCATGGACAGAGGAGCCTGGAGGGCTACAGTCCATGGGATTGCGAAGAGTTGGACATGATTGAGCTACTGAGCATGCACACACTGATGCAAAGGAGATGGCTGGGCAGGAAAGGTAGTCTGGGATCAGGGTCGGGGGTGAGTGACTGTGGTGAATCAGCTATAACACACGTGCCGAAGGGGAACCAGGCACGAGGCAACAGCCGCTCACACACTTATTCATTCAGTAAATATTTGTTCAACAACTTCTCTATGGTGGGTACTACACTAGGTGATGAAATACAGAGATGACAAGACACAACTCCTGCTCTCAAGTTGCTGATTTTTGGAGAGTTGCAGAGTTAGCCTTCCTAAGTGGAAAGGGATATTCCAAAAAAAAAAAAAAANTAAAAAAATAGAAGAGAATTCAGGGATCACATTATCCAACTATTTTTACCTGCTAGGAAATAATAACAATATTAAGTAAGCACTTAAGGTGCCAGCCTTGTATTATCTCATTGAATCCTGCTTAGCCATCAGGGAACCATCTGCTTCCCCAGTGGTTCAGACGATAATGAATCTGCCTGCAACGCTGGAAATCTGGGTTCGATCCATGAGTCAGGAAAATACCCTGGAGAAGGGAATGGCAACCCACTCCAGTATTCTTGTCTGGAGAATCCCATGGACAGATGACCCTGGTGGGCTACAGTCCATATGGTCACAAAAAGTTGGCAATGCCTGAGGGACCAACACACACACAGCCATCACATTAACAAAGGTCTAATGTCTGACTCTTTGAGCACCACTCAAACTGATACATGGAAGTAGTTCTCTCTAAATATTCCATTTAAAAATCATTTTCCTGCTTGCCCAATTCTTCAGCTCCTCAGTCTCTTATTATTACAACCAGACTTTCTAATAGAAAATAACTAGCCTGGCCATTTCATGTGAAGAGTTGACTCACTGGAAAAGACTCCGATGCTAGNTCCATTTAAAAATCATTTTCCTGCTTGCCCAATTCTTCAGCTCCTCAGTCTCTTATTATTACAACCAGACTTTCTAATAGAAAATAACTAGCCTGGCCATTTCATGTGAAGAGTTGACTCACTGGAAAAGACTCCGATGCTAGGAGGGATTGGGGGCAGGAGGAGAAGGGGACGACAGAAGATGAGATGGCTGGATGACATCACTGACTCGATGGATGTGAGTCTGAGTGAACTCTGGGAGTTGGTGATAGACAGGGAGGCCTGGCGTGCTGCAATTCATGGGGTCTCAAAGAGTCGGACACGACTGAGCAACTGAACTGAACTGAACTGATGGGCCAGGTATATCATCACATTTTTAAAACATTGAGTCATAGTTTGTTTACAATGTTGTGTTAATTATTTGTTTTAATCCTTACAACAGTCAAGGTACACAATATCACTGCCACTAACAGATATAGAAACTGAGGTTTTGATAAGTTAAGTACCTTGCCCAAGACTACACATAAGAGACATTAACTTGGATTTTTTTCTACTGGATTTTTTTTTTTTTTGGATATCCCCTTTTTGGGCCATATTGTATGGCATGTGGGATTTTAGTTCGCTGACCAGGGATCAAGCCCATACCCCCTGCATAGGAAACTCAGAGTCTTAACCACTAGGCCATCAGGACACCCCCGTAGCTGGGATTCTAATGTGGGCTTGCTTTACTTCGACGGTGTACCTGTGAGATTGCACTTTAAGAGAAGTGCTCTCGTGCTCATGCTCAGTCGCTTTAGTCGTGTCCACCTCTTTGTGACCCCATGGACTGTAGTCCCACAGGCTCCTCTGTCCCTGGGATTCTCCAGGCAAGAGTGGGTTGCCATGCCCTCCTCCAGGGGATCTTCCCAACCCAGGGATAGAACAGTGTTCTACAGAAGTCTAAACACAAGTTCTAGATAAATTAGAAGTTTATCTACATTACAAGGCAATACTTATTTTACAAACAAATTTTCTTAAGTAGCGGGGTTTCTTGAAATTAGTTTCCTTGGCACATTTTGCTTATTGATCATTAGGTAGTTACTTGATGGATAGTCTGGGGAACCATGACCAAATGCTGACCAATGAGAAATGAGGATAAAGAATTTCTGGAATACTAAAATAAAGCACAGGAAAAGTAAACTAAATATATTTCATTTTCCATAAGTACATGTATTCTACAAGTGGATTGATTTGGGATGGAAAGGTAGTCTTGCCTAGGTAGTTAAGAGACGTATTTTAGAAACCCTGCATTGAAAAGAACCCTGTCAGATGTCATTAGTAGAGTTACTGAACTGAACTGAAAACTGGAGACAAGATTCTTATTTATGAAAGGGGAAGACCAAGTAAACAGGTTATACTAAATGCTAAAAGGAAAGAAATGCTGTTAAAACCCAACCAAAATGTTGTCATAATTATTTCTACTCTGGCAAAGTCTTCAAACTTGAAGATCCCCTGCCCCACCCCCCTTTAATTACTTCTTATTTCAGGACACACAGGACACCCAAGTACTACAGAAGAGGGACACTGATTAGAACCACAGAAGATTTAACATCACAGAATAATAAAGGATTAGTGGAAAAGATGTGATAGGGTCCATCATAAGCGTGTTTTGAGTAAACGAAAATTAGCTTTCTAGTGGAGGACTCTTCAGAAAGAATGTGGCAAAAAGAGATGAAAATGATGTAAATGGAAATTAAAAAATAAACTTCTGCTTCAGTAAACCCTTATGATCAGGTAACAAGATATATACACGATTAAATAAGGCCCAACCCCCAAGACATTAATTAGGCTGATTCAGGGAAGCAATTCTTCTTAAATATTCCATTTGAAATAATTTTCCAGCTTTACTTTTTCAGCTTCAATTTCTTGTATTACGTCATTGCTTTTCAAATTGAGGCATTTGGTCTTATCATATTCATCATAAGCATGCCTCCGCTCTCTCTCTTCCTGTTACAGATCTCTCTACGTGTTGATTGCTCTTTACCTATTGTCCTTGTTGTTCGGTCACCAAGTCGTGTCTGACTCTTTGCAACCCCATAGATAGCAGCACGCCAGGCTTCCTGGTCCTTCACCATCTCCCAGATTTTGCCCAAGCTCATGTCCATTGCATTGGTGATGCCATCCAACCATCTCATCCTCTATCACTTTCTTCTTCTGCCTTCAATCTTTCCCAGCACCAGGGTCTTTTCCAATGAGTCAGCTGTGCATATTTAAGTTTCTTCCTGTCATAACTGTAACCATAACAAAACAATATTAGCATCTGCTATTTGAGGGTTTCCTTTTTGCTAGAGTGTTACGTGCTGTATTTAATTTATTCTCGTTTAATCCTATAACAAGGAGGAAACGGGTTTCGAGAGATTATGTGATTATTTTCAAGGTCATACAGATCTTAATGGTAAGGTCAGAATTTGAACAGAAGGGTCTGCTTGACTTCAGTGTCATCGATCTTAACCATTGCAGATCACCAGCCTCCCCTCCAGGTGTGGCATCTGTGGCGGTGGTAGGGTGCTGGTCCTGAGCACACAGTCCTGAGACACCCATCTTGGGGAGGAAGAGAGGGAGATCTCTCCAAGGGGCTACAGGCTCTGTCATCTGATAACTGGGCATAACTTCTTGGTCCCTCTATCTATTAACACTGCACTCTTTAATTCCTGGTTATTCTTAGAAGATCTTTTGGGAGATAGACAGCTATTAATTTAAATCTTAAGCTTAGGTCAAGAAAGAGAACTAGCCAAAGATTAAACGACTTGCCAGGGGATTGGAGTTGGAGGTATTGATTCCTCTGAGCTAGGCTCTGAGAGAGAGAGTAAAGCAGGTCAGATGGGATCATTCCCCACTCTCTGGCATTCCCAGTCTAACGGGGCTCAGAGCTGGAGCTCTGGTCTACGCAGTGGTTTGTTTCTCCACTACTCGTCTTCGTCCCAGCAGAACTGTGTCATCCTGATTTACCTTCGTGTACCTCGGGACTGCCCCTGGAAGGCTACTGCTTATTCTTACAAGCAATAAACTGAAGTCTGTGTTTCTATGATGGATGGAATGAAAAGCAACAAAACAAAAACTCTTTACATTAAATCTGATTTGAATTCTCCTTAAAAAAAAAAAAAAAAAGCAACTGGTGTGATATTTTGACAGCTTTTTGATGGAGCCCACATTTGATTTGATGAGATGTAAGCTATTTGAGTTATGTCCAAAAGAGGGCAGACAGATGGAATGTTTTTACAAAAGGAAAAAAAAAAATCCTGGTTAGTGTAAGCTTGGAATTCCTAATTTTCTTTTAATTTTTTTCTCTTAAAGAGCAATAAATAGGTCTTAACAGATGGGCTAGCTCTTCAGTTAGACATGTCCTTTGAAAAATTACAAGCAGTAAATGC
Organism: Neotragus pygmaeus; assembly: GCA_006410875.1. Classification (NCBI taxonomy): domain Eukaryota; kingdom Metazoa; phylum Chordata; class Mammalia; order Artiodactyla; family Bovidae; genus Neotragus; species Neotragus pygmaeus. The sequence goes on from SJYV01051045.1 coordinate 367,082, forward strand.
CTTTTACAGATGTAGAGTTCAAATACATGGAAATCAGCAAACCACACAGCCTAGAGAAACAAACTTTCTGGAAAAGGTTTAGAGAAATAAATACATATTCAGCAATAGAACAATCTGCTGTAGCCCTCCAGCGTAACTTTTCAAACTGTGAGTCATGACCCATCAATAGGTTATGAAGTCAATTTAATGGGTTGTGACCAGAAGTTGAAACAAAAGTTGTGGTGGGAACAGGAAATTGAAATTCAGAGTGCATCACGTGTAGTAAGAATAAAGGTTGTTTCATGATGGTTTGTCCCATTACACACTATTTCCTGAATTATGATGTATTTCTTACTATAGGTCATGGCTAAAATTTTTTTTCAAAGATGCTGATACAGCAGATGACTAGTGCAACTATATCACAATATGACTCCATCCATGAATAACCAAGTTTTATTATGTATTATATAGCATAAACATTTGAGTAGTGCTTCTGAGTATGTCAGGTATAGTCAAGGAAATCCTAGTTGGCTTAAGCAGTGTTGGCCAGGGGCGGCCTATGAAAATGTCTTACCTGCCAGATATCCCTGGCAAGGATGCCTGGGGCAAATCCAGAAACCTTGTGCCTATTGCCATAAGGTGAATACCCAGAAGGGGTGATCTTTCTTTTGTAGACTCAACTCAAGGAGATGCTGCTTTCAGATCCAAGAGGATGATGTGATTAGGTTTTTAATAAGAAGCTAAGCAGAAAAGGTGACAGTTTGCTTTCCTATCAGTAATTCTTAATGAAAGGAATAATAGTACTCTAGCATTATTTGTCTCTACACTCTTAAGTGGACATCCCTGGTGGCTCAGTGGTAAAGAATCTGCCTGCCAGTGCAGGAGATGCAGGTACCATCCCTGGGCTGGGAAGATCCCATGGAGGAGGAAATGGCAACGCATTCCAGTGTTCTTGTCTGGAAAATCCCACGGCTACTGTCCATGGGGTCACAAAGAGTTGGACATGATTTAGAGACTGAAACAAAACTATGTTAAGTATTTTTCATCAATTATCTAGCAACAATCCTAGAAGACAAGGCATGATCATTATCATTTTATACATGAGGGAAGTATATGCTCAGGGACATAGGAAAATTTGTCCAAAGTTAATTATTTGTGATGAAACCAGAACTTGAGTTTAAATTTCCAGACAAAGCCTGCATCTTTCCTAATCCTCTATACTGCCTTGGTTACATCAATTTACTACATCCATTGCCTAGGCTTAACGGTGTTCTTTTACCAGAATAGACAGCAAGGACTTAGCTCTGTGAATTATTTTTGCTCGAGTCCCTTTTTTCTTCTACTGTCCACATCTAGTCCATTAACTCTGCTCAAAAAAGGGATATGCCATATCCATCCACTTCTTTTCATTTTCACTGCTTTCACCCTAATCCAAGCCACTTCATATCTTATTTTAGGCTATAGAAAACCCTAACTGGTCTCCCATCTGTCATTTATGCTGCCCTACAATCCATTCTCCACATGGCAACTAGAGGAATCCATTCTTAACAAATCAGATAGCATCATTCTTTCACTTGAAATTCTCCACTGGTTCTCTTTTTAATCTGCAGTAAAATCTAAACTTCTGAGTATACCAGATATAGTCTGCCGTTGTAGACTGGCCCCTGCCCACCTCTCCAGCCTCATCTGCTACCGTCCTTACTCAGCTCTAGCTTGGCTGAGCCTCAGTCTCTGTATCTGTCCTTCTCTTTGTCTAAAAAGTGCTTTACCCAGATCTCAGCCAGATTGATTTCTTTCTTGCACAAAACTTTCTGGTGCTATGTAGATGATGGTGTGTTCACTGACCCACTCACCTCACATTCCTAAACACCCTCTCAAAGCCCCTGTAAAAATTGCCTCAGATTTACTTTCCTTGTAACACTGTCTGAAGATCTTAATTACTTGTTTATTATTTGTTTCTCCATCTAGGAACCAAAGAACTGGGTCCTTGTCTGTGTTGTCCTTGGCTGTTATCTTAAGCATTTAGAACAGGACCAGCCTGGCAATAGCAGGCACTCAAGAAGTATCTCTGAATGTACAAATGAATGAATGAATTTGCATCATGATTTTCCAGAGGCCCACTTTCTGAGTGTAAAGCTAGAATGTTCTCTTGGCCCTGACAGCTAGATGTGGCACTTCAAAGCTGAAGTTTTCAAGTGTAGCTTCCTCAGTTACTGCCACATTTGGTTCTCCTACCCCACAAAACGCATTGCATCACCCAGACAGACTTGAGAGTCAGGAAATGTGGTATCAGAAAACCAGGGTCCCAGGACATCCCTGGTAGTTCAGTGGTTAAGACTCCGTGCTTCCATTGCAAGTGGGGTGGGTTTGATCCCTGGTCAGGGAACTGGGANGGTTCTCCTACCCCACAAAACGCATTGCATCACCCAGACAGACTTGAGAGTCAGGAAATGTGGTATCAGAAAACCAGGGTCCCAGGACATCCCTGGTAGTTCAGTGGTTAAGACTCCGTGCTTCCATTGCAAGTGGGGTGGGTTTGATCCCTGGTCAGGGAACTGGGATCCTACATGCCATGTGGTGTGGCCAAAACATTAAAAAAAAAAAAATCAAATAAACAATTCTGTGACCTCTTTGATCTTGGTTCTTTCATCTGCAAAATAAAGAGTAAGTCTATTTAAGTAGAGATCTTTTGAGGATTAAAGAAAGTAGGTACGAGAAACAAACGTTTGTTATTGTGATTATGTCTTTAAAGGTACTCTGGGGAGATGAGAAGTAGATGTGGAAGTGCTTTATTTATTTCAGACTCAGGGAGGTGTCTTCCATCTGGGCATCATCCTCAAGGCCTCATTTCCTTTCATCCCTACATCCAACAGTTTACAATGTTCTATCAACATTTCTTCCTCTCTGTAAAGTGGGAACACACTTCCTTAACCCTTTTATCATTTGAGGTCTCATGCAGGGCCCAAGAATGTGATGAGATGAATTGACTTGCCTGGAACTCAGAGAAAATTTTAAATTATTAGTTTTCTTTCTTTTCCTGAGAAAAATTCATTTGTACCATACATGGCTCTCCTGTGCTAAGGTCAGGGTATTTTCTTGGGCTTGTTTAGATGCAGAGTGAAGGAATAAATCCTCCTACAGTCTCTTCCTGCTCATTCCTCATATGATTTAAATAGTTGCTGAAATCTGAGAAGATTCCACCTGGGAATCTCAGCAGTTCAGTTTCCCTATGTAACTTCTAACAAGCTGAAGCAATCACACTTTTTACCAAACCAATCTTGTCTGCCTAGAATCCTTCATCATGGTCTTGTCCAGGAAGATGTTTATACTTTCACTTGCTTGCCTTATACTTTTGGTAGTAATAAGCCATCTTAGTTTATTATGATTTTTTAAAATAAACTATTTCCCCAGTCTTTCTTCCCTTCCCATCTAATTATTTACCAGCTGGCCTACTGTAATGGCCACCAAGTGGTTCCCTAGCCTTTAATCTCACACCCCTCCAATCTAACTTGCTGTTTTTATTATTATTTCATCCCCTGGGGCCTATCTCCTGATTTTCACAATCAGGTAACCTGGGAAACAAATTAAAGACAGAGCAGTAGAGCTGGTGAGGCATGGCTTCTACCTTCCTTATCCAACTCAAAGGAGCTACTTTAGGTGTGCTAACTGTGGACCAAATGAGAGGGGATTGCCCCAGCAGACCAGCTCCAGCTGGGACTGTGCACGAGATTGCTGGGTCACCTGGGAAGCTCACATCATGTCTCTGGGCTTGATTGTGCTCATCTGACATGATGAAAATAGTAATGGTTAAATTTCCTTTCGTATTTACTATGTGCCAGGCACTACTTTAAGTACTTTGAGGTTTAGTTGCTCAGTTGTGTCTGGCTCTTTTGTGACCCAATGAACTACAGCCCTCCAGGCTCCTCTCTCCATGGGGTTCTCCAGGCAAGAATATTGGAGTGGGTTGCCATTTCCTTCTCCAGGGGATCTTTCTGACCCAGGGATCTAAGCTGCGTCTCCTACGGCTCCTGCATTGGTGGGCAGATTCTCTACCACTGAGCCAGCTGGGAAGCCATGGNTTCTCCAGGCAAGAATATTGGAGTGGGTTGCCATTTCCTTCTCCAGGGGATCTTTCTGACCCAGGGATCTAAGCTGCGTCTCCTACGGCTCCTGCATTGGTGGGCAGATTCTCTACCACTGAGCCAGCTGGGAAGCCATGGACCTAGTTACGCTTCTAAAAATGTTTTCAGGTAAATACTATTACTACTGTCTTCATTTTTACAGATGAGAAAAATTAAGGCTCAGAGACGTTAAGGAATAGAGGCAAAGGCACACAGCTAGGGATTGTTGGGACTCTGATTCAAACCCAGGTAGGAGATCCAAAGTCTGCATGTGGATGCTGTTCAAATAAAGAGTGGAAGTAAATGAGTTTTCGGGGGTCTTTCTAGCTCTAACAGTACCTTAAGTCCACGTGCCAGGGCAGGCTGCTGACTCCCCCAGCGAGCCCAGAGGACAGGAGCAGAGCTGTGTTAAGGTGTGACACTGCAGCCGGTACAGTTCATCCTCAGGCAGGGAACGCGGTCTAAATATAGAAGCTTCCTTAACACTGGAAGGTCTGACTAAACTGGGTTAGTTGCTGGGCGAGGTGCTAGAGGCAGAGCGAGCTGAAAGGTGTGCCAGCTGCGCAGCGGCGCCGCATAACAATGTAGGGCAAGAGTCCTCCTTGAGCGCTGCCCTGTTTGCTTCATTGCTTTCATGGCACGTCCTTTTGCGGGATTATATAATGCTGATTAAGGTAGATTACTTTATGAATCAATCTGCCTCTCAGAGAAACCAGGGCATTTTGCCAAAGCCTTCTCTGCTGCGGTGACGATCTCATGCCTTTAGGTTTTGTGTTTGCCAGTTGCAAGAGGAACTCTGCCCGGTGTCTGATCCATGCACAGCTGGACTGTCTTTGGGCATGCATACTTTCCAACGATGTTAACTACCTCCCTGGCATACTCTTTGAAAGATGTTTCTAGGCCCTTTAAATACTTCTGTGGGTTGAATTGTATCCCCCAAAAGATGTTCAAGTCTTAACCCTCAGTACCTGCAAAAGTTGTCTAAATTTGATATAGGGTCTTTGCAGAGGTAATCAAGTTATGATGAAGTCATTGAAGGGTAGAGTGAGCCTTACTCCAATGACTTGTGTCCTTATTAGAAGAGAGAATTTGAAAAAAAAAACAAATGCACAGATATGGAGGGAGAATGCCATGTGTTGATGGAGGCAGAGATTGGAGTGATGTTTCTACAAGCCAAGGAATGCTAAGGATTGCAGGAAAACACCAGAAGCTAGTAGGAGGCAAGGAAAGAGTCTTAGGGCCTTCAAAGGGAGCATGGCCCTGCTAGCACTTTGGTTTCAGACTTCTAGTCTTCAGAACTGTTACAGAACACATTTCTGTTGTTTGAAAACATCTAGTTTGCAATACTTATGGCAGCCTGTGGGTTGCACCCTACAGGTCTGTATACATTGCAGTTGCCTAAACTCGAGACAGAGAAAAGAGCTCAGGGTCAGTGGCAGAGACACTTGTGGTTCATTGGATGGAGGGAATCTCACATACCTGAAGCAAGTTCCTGGAGCAACACCCCTGTGTGCGTGCGGGAGATGGCAAGCAGGGAACAGCAACGACATTACTATTTGAACGATGGGGAACCCATGTCTCTTATGTCTCCTGAACTGGCAGCCAGATTCTTTACTGCTCATGCTTCCCTGACAACTCAGCTGGTAAAAAATCTGCCTGCCCATGCACGAGACCCCGCTTTGACTTCTGGGGCGGGAAGTTCCCCTGGAGAGGGATAGGCCACCCACTCCAGTATTCTTGGGCTTTCCTGGTGGCTCAGATGGTGAAGAATCTGCCTGTGATGTGGGAGACCTGGGTTTGGTCCCTGGGTTGAGAAGGTCCCCTGGAGGAGGTCATGGCAACCCACTCCAGTATCCTTGCCTGGAGAATTCCATGGACAGAGGAGCCTCGCAGACTAGAGTCCATGGGGTCGTAAAGAGTTGGACACAACTGAGCGACAAAGAACAGCACAGTGCTACCTGAGAAAACCAGTTTAGACGTGGGTGAGACCAAATCCTGATTACAGCGGCTTTAGGGGAAAATAGTAGGAGGGGAATTGGAGACAGAAAATACAGGCCCTTTGGAGGAATTTTGCTGTACAGCAGGCAAACGCTAGTGTGGTAGCTGGAGAGTAATTTGATGTCAAGGGATGTGGAGGTTGGTTTGTCTGTTTACTTATTACACGAAGAGGTGAAATCCTAGTGCAAGTTAATGGTAACAGTCATACAGAAAGGAGAACACTGGCTGTATTAAGGAGAGAAGAGAGAATTGCTGCCGTGATGTCCTTGAGTTGGGGAGGAGGGAGGTGAGATCCACTGAAAAAGGGAGAGGTTTGTTTCCGAAAGGAGCAAAGAACAGAGTCATCGTCACAGGCGGAAGGCAGAATATGTGGGGACAGACTCTGGTAGGTTGCTTGTCACAAAAACGAGAGCCTGTGCAAGTATTTTCTGAATGTTTCTATTATCCCAGCAAGGTAGGAAGAAAGGCCTTCAGCTCAGAGCGAGGAGGGGGAGGAGCTGGGATTATGAAGAGGTGTGACACCCAGGGGAGTGAAAGGCCTGAGGGAACATAATGGTAGGGTTTCCAGGCAGCATTGGATAGAAAGGAAAGCGGTTATTTTATTTTTTAATTTTCCTGGCTGCTTCGATCAGCATGTGGGATCTTAGTTCCCTGACCAGCAACTGAAGCTGCACTCTTTGCATTGGAAGTGTGGCATCTTAACCACTGGACCATTAGGGAAGCCCCGGTAAGGGGTTAGTTTGATGAGGAGAGGCCAAGGGTTGGGAATTTTATACATTTGTTCACAGGTCTACCCACAGAAGCTATGCTGCAGACCTTGGTATACAAAGAAGAATTCTGACCTCTAGGGATCTAAAATAATAAATAATGAACACATGAAAGATTCAAATAATCGTTTAAGACAACAGAAGAGATGTATGTAACAGGGAAGCATATCAAATTGCTAAATATGTTTAAGGAGTTCAGAGGAAGGAGAGAGGTAATCTAGAAGTGATAGGATGGTCGAGCCTCATAGAACAGGTACCTGAATTGAGGGGCAAGTGAACATAAAAGAAACGATGGAAACAAAGACTAAAGCCTGGGTGGAAAAAAGCAAAGAAATATCAGCATGTAGTGTTGTCAGGTAAAACAGAGGACCTGCAGTAAGGTCAAGTTTCAGTCAACCACCAGATAACAGTTCACAATAAACTATTGAAAATTCTTCAAGAGATAGGAATACGAGACCACCTGACCTGCCTCCTGAGAAATCTGTNAGTGTTGTCAGGTAAAACAGAGGACCTGCAGTAAGGTCAAGTTTCAGTCAACCACCAGATAACAGTTCACAATAAACTATTGAAAATTCTTCAAGAGATAGGAATACGAGACCACCTGACCTGCCTCCTGAGAAATCTGTATGCAGGCAAGAAGCAACAGATAGAACCAGACATGGAACAGCAGACTGGTTACACATTGGGAAAGGAGTACATCAAGGCTGCGTATTGTCACCCTGCTTATTTAACTTATATGCAGAGTACATCATGTGAAATGCTGGGTTGGATGAACACAAGCTGGAATCAAGATTGTCAGGTGAAATATCAATAACCTCCGATATGGAGATGACATCAAACTTATGGCAGAAAGCAAAGAGGAACTAAAGGGCCTCCTGATGAAAGTGAAATGGGAGAGTGAAAAAACTGGCTTAAAACTCAACGTTCATAGATGTATGGATGCAAGAGTTGGACCATAAAGAAGGCTGAGCACTAAAGAATTGATGCTTTTGAACTGTAGTGTTGGAGAAGACTCTTGGGAGTCTCTTGGACTGCAAGGAGATCAAACCAGTCCATTCTAAAGGAAATCAATCCTGAATATTCATTGGAAGAACTGATGCTGAAGCTGAAGCTCCAATACTTTCACCACCTGGTGCGAAGAGCCGACTCATTAGAAAAGACCCTGAAGCTGGGAAAGATTGAAGGTGGGAGGAGAAGGGGACAACAGAGGACAAGATGATTGGATGGCATTACTGCCTCAATGGACATGAGTTTGAGCAAGCTCGGGGAGTTAGTGAAGGACCGGGAAGCCTGGCGTGCTGCAGTCCATGGAGTAGCAAAGAGCTGGACACGGCCGAACGACTGAACAACAGAATTTTCCATCAAGCTTGCTTGAGAGGACTTCTGTTACTTGGAACTGAACAATCCTGTCGAAGACAAAGCAAATGGCATGCATGTTAAGTTGCTTAAGTTGTTCTGACTCTTTGCAACCCCATGGAGTGTAACATGCTAGACTCCTCTGTCCATGGGATTCTCCAGGCAAGAATACTGGAGTGGGTTGCCATTTCCTCCTCCAGGGGCTCTTCCCCACCCAGGGATCGAACCCACATCTCTTATGTCTCCTGCATTGGCAGACAGGTTCTTTACCACTAGCATCANCTGTCCATGGGATTCTCCAGGCAAGAATACTGGAGTGGGTTGCCATTTCCTCCTCCAGGGGCTCTTCCCCACCCAGGGATCGAACCCACATCTCTTATGTCTCCTGCATTGGCAGACAGGTTCTTTACCACTAGCATCACCTGGGAAGCCCAAGTAAATGGCAACACCGTACAGTATTCCCAAACTTTTTGGCACCAAGGCCCAACTTTGTGGAAGACAATTTTTCCATGCACCAGGGTGGGAAGATGTTGTTGAAATGACCTGAAGTGCATTACATTTACTGTGTACTTTATTTCTGTTATTATTGTATCAGCTCTATCTCAGATCATCAGGCACTAGATTCTTGATTTAGGGGGCCCCTGAGTGAAAGCATTCATCCCTCTCCCCACCCCACCAAGATGTTAAAAGCACTTCCGGTTTCTCAGACACCCACGTGAAAATAGAAATACCATGAAGTACAAAATACCCATTTCTACTTGAAGAAAGAAAAGCTCACTTTCACTTGGTCAGCTCACTTTCATTTAAAAAGTTCCGAGGCCCAAACATAGCAGGAGCTTAGAGGAATGTATGTTTAACCCAAGAGGCAGAGGGTATGAAAGATATAGCAAATACTAGTCTTACCTGACTCCTCAGTCAGGGCTTGAAGGAAGTCCCACTTCAGGGCAGCTACAAACTGTCCAGAGAACGCTTCTCAAGTTTTCTCCCTCTACCCCACTTTCCTGAGGGTATCCTTGTTTTCCACTGAAGGCCTATGTGGTAAATGTTGGGAAGGATGTTGGTCAAATCTAGTAGAGAGGATTGGACCATTCCCATTTCTGTCTTTTTAAAAAATCTACCTATTTTAGCTTTTCTCCCAAAGTATAAAGTAATGTGATCTACAAGAGGAGACAGGCTGGTTGAACACCCTTTCTAATAGCATCCATGAAAATTAACTTTCATTGATTTGCTATTAAAATTCTACATCCATAACTACTTTGTATAATGATTTACTCAGTAAGGCTGATTTTGAGTCATGAGCTGGCAGGTGCATAGGTACATTTATAACAGAGAATTCAATCTTTTTAAGGATGCCAGAGATGCCTAAACTCAGCATTACTATTCACCTCAAGGCTCCTGAAGATTGGAATCTCAACATCTTCCAGAGATGCGGTTTACGGAAACTAAGCTTGCAAAATCAGAATGTTGCCTGTGAGGTCATTGGACCTTGGCCTAAATCTAATTTGAATAATTACATTTCATTCCATCTTGAGTTAGTAGAGGCCCCTGATTAATAATCAGCATTTGTTACATGCCAGTGAAGTGTTTGCTGCTATATATAGACATAGTTAACAATCTAATTAACTATAGGAACTGGCAAGATGAAAACTCCATTCAGGGAGAAAGATAGATGACAGTATTTTTAAGGTCTGTGAGCACTGAGCTGTCCCTGACCCTAATCCATTAGCAGTTATTGTCAAAGGTCACTCTGTTAGCCCTCATTTTTAAAACCTCCTTCCAAAAGCTGTCACCTTTTCTTCCTGAGGGCAGGCATTTCAGCAATAAATATTCCATAATGATCCTATAGAACCTTGAGGTGCCTAAGGATAAAACGTGACTGGAGAAGCATAGGTCACTGTCCTTCTAACAATTCTAGACACTGATAGTTCATAGCCCTTGGACTTGCTGTGCTCAGTGTTGTTGTTCAGTCACTCAGTCATGTCCAGCTCTTTGCAGCCTCATGAACTACAGCACGCTGGGCTTCCCTGACCTTCTCTATCTTCCAGAGTTTGTTCAACCTCACACCCACTAAGTTGGTTGATGCCATCCAACATTTCATCCTCTGTCAAGCCCTTCTCCTCCTGCCCTCAATCCTTCCTGGCATCAGGATCTTTTCCAATGAGTTGGCTCTTTGCAGCAGGTTGGCCAAAATATTGAAGCTTCAGGGCCCAACCTCTGGTGGCCAGGCAGGGACAATTCTGCCATTGCTTTCTTCATATCACTGCTTGTCTCTCATGGATTTCCTTTCTTTTACCCAGTTGTAATGAAGTAAAATCTAGCATAAGACAAACCTCCTGGAAGAAGAGTACATTCTAGGGCCTTCACCTGGTGGTCCAGTGGTTAAGACTCAGTGTTTCAATGCAGGGGACACAAATTGGATCCCTGGTAGAGAAACTAGGATTCCCACATGCCTTAGGGCTACTGAGCACGTGCACCAACTAGGGAGGCTGAGCAACGCAAATAGAGAGATTCCCTATGCTGCAATTATAGAGCCCACGTGCTCTGGAGTCCTCTTATCACATGGAAGAGTCCCCAAAACACCATGAAAGATCCTGTGTGCTGCAACAAAGATATGACACAGCCACAAAAAAATAAATAACTTTTTGAAGAGTGTTTCCATTAAGTGATTTATGATCTAAAGTTCACAATATGATTTCCATCTGAGAGTATCTAAATTTGGCCTATTACATAATTAAAATGAGCATGTTGCCAAGAGTAGGATTCCCATCCTTTTTTTTATCTCTTTCGTGTTTCATTTGCAATAATGTGCCTCCTTTTCCCTGTCTTGCTTCCCAACAAAGGATGCCTGAGCCCTGGGTTCCAACCCAATATGCTGCGGCTTCACAATTAAGCCAATCCATGAACTTTATCAGTTCAGTTCAGTCGCTCAGTCATGTCCGACTCTTTGCGACCCCATAAATCGCAGCACACCAGGCCTCNGAGGTAAAGAATATTATGATGTAGTTTTACCCTCAATAAACTTAGAGTCTAGTGGAAGGACTTTAGACAGATTCTCAGAATTGGTTAGCAGAATGAAGTGTTACAATTCTGTGATAGGAGTAGCCAAAGGATGTAACAGGGGTACAGGGAGTCTAACATGTTGGGATGTGTGTATTTGTTTGTGTGTAGCCATGGTGGGGGGTGCAATGAAATACAAATATGGAGAGAAGATGGGCCAGGTGATGAAGGATCTTCCCATTCAACCATTTAATGTATATGTTTTAGTCACTGTTAGTAAATCTAACATCGAGCTATGTAAACAAGATAGATATGGCTTCATCCATGCCTGCTGATGCAGGAGACATAAGAGACATGGGTTCAATCCCTGGGTTGCGGAGATACCTTGAAGAAAGAAGTGGCAACCTATTCCAGTATTCTTGCCTGGAGAATCCCCATGGACAGAGGAGCCTGGTGAGCTACAGTCCATGGGGTTAAAAAGAGTTAGACACGACTGAGCGACTAAATAACAACAACAACAACCTACGTGAACCTTGCTGACACCAGATAGATATGGCTTTCCCCTCATATAACATCCACCCTATGGGAGATACAGACAAGCAGTGAGGCAATAACAAAATCTGCATGGAGTTCTAGGATGTGGGAAATACTGGATATTAAGGGAAGGGCACCTCTCCCAGGTGGCTCAGTGGTAAAGAACCTGCCATGATCCGCTGGATCACATGCCCTTTGAGTCTCCTTCCCCTTTGTCTCACTACCCTGCATCCCTTCTGGTTGCCCTGTAACTCCCAAATAAACTACTTTTACTTGATTACTTGATTTCCAATACTTTGACCACCTAATATGAAGAGCTGACTCACTGGAAAAGACTCTGATTCTGGGAAAGACTGAAGGCAGGAGGAGAAGGGGATGACAGAGGATGAGATGGTTAGATAGCATCACCAACTCAATGGACATGAGTTTGAGCAAACTCCAGGAGATAGTGAAGGACATGGAAGCCTGGTGTGCTACAGTCCATGGGGTCACAAAAAGCTGGACACAACTGAGTGACTGAACAAGAACAACAACAAAAACAACTTGATTTAAGGTCTGCTTCTGGGGGACCCCAAACCAAGACGTCTAATAATGCTCAAAGTGACTTAGCTGGTGGTTGAGTGGTTCAAATTCTACACTTTCAATGTAGGGGACATGGGTTCGATCCCTGGTTGTGGGTAGGGAGTCCCAGATGCCACACTGCACTGCCAGAAAACAAAACAAAATCCTTCAAGAAGACAGAGCAATCCTAATAATGCTCAAAGCCTCTGGAATTAATGTTTTCTATTATCTTCAAAACACCGCACCATTCTAAAACCACCCAACCCCCAGTTTCTTGTGTATTCAAGAATTGGTTATGTCAAAACTCAGCCCTTAGGGAGTAAAGTTATGATCTTTTGAGCTTCTCTTCATATTGTCTTTTGATGGTGGAAACATTTCTTTGATGTTGGCAACTTGTGTGCAGTAGGTATGCAGCAAACATTTCTCAAGGGGCTCTGCTGTGTTCATAANGACTGAAGTGACTTAGCAGCAGCAGCAGCAGACAAGGAAAGAGATACAATCTCAGAAGGAGGTGTGAAGTAGTGACCACAGAAATCCTCCTGTTGTTTCCAAATGTTCAGTGTCTGGGCTCACAAGAACATTGCTATCAGTTTTCTGTGGCTGTAACAAAGTACCGCAAACTGGGGGGCTTAACAGAAATGTCTCGTCACAGTTCTGGAGGCTAGAAGTCTGAGACCAAGGTGTTGGCGGGGTTAATTTCTTCTGTGGGCTGTGACAGAGACTCTGCTTCATGCCTCTCCTGCAACTTCTGCTGCCTGGCTGGCCATCTTTGGCCTTCCTTGCTTTCAGTGTCTGCCTTCATCTTCACATGGCATTCTCTCTGAGCATTTGTCTGTGTGTTCACATTTCCCTTTTCATAAGGACACCAGTCACATTGGATTATAGCCTATTGTAATGACCTCATTTTAACGTGATTACTTCTATGAGAACTCTATCTCCTGAAAAGGTTACATTTTGGAAGAGAACATAGGCAAAACATTCTCTGACATAAACCCATAAATTGTACCAATGTTTTCTTAGCTCAGTCTCCCAAAGCAATAGAAAAAATAATAAAAATAAACAAACGGGACCTAATCAAACTTATAAGCTTTTGCAGAGCAAAGGAAATCAAAACCAAAACAGAAAGACAATCTATGGACTGGGAGAAGATATTTGCAAGTGATGCAACCAACAAGTACTTAATTTCCAAAATATATAAACAGCTCATTAAACGCAATAATAAAAAACCAAACAACCCAATCAAAAAATGGGCATAAAAAGATATTTCTCCAAAGAAGACATTCAGATGGCTTGACAGGCACATGAAAAAATGATTAGACAAATGCAAATTATTTGACAAATGCAAATCAAATTATTAGACAAATTAGACAAATGCAATTTGACAATAATAGACAAATGCAAATCAAAACCACAATGAGGTACCACCTCACACCAGTCAGAGGGGCTAGATGATCAAAAAGCCTACAGATGACAAATGCTGCAGAGGGTGTGGAGGAAAATGAGCCTTCTTACACTGTTGGTGAGAATGTGAATTGGTATAGCCATTATGAAGAACAGTATGTGTTGTGGTCTTTTACAGACCGGGACCAGAGAAAAAAAGAGAGAGAGAACAGTATCTCTCGGGTTACGTAGAAAACCAATAACCCCACACACAGGACTTGTATTGCTCACAAAGGCACAGGGCGTCCTCTCAAGGAGGTCTTGAAAGCCGGGCGAGAAAGTGAGCTTGGCAGGTTTTCATGCTCCGATGAGAATGAAGACAGAAAGGCTGCGGGCGACCCAAGTCTCTAGTGGAGCTGCCAGGCTAACCCAAAAGATGGAGGTAGGAACAAGCCAGTGTGACCCCTGCTCTCACCAGGCTGGACAAAGCGCCTGGAGAGCCTGGGGCAGGACAGGCGGCCACCCAGGAGACCAGGGTCGTGAGAGGTGAGATTCCCAGATGTTGATGAAAGGCCCAGGTTTGTTGCCACCTGTTTCTTGAAAGTCATTTTTGCAAAACCACCCTTAAATGGGCTTGTGTTTGGCAAAGTGGGTGTAGAGACGTAGGGAGGTTTTCTTACTATGCAACCCACCAGGTGGACGAGAACCTGAAAAGGAAGAGGGGGTAGAACTCTTGAGGAAAGGAAACATCAACTCTGGGGACTACAGGAAGAACGAAATGGACACACAAACATTTTAGGAGATGTATTCATTCAAGAGAGATCGCTTGAGGTCCTACTGCGGCCAGGCCCAGTGTTAGGAGCAGGACTACAATGGCCAGTAAAGACCCCTTCCCTGTCATTCCCAAGAGTACAGGCCTTAATCAATAATTATTTGACGGTCTTGTAATAAGCTAAATGGAAAAGAATCTGAAAAAGGATATATATNGTCCATACCATTTCTGTCCTTTATCGAGTCCATCTTTGCATGAAATGTTCCCTTGATATCTCTAATTTTGTCTTTTTGCAATTCTTTTTCGTGAAGATGGTTTTGATCTCTGCCTCCTGTACAATGTCACGAGCCTCTGCCCATAATTCTTCAGGCACTGTGTCTATCAGATCTAATCCCTTGAATATATTTTATAACTTCCATTGTATAATCATAAGGGATTTGATTTAGGTCATACCTGAATGGCCTAGTGGTTTTCCCGACTTTCTTCAATTTAAAAAAGAAAAAGTGGGGGCCTATTAAATAGGTACAGGGGTCTCTCCCAAGGACAGGCTAGTCATCTGGGTCATGCACAGATCCACACTAGGACTTGGAGAGCTTCTCACTCCAGGGACTGTCAGTCACCTCATTTATACCAGTGTTGGTATCTGCTCCTTCTCTGTTTCCCTCGCAAACTAGCTTTCTCTGTTGAGCTTGTGTTTGGCTCACTATAAATCCCCATGAATTGTTCCCTTAGTCTCTGGGTCATAGAAAGTTTCCAGATCACAGCCCATATCTATCTGACTTAATCCCAATGCTTATTTTTAATATAGTATTTTTTTAATTGAAATGCACATCATATAATTTAAGAGTCACCATTCAAAGTGTCCACTTCTTTGGTTTTCATTATATTCATTATGTTTTTCAGTCATTACCACTACCTAATTCCTGAACATTTCCTTCACCCTAAAGGAAACCCTGTTTCTCTTAGCACCTAGTTCCAAATATCCCCTCCCCGATTCTCTGGTAACCACTAATTTATTTTCTGTCTCTTTGGCTTTGCCTACTCTGAATATTTCATATAAATGCAATCATATAACTTATGCCTTTTGTGTCTGACTTCTTTCACTTAGCATAGTGATTTTAATGTTGATCCTTGTAGCATTTAAGAGTACTGCCACTTACTTTTATGGCTAAATAGCATTCTAATATATGGAAATATCACATTTGTTTATCCACCCATCAATCGATGGACATTTGAGTTGTTACCACTTTTTAGCTATTACCAATAATGCTGCTATGAACATTAGTGTACAAGTTTTTGCAAGTACATATATTTAATTCTCCACCTAGGAGCAGAATTGCTAGGTCATATGATAATTTTATGTTTAACTTTCTGAGGAACTGCCGTACTGTTTTCCACAGTAGCTTCATCATTTTGCATCCCAACTAGCAATGTGTGATGAGGCCAATTGTCTTTTTTTTTTCTGTGCCACATGTGGGATCTTATTTCCTCAACCAGTAATTGAACCCAGCCTTGCTGCATTGAAAGCTCAGAGTCTTAACCACTGGACCACCAGGGAAGTCCCAGGGCCCACTGACTTTTAATTCCAAATTTCTAGGAGATAGAATCCAGTTATCCCATTTTAGTCTCAGGATAGATTCCCTTTGGTCAGATACCAAGTCTGTGTGACATGGGGTAGGGGTAGAATGGTCAGCAGGTACAGCCATGTAGAGGCCCGTCATGAGCCTCAGTAATTCTCAGAAAAGACAGAGTGGTCTGGGTATTTTTGGAATTTTTCCTCTCCTTTCTAATCCACAATTCACTCCCAGTGTAGCACCTTTATGATAATCATGAGTCATGGAAGTAGTCCATTGATGACAATTTGTTATTTTTAAATTAGACTGAGCCCCAAACTTTTCTTTGACACAAGGCACAAAATTCTCTAGTGGCTAGTAAAAAGTATCATGCTCACTTTGAATAGATGTTTGTAATATCAAACCTGTGTCGCAAATGAAAACTCCAACCCAATGTGGAGATTTCACAAATGCGTTCAAGACCATGAAGTGAGTTAGTGCCCATCTGGGATTAGTGTTTGGAACCTCAGTGCTACTGACTGAATTCTCAGGCCACTTGTGGGTTGGTACCATAATTATTGTCCCTTCTTGTTATTTTGGGACCCAAATTCCCATTCTTTATTCATGCCTTTGGGGGATTTGTAGACAAAAGCTTACTTACACTTTCCAAAATGAGTTGCTTTATAAAAATCCCAGAATGCAGTCAAGCCCATCTGTTTCCTCTCCTATATTAACTTATTTGTTGCAGTAAAACTCCAGACAGCCCTCAGAGAGATGCAGTTATAGGAAAGAAAACTGATTATGAGGGAAAGATTTTAGGGTCATTGAGATTTATTCCCCCGATACGCAAAGTCTCTATAATGTGTGCAGTAGCCTGAGATCACCTTGGCATAAAGCGTGGCTCATGTTGGAGCAGCTAATTGTGCAGCCTGCTCATGCGGGGAATAGTAAGGAAAGGATTCCCATCACAGAAGGTTTAACAATCAGGAGCTTAAGATATTGCGATGGAAATGAGGCCGGTTGTGCAGCATTTTAACTGAGCATTACTCTGGAGCTTGTCTCCGAGTATTAAGGCTCTCAAAAAATATTGATTTGGATCCAAATGAGAAGAAGGATTTAACATTTGCCTTGTTTTCTGTGAAAGTCAAGATAAATGTACACCAGCAAACTCGAACCTGAGTTAGACTCTGTGTGTGTGTGTGTGTGTGTGTGTGTGTATGTATGCGTGTGTGAGAGAGAGATTTAGTTGAAGAAATCTGACAGTAGAAGGTAAATAATGATAGATAATTATTGATTTACTCCACATTAGTTATATTAATTTATGGTAATTCTTTGTTTTACTTACAGGATTATGGGGACAGTGGTTTTCATTTCTATTTCCTTCTATCTGAGAGGTGGTGTTAGGTGGCCTAGCCCCTGTGGAGTGGCAATTCAAATGTTACAATAGCCTGCTTCCCAGCACATAGTTTGTGGGCAGAGTTGCTCCCCCGCCACTCCTGTCTCCTAGAGAGCCTCCAGACACAGCAGGTGACACTGATGGATGGTCCCCACCGCGCTCTTTATTGAAGTCTCACATTGTACACAGAATAGGTGAGATAGCTGATGCCTCCGTCAGGGTGGACAGCTAACAGGTCAATAGAAACTCAACCTGAAATCGCTGTCACAGCAGCTTGTTACAACTTTTGGCTTTGATGTACAGCTACAATACTTTGTAATTTAGGAAATGAGATGCTTCAGGACTGCTCTGTTAGGTATAGCTGTAACCAGAAGTCAGGTGATCCGGAGCCCAGTTCCAGCAAGAGCTTGTGACCTTGGGGTGATTTCTCAATGTTTCTGAGACTATTTCTTCATCTGCCAGAACAGTGGAGTGGGTGTTAGACTTTCCTAACCAGAACTGACTAGGATAATGCATACAAAAGTACTTTGAGGATGAAAGGAAAAAGTATTATTCATACAACAAAGCTTGGCAGGTCAGGATTCCCTGGGGGACTTTTTCCCTCCTAGGTTGGGAAAAGTGGGTGAAGAGAACTAATGTTCTGAAACAGGTATCACTGATCTCATCTCACTTAACCCCATCAGTGTGGGTGTTATTCCCATTTTGCTGATGACTTGACAAAGGCTCAGAGGTGGTAACTACAGAGTTGTTCATTGGTTGATACTTGCAGAGCAAGACCAGAGGAAACATGTCTGATTTCAAGGATGTGTCTAAGGTATGGGACCCCTATCTCACTCTTCAGCCCAGCATTTCCTTCTCTTTTAGCAAGTCACCCCTTTCCCCTTGCTTCTGCCACTTAACTGTTATATAAATGTGAGAGGAATTAATCTGTTTGAACCTGGTCCCTTATCTGTTAAAACAAACAAACAAACAAACAGAACTAATACCACTCATCTTGCAGGCTCATGAGGACTAAGTGAATTAGTCCGTGGACAGTCCCGGTCAGGTGTGGACACAGAAGGTGCCGCCTGGTCTATCCTCACCTCTGGCAGCCTACTTCATCCCTGCTGTCCCCTCTACAGTGCTCCTAAAGTTCAACCTGTGCTTGAGGCCTCCCTCCTCCCTTTGGCAGGAGAATGAGAAAATGTCACTGCACAGTATCTTTCCATTCTTACTGACATTAGAAAATTTTTGAGAAACACCCTTAGATACTTTCTAAGCTAGGCACCTAAACAGGTTCTGAAGAAAACTATTCTTCAGTGGAGGGAAGCTGTGTGCCTTGAGCTGTTGCTTAGGAAAATCTCGGGGCAGAGATTTTTGACATCATCAGTCATTTTATCTGTGTTTCCTTAATGACTGGATGGCACCATTTTTCTTTCCTAGTGCTCACTGTTAATCCCACTTTAATATTTGTCATTAAGTGAATCTTCATAAAGTTTGTAAACATTATTTCACTAAGATTTGGATCCACACATTTAACTCTCTGTCTTTTCACCCCAATTCCATTTGAAATGGTCCAATAAATGTTCGAGAACGTGTACAGCAGAGTTATAAAACAGAAAAATGGTGCAACTGGAAACCAGAAATTTTAATGACATTTCTGTAAGATATAGTTTCACATAAAACTGTTGCAGGAAGGGAGATCCCTTCCAGGGCGGGAGAGTGGGCTCCTGGCTAATACTTGGAAATGAATTGTCTGAGGAGACACATGTGCTGTAAAAAAAGACTCTATTGGGAGGGGTGCACCGGTGGAGAACAGCAGTGTAAGGGGAACCAGGAGGACTGCTCTGCCTCGGGGCTTGCAGTCTTGGGTTCTATGGCGCTAGGTTTAGTTTCTAGGGTGTCTCTGGCCAATCACTCTAACTCAGGGTCCTTCCTGGTGGTGCACACATTGCCCAGCCAAGATGGATTCCAGTGAGAAGGATTCTGGGAGGCTGGTGGGGCATATGGACTGGAGTCTCTTCTCCCCTTTTGACCTTTCCTGAATTCTTCCAGTTGGTGGTAGCTTGTTAGATCCTTATTTCTTACCAGGACTTCCTATTGTAAGATAACTCATGCAAGTGGTCACTATCGTGTCTGGGCAGGGCAGGTGGTTTTGGGTGATGTTTCCCCTAATGAAACTAGGTTTCACTTGGGTGGGTAAAGTCGCTCAGTCATGTCCGACTCTCTGCGACCTCATGGACTGTAGCCTACCAGGCTTCTCCATCCATGGGATTCTCCAGGCAAGAATACTGGAGTGGGTTACCATTTTCTTCTCCAGGGGATCTTCCTGACCCAGGGATTGAACCCAGTTCTCCCGCATTGGAGGCAGACGCTTTAACCTCTGAGCCAGCAGGGAAGCCCCTAAACTAGATTTAGGGTCTTACTAATTAGTCATGAAAAATTGTTATTTTATGAATTGTCTTAAAACATTTGTTGTGATTTATGTCTCCCCCAAATAATATGTTCAAGTTCTAACTCCCAGTGCCTATGACATGACTGTATTTGAAAGTAGAGTCTTTGAAGATATAATCCAAGCTAAGATGAGGTCATACTGGATTAGGGTAGACTCTAATACAACAGTTAGTATAGTTATAAGAAGAGGGATATATGGAAGAGATACATGGAAACAAAGGCCATGTAACAAGAAAGGAAGACATTGGAGTGGTGCAGGAGTGCCAAGGAATGCTGGCAACCACTGGAAGCTAGAGAGAAGCAAGAAGAGATTCTCCCCCAGAACCTTGTGAGGGAGCATCAGTTCAGTTCAGTTCAGTTCAGTCGCTCAGTCATGTCCGACTCTTTGCGACCCCATGAATTNCCAGGCGCCCTCGGGCCCAGTCGGCACAGGAGAGCAGAGGCTGCAGCTCAGCCCTGCAGTCCTCCGTTGAGAAATCCCTAACCTGAAAAGGATGCGGAAACACCGACGCTGCTGCAGTGCCCTTGTGAGCGGACCTTCCTTTCCAGAAGCTGGCATCAGGGCAGGCTGCATGGGGAGAGGACTCCCAGACTTTTACTTTTTTAAAAAATTCTCTGGTTGTAGAAGGAGGCAGGGAACCAATGAGGAAGAGCCTCAGTGCCTTAGTGCCAGCAGGCACCCAGCCGCGGTCTCTGCCCGTGGAACTTTTACTGTCTACTACAAACCCCTCTAGATAGAGACCCTTTGGCTTTATAATTATCTTCATGAAAATACAAAAGTCCTGCGTGGGTTAAGTCAGCCATCCGTTTGGATGAATAGGTCCAATCCCAAATCTGGGATACATGGTCTCTGATCTTTTTGATTAAGAATTCCCACTGCAAAATTCTGAGCAGGGACCCCCCCCGCCGCAACCCAAGCCTATCTATTTATCAATTACATACCTGTGCTTTTGCCCCAAAATATTATGTGTGTTTTAAAACAACAGTGAACGATTAGAGAAAATAAAGAAAACTACAATTTCTTATATTTTCTCACCTGCTCTGGAGCAGAGTAGTGAGGCGTCCTCTCGGAAGCCCCAGAAAAGCACATGAGATGAGAGCCCTGAGGGAGAGGACGTCTTGGACCCAGACCTCCTGCCCCCTGAAATACCCAACCTGCTTGGACTTGGGCTCACCTGTCTGGCAGCAGCTCTCAGCTCTTGGGAGCAGGTGTGGGTGAGCAGCTCTCAGCCAGTGGGTGAGAAAGGACTTCTGGGCACACCTGTTCCATGGTGCGGACTGCCTCAGGGACTCTGGGGGTTTGTGGAATGATCCTCCGTAGCACTGCAAAGAGCCCCACCAGACCGGTGCCCTTGCTTTCTCATAATTGAGACCTGACCCAGCTTGAGGGAAGCTCTGAGGCTTCCCTGGTAGTTCAGTTGGTAAAGAATCTGCCTGCAATGTTGGAGACCCCAGTTCAATTCCGGGGTTGGGAAGATCTGCTGGAGAAGGGATAGGCTACCCACTCCAGTATTCTTGGGCTTCCCTTGTGGCTCNGGGGTGCCATTGAGGAGTCTAGGTTAAACTTATTCAGGTGAGCAAACATCAGCAGCAAGAGATGTAAGGCAGAGAAAGGGGGAGGAAACTTAGGAAGACTGGACAGGAGGAGGGCAGGTTTAGATCAAGCGCCTGGTCATTCAGAGGACCCCAACGGGCGGCTCCACAGTGTGCTATGAGTCCACTCCCTGCACTCAGAACTCCTGAGGCTGAGGTGGCCAGAATAAAAAGGGTTTCAATGCAATACTAAAAGAGAGTGACCAGGGGCCCAGAAAGGAAGAACTCTTGAGGACTGAGGGAGCTGGGAGCAAGAAATGTGAAGGGACTGGGAGGCTGTGCAGTGCAGACGGGACAGATCCCATCTGCCTTGAACAGAGACCCCCGCCAGCTCCAGAATTCTAGCCATGAAGCCGTTAGTGATGATTTTGTTGTTGTTTAGTCACTCAGTTGTGTCCAACTCTTTGAGACCCCATGGACTGTAGTCTGTCAGGCTTCTCTGTCCATGGGATTTCCCAGGCAAGAATACCAGACTGGGTTGCCATTACCTTCTCCAGAGGATCTTCCCAACCCAGGAATCGAACCTGTCTTTCCTGAGCTATCAGGGAAGCCCAGGGATGTTTTTACAATCTGAATTATCCTAAATCCCGGTTTTTCTTTTGTCCCCCCATCAGAAAAGAATTGATGGGAACAGGAAAATGTGGCGTCTGGGTTCTTACCACAACACAATCACTGTGGACCAATGCAGTGCCCCCCAGAAGCCTAGAATTGAATTAATAGGTGGCACACGGGCAGAGGGTGGGTAAGACTCCGGGATTAGGAGGGAAGAAAAAAATAAAGAACGCTGACTAATCTCCCAGGGTGACTGAAGCCCAGGGAATGCTTGGTTCCATGCTGACCTTCAGAAATGTTTCCTCTCCTCTGAGGCTGATGGAAATTTCTAGGGAATTGAAATGATCCTGCCCATCTAAAAGTCTTGCCAACTTTAGGGCGCTGTTCTGAGACAGCAGTTGAGCCATTCCTGTGAATGACTCAGGTCTTCAGGACCACTTGCCTGGCAGGGCTGTCCCATGTATGGCAGGATACCACGAATGAGCGTGATTGTCCCAGATACCACCTGTTGCAGATCTCATGATGCATNAGGGGATGACAGAGGATGAGATGGTTGGATGGCATCATTGACTCAATGAACATGAGTTTGAGCAAGCTCTGTGAGTCAGTGATGGATAGGGAAGCCTCTGTGCTGCAGTCCATGGGGTCACAAAGAGTCAGAAATGACTGAGCAACTGACTGTACTGAACTGAGTGTGATTATACAAATGGTAGATCAGGGCTACCATTAAATTTGTGTTAGATCTCAAAACTGTGGTCTTCTATAGCATGTACAACCTTGAAATCTACTTCCAAGTGTTCTGTGTATGTATTTACAAGCAAAATTTAGAGCAACTGAGTGCATACCTAGAAAGCTTACCCATGGTGAGAGGTTAAGGTGTAAGAAACCTTATAACACATTGTCTGTGGAAGCAGAGAGAGAGAGAAGAGAGAAATGAAAAGGCACTAATCATGTTTAATAAAATACCTTGGTGTTCATTGTAGCACTATTTACAATAGCCAGGACATAGAAGCAACCTAAATGTCCATCAGTGGAAGAATGGATAAAGAAGATGTGGTAAATATGAATCAATGTTAGAGAGACATTTACATTTTTTATTTCACCTTTGTGAATCATATATCCTCCACATATGAAGAAAATGAGCCTTAGTGAGACCCTGTGTTTCACTCATAGAGCTGTAATGAGTCAGGCCAGAGACTTGTAATCTAGTTTTATGTGTAATATCTAGATAACTCATTAATTAAGCATTTCATTACATACATTGGCATTACTTCATTTACTTGGGGTCTTTTGATGCTTGGGAATCTAAGCAGAGCAATATTAATAGGTATGTGTACCAGTACCTATTAGAAACAACAAAAATAATAATAAAATGAGCAAGTGGTAGGGACACAAATCAAAGGAAATATACAAAAGCTAAATCAGGAGAGAAGTATCAGAGTTTTCACTCTGATGTATTATATTTATTTTTTTTTTTAAATTTATTTATTTATTTATTTTTAAATTTAACTTTACAATACTCTATTGGGTTTGCCATACATCGACATGAATCCACCACAGGTGCACACAAGCTCCCAATCCCGAATCCCCCTCCCACCTCCCACCCCATAACGTGATGTATTATATTTAAATATATTAGTTGAACTGTGGTGTTGGAGAAGACTCTTGAGAGTCCCTTGGACTTCAAGGAGATCCCACCAGTCCATTTTGAAGGAGATCAGCCCTGGGATTTCTTTGAAAGCCTGATGCTAAAGCTGAAACTCCAGTATTTTGGCCATTTCATGCAAAGAGTTGACTCATTGGAAAAGACTCTGATGCCGGGAGAGATTGGGGGCAGGAGGAGAAGGGGACGACAGAAGATGAGATGGCTGGATGGCATCACGGACTCGATGGACGTGAGTCTGAGTGAACTCTGGGAGATGGTGATGGACAGGGAGGCCTGGTGTGCTGCAATTCATGGGGTCACAAAGAGTCGGACATGACTGAGCAAATGAACTGAACTGAACTGAGTTGAGTTTAGTGTAACACTTTCAAAATATCTATTCTAATTCAGGCAAACCTCAGTGACCATGGCTACTAAAAGTGTTTTAAAAGTAAAACACTAGACCTCAAAACTCTGATCTCTTGTACTCAACCTTGAATTCTACTTTTGTAGGATTTATTCTGTGATTTTAAATATTGTACAATAACCCAAGTTTTTGTTAGGGGACAAATTTATGGGAGGATGCTTTTAGAGCAGCACTCTCTGACAGGGCTTTCTGCAATAATGGAAATGTTCTATATTTTCATTGTCTATATTTGGCTACTGAACACTTGATAGATGGTTAGTAGAATGGAGGAATGGCTTTTCTAATCTTATTTAACAAATTTCATTGAAATAAACACATGGGGCAAGTGGATACCATATTGGACAGTTACGTCTAGAGCCTTGCTACCCAGTGATCTGAGAACCGGCAGCACCACCATCACCAGGGAGCCTGTTAGAAATTTAGAATCAGGAAGGCTTTGAAATAGAGTATGGAAGAAATGGAAGTACAAGTTCTCCAGCTGATTCTAAGGTACTTTTAAAGTGTGAAAAGAAGTGATCTGATAGTATTGTCTATGCTGCACAATTTCAAAATTTAATAAAGAAAATATTAGCATACATCACAATACTCTTTTTAAGGGTAAAGAGTCTGTGACTATATTATAAACAAAATATCACTATCAACTTCACGACACTAGGCAATAAATTGATTTCCAAATATCCAGAGTTATGGCCTTGTTTCTAAAACATAAATCCCCACCCACCCTTCATATGAAAATTTGCCTCCAGATGTCTGGCATATTGTAGGTGCTGGCTAGTATGTCCTTCAGACTAACTTGCTCACTCTATACTTGCAAATTTCCATGATGATCTGCAAAGAAAAACCAGTGCTGTTTTTCCAAGATGTCTCCTATTGGAAGAGGCAATTAAACTTATTAAGGGAAAGTGGTCACCAAAGTATAGAGTGTTGTGCTTCTCTGCGTTTGCCATTTCCTACACAACAGAAACCTCAAGTCCCCAGGGAATAGGTATTAACAGTCTGAAAATGAATAGCAGATTATCTCCATCTAAACCACATCTTTTCCCTCAATGTATTAGTTTGGAGGATTTTAGACGCAAAAAACTAGAAGTAGACAATTTGTAATATATTGTCTCCAACAGTCCATTGGCAAACAAATAATACTTCTATACCACTTTCATTAACCTGGAACATAGATTGTTTATTCAGTTAGCTTATCTGACTTCGGGTGGCATGGGAAACCAAGTGTGCTTCTAATAAGGTGGAAGTGAGCAAGGAAGTAGAAAAGTTCGAAGGATGGTAGCTACATGACTGGGAAGTGTGCACGTACCTTGGAGAACGGTGAATCGTGGGTGAGATCCTTGAAAGACTCAGCCATAGAGATGAGCTGACTGCACATGTGCAGGCACACACCCAGCTGACCTCCAGAGTTGCCTGTGAGTCTTTCTGTTTCCCCTGCAGTCAGCTTTTCCCATTCACCACAGGTAATTTCAGACTTTTAACTCTCTCAAGCTCCTTTCCCCAGGATCACTGCTATCCTACTCTTTAGAAGTCATTAGGTAAGAATTCCTAATTCTCCCACCCTTGTCTGGCTTCTTCCCTCTTCCTTTTCTGCATCTGTTATTCCCATAGTGGGTTCTCATAGGAGCATTTCCTTAATAAATCACTTGCATATTAACCTTCTTTTCAAGGTCAGCTTCTAGGGACCACAAATTAACAAATGGTTATCTCCTCTGCCAGAAAACTCTTCCCTTCAGTTTTTGTCCTTCAGATAATTTCTTAGCTTGCAAGTCTTATTTAACATCACTTGAAATATTAAGGCTTTCCCTAACTACCTTATTATCAAACGCTCTACTTTTTTTTCAAAAATTTTTATAATTAATATATATTTTTTCATTTTATGAGAATATTTAATATATGAAACTATAGCAGATAGTTCAGTACAATAGTGTTGTCATCTGTGGGCCCAATGTTGCCATTAGATTTCTAGAATTTAACTCATCCTGAATAACAGAAACTTTATACTCACTGATCAGCAACTCCTTCCCTGGCCTCTGGCAGCCACCATTCTATTCTGCTTCAAAGAGTTTGACTATTTTAGATATCTTATATAAGTGGAATAAGACACAGTGCTTATCTTTCTGTGACTGGCTTATTTCATTTAGTATCATGAACTCAAGTTTCATCCAAGTCGTTGCATATAGCAGGATTTTTAAAAAATATCTGAGTTCCTCAAAAAGTAAAAAACAGACTACCATTTGATCCAGCAATCCCACTTCAAATATTTACCGAAAGATCCAAAATTAGGACCTCAAAATGATATTAGCACTCCTACAATCATTGCAGCCTTTATGATAACCAAGATGTAGAAATAACATAAATCTCCATTCAGTTTAGTCGCTCAGTCGCATCCGACTTTTTGCAACCCCATGAATCGCAGTATGCCAGGCCTCCCTGTTCATCACCAACTCCCGGAGTTCACTCAAACACGTCCATCAAGTCAGTGATGCAATCCAACCATCTCATCCTCTATCGTCCCTTTCTCCTCCTGTCCCCAATCCCTCCCAGCATCAGAGTCTTTTCCAATGAGTCAACTCTTTGCATGAGGTGGCCGAAGTACTGGAGTTTCAGCTTCAGCATCATTCTTTCCAAAGAACATCCAAGGCTGATCTCCTTTAGAATGGACTGGTGGGATCTCCTTGCAGTCCAATGGACTCTCAAGAGTCTTCTCCAACACCACAGTTCAAAAGCATCAATTCTTCAGTGCTCAGCTTTCTTCAGAATCCAACTCTTGCATCCATACATGACCACTGGAAAAACCATAGCCTTGACTAGGCGGACATTTGTTGGCAAAGTAATGTCTCTGCTTTTCAATATGCTATCTAGGTTAGTCATAACCTTTCTTCCAAGGAGTAAGTGTCTTTTAATTTCATGGCTGCAGTCACCATCTGCAGTGATTTTGGAACCCAAAAAAATAAAGTCTGACACTGTTTCCGGAAGAGAAAGTGGTATATGCATACAATGGAATATCATTCAACCTGATTGATTTTTTTCATAGGTTGTAATTATTTTTGGTCTATTTAAATTTCATTTAGTGTCAGTCTTTCACACTAGACAGTATTTCCATGAGGGCAGGCACTATATTACTTTATTCATTCCATCTTACACAAAATGAGTGTTCAAATATCCACTGACTGGATAAATTTAAGACTTCAAATTTTACAGGAAAGAAATACACGCTGAATTCATAATTTTTAAAGAAAATCACTGCACAAATCATAAAACTTTTTGATGCCAAATTAGCCTCCCAAAATCTTTCTCCCCATTTTCTAGTAGGCATAACAAATACAAGGTGCTTACATAAAGGTGACCATTTCAACATATGCTCACCTAACTCTGCATTTTTGTACAATGAATATGGTATAGTAATGAAGTTTTCTCAATTATTGTCCATGCTAAACTTAAGAAGTGATTGATTTGAAAATAAATCTTTTAAAATTTCATATACTCTTGATTTTTAATAGTGGTAATCGGCCTATCTGTTGTGATGGGCTGCTTTTCTCTCACATTATAATTTCAGGGGAAAAGAGCAATTAATTATTGGCTTTAAATTAAGGGAAAAAAACATAATTTCTCTAGTAGATTCTTTTAATAAAGGAGAAAAAAAGACTAAGTCAATTTTAAATTTAGTGTCAGATAATAACATATGTCATCTTGTGGGTGCCTAATGAAGCACCTTAGCTAGGAAATGTAAGAAGTAAATAATGAAACAGACAATAGAAAATCAAAGGATAATGAAGTATTCACCACATAAACAATTTTTGGTAGCTTTCTAAGTAATATACAATTTATATTCATATGTATTTCTATAACCTATTTTGCCTCTTGTGCCTTACAGAGAAGATGTATTGAATATGTTTCTACTAAACAAGTTATTTTTAATTTCTTATGAAGTCTAGTCTGTTCTTGTCTTTGTCCTGCCTCTTTTTTTTTTTAATCTTTTAAACACTTACTCCAGGCAATTCAAATTTTTAAACCAGTACTCACAACTTCTAAAAATTTCCCCTAATGCCATTGCTTATATCTATTTCTAGATCACATTCATGTTGTAGGTAGATTGATTTTAAGTGTTAAATATAGCTTTAAGTGCATCCTTCAAAACTACATGTATACAAGAACAAAGACATGTTGTACCAAAGACCTTTCAGATTCTCATTGCTTTCTGCAATACAGACACTTAAAGTGTCTGTATTGCAATTCTTATCTTCCCATTAATAAGTAGCTTCTGGAAATTGATGTGGAAATTCTACATAAGCATATTACATATATTAAAGCATATATTACATATATTAAACAAGTCATATGTATATACACACATACACATATCAAGCTAAAGTTTTTAATAATGAACCAAATAATAATTGATAGTACAAGTTTCAATTTTATATCTCAGCATAAGAGTTCATTTTCTTTGCTGATGATGATCTAAGATAAAACAATATATTAAGTTTTTAATTAGATTAGAAAATATATTCAAAATCACCTCAAAGGGATATATTAAATTGCATTAAATATGTTGCTTTCCTAATTATCTTCTAACTATCAATTTTAGAAAATAAAACTTATTAATAGTTGAATAATTTTTATTATAATACCTAATATGATATGAATCACCACACTGGATCAAATAAAATATTCCACCTAGCCTAGTAACTTACTCTAACTACTATCACCACATCTGACCTATGATACATACTCAGTTGATATTAACTAAAATGGTAAAACGTTTCATGGGGCACTGGGGAAAAAAAAAGAACACACACAAAACTGTCCTTTATAAGATGTATCATGATTCTTTGGGTTGCAAGTAAACTGAAAAGATTAAAACACGACTGAGATAGGCAGTGATTTATTAGACCACATCACCTAAATTAAGTAGACTTGGGTTCAATGAAATCATCAGGTCATTGACTCTTTTCATTTTTTGACTCTGACTTCTTCCATGATGTATCATTCTCAAACTTAATGTGGCAGAAAGATGGATAATAACAGCTTTAGGCATATAATATACTAGGTTCAAATCCAGTGAAGGAAGAAAGGAAGGGAGGAAGGGAGGGAGGGAGTGAAAAAACCATGTCTTTTTTCCAACAGTCAAAATCATTAGCATTCAATCTATTTTATTTTCTACTCTCAGCCATGAAGTATCCCTCCTGTCATAAACTATACAATTGGACAAAATATATGAAATAATTATTTACAAGAGTTTTACTAGGAGTGCAGGATTATGATTTCTTAGAGAAGGGAAATAACTAGAGCCAGCCCCACAACTGCTCTTGCTTTTCACATTGTGACACATTCTCGTCCATGACAGGGAGGATAGGGAAATCCAGCACATTAGTATCCAGGCACATTATTATCCAGGAGGTGAGAAAACAAAGAGATCAGAGTTTAGGGTTACAGAGGTGGCAGGGTTTTATGAAACAGTGTACTTCAGAGTAGGGACCTCTGGTGAAAAGGAACTCCAGAAATCTGCAAAGTCTGCCCTTAAAACGTGGCTAAATATTGTCTTACATAATTGGGGCAAAATTCCATAAGAACCACCAAAGAATCACTACCGGTGAAAGAAATGCCACTGGAGAATGAACAACTTCCATGACATCATGAGGTGAATAACTAATGAGTTCACACATGCTTGGAAACATTTAGTTTCAAAGGCCAAAGGAAGAAATCTTCTTATATACTCTAGGACCTGCAGTAGAGACCCTGGAAAAGTCACATCTTAGAAGCAGCAAGGTAATTTAGTCCAAAAAGAAATCTAGTCTGGATAAACTATAATAAAAAAAGAAGAAACCTCAAAATGATCTGGCTAATTTGTAAATAAGTTTACCATATGTTGTAATAACATTCAACACTTCATTAAGGAGGACAATCCAAACATGTAATAATATAGAATCTATAATATCCAACACCAAATAAAAATATAAAAAAGATATAGATATAAAAGAATATAGATATAAAAAGAGGAAAATATGACAACTAGGTGGAAAAATCAATTGATGAAAACAAAACTGTAAATGTCAGAGATGACAAAGCTAGAACAAAAGGGTTTTTAAATGTTTTTTATAAATATATACAAAGAGTCAAATTTAAATATTAACATAATAAATGCTGCTGCTGCTGCTAAGTTGCTTCAGTTGTGTCCGACTCTGTGCAACCCCATAGACGGGGACCTACTGTCTCTGGGATTCTCCAGGCAAGAACACTGGAATGGGTTGCAATTTCCTTCTCCAATGCATGAAAGTGAAAAATGAAAGTGAAGTCACTCAGTCATGCCTGACTCTTNCGACTCTGTGCAACCCCATAGACGGGGACCTACTGTCTCTGGGATTCTCCAGGCAAGAACACTGGAATGGGTTGCAATTTCCTTCTCCAATGCATGAAAGTGAAAAATGAAAGTGAAGTCACTCAGTCATGCCTGACTCTTATTAGCGACCCCATGGACTGCAGCCTACCAGGCTCCTCCATCCATGGGATTTTCCAGGCAAGAGTACTGGAGTAGGGTGCCATTGCCTTCTTCGACATAATAAATGAGAAACCAGCAAATACAAATAGAGAAAAATAAAGTATTTACAAAGAATAAGATGGAAATTCTAAAACTTCATAGTAAACTATAATGAAAATGTCACTGGATCAGCTTTACACTAAGTTTGATCACAGAATAAAAAGTGGATACATTTAAATAAAAGATAAAGATAACCATCCAAACTTAAGAAGGGATAATAAAGAGGCTTAAAAAACTAGCAATGTAAACCAGTTTAAAAACTCATGTAACTGAACTATTAGAGGAGACGAAAAACAGAGTTAAAGAATAAAGCATATTTTAAAAGATAATGGTTGAAAATTTTTGGATATGATAAAAAAAAAAAAACCCTCTAAATCCACAACCCCAAAAGTCATAATGAATGCAACAGGGATAGTCATGAAGAATAATGTACCAAAGAAATATTTGAAAATCAACAAAAAGGAAGAAAAATCCTTTATATAATATTCACTAGATTGTTTTTTAGTTAGATTCCACATATAAATGATATTATATAGTATTTGTCTAAAAAAAAACCAAGCTAGTAAATATAAAAAAAGTATAGCAAATAAACTAGTGGTTATCAGTAAGATGACGGAAGAGGGGAGAGGCAATAGGAGGGTAGGAAATTAAGAGGTACAAACTGCTATGTATAAGTAAGCTGCATGTATATATTATACAACACAGAGAATATGGCCAATATTTTATAATAACTATAAATGGAATATAACTTTTAAATATTGGTAATCATTATGTTGTACATCTGAAATTATATAATATTGTATATTTACTATACATCAATTAAAAAAACACACAATACAAAAAAGAAGTTGTAAAAGCAGACAATGAGCTTACCAGGGAACAACAATGAGAAAATCAGAGTTTTCCTCAGAGACATACAAGCTAGACAAAAATAGAATGGCAACTTTAAGGTGCTGAAAGAAAAAATATTACTCTAAATTTGACAAAAAAGAAAACACTTCAAATAAGAATAATTATCTAGACAAACAAAAACTGAAACCATGAGTCACCAGCAGATGAATACAATATGATATGCTAAAAACAGGATTTCAGAAGAAAGAAGTAATTCTAGACAGAAGTTTAAGGCAACTTAAAGAAATGAAAAGAAAAAATAGATGACTAAGTTGAAAGACAAATAATTTTCCCTCTAGTTCCTTAGGTTCTTTCAAAGCTAACTGACTGTTGAGAGCAAAAGTAACACTACTCTA
Organism: Neotragus pygmaeus; assembly: GCA_006410875.1. Classification (NCBI taxonomy): domain Eukaryota; kingdom Metazoa; phylum Chordata; class Mammalia; order Artiodactyla; family Bovidae; genus Neotragus; species Neotragus pygmaeus. The sequence goes on from SJYV01051045.1 coordinate 398,928, forward strand.
TCATGTTTATAACAAATCAAGAAGGAAAATGTATAATGTGATAGGACAAAGACGGGAAGGGAGAAATGGTAGATTATTAGGAAGGCAAAAACATGGACACTTCAAAAAAGAATATTTATATAAATGGCCACAATGATAGTGAACATCATTAGTCATCAAGGGATATGCAAATTAAAATCACAATGAGTTTTATTACAATTGCACCGGAATGGCTAAAATTAAAGAGTGACACCACACCACATGCTGGTAAGGATTGGAAGCATAAGATAACATCAACGCTTTTGAAATTTGTATGGCATTTTCTTGTAATCATTTTCTTGTAATTTTCTTGCAGTCATACACTTGCTCTAGCAATTCCATTATGTGTCTCTCCAATATAAAGGAAAACACACATTTTAAAAAATATTGTAAAGGACTAGTAGTTTATAAAAGCCACAGACAAGAAACAACTTGAATGTCCCTCAACAGAAATCAGCAAGATTTGATATATACTCAGCAAAAAAAAAAAAAAAAAAAAAAAGAAAAAAAAAAAAAGGAAAAAAAAACAAAA